>CM023487.1:74035843-74074987 GCA_013339685.2 Hyalomma asiaticum | reverse complement strand
CCAGGTAATCGAAGTGTACTTAGTCATCCGCAAGGATCACGCGAGAGTTCGAATATCTATGAAATACATGGTTCAACATTCTTAAGGCAGTAACAAATATTTCTTTTCTATAGTCTGGTTTGCAAACAGAACAAGTGGTCGGTCGCTCTGCGATAACAAATTTATAACACGAAAGTGAAACCTTTGTTCGTGATGCTGTGGAATGCATCACCGGCAGCCTGGTGACACCACGGCCCGGAGATGGTTTGGGTACACAAATGTGAACCCATTGTATGTACAAATCGGCGAACATCGACACTGCACATAGATCCTCGACAGTTGCGCAAAAGGGAAAGTTCTCGAATGGCTCATTTCACAAGAGGCACTACGTTGAATGCGCCAGCGCACCGAGCAAATCTGCGACAATCTAGGAGCGTCTACAAACGCTTGAAGCTTGCAAGCTAACCACACGAGCAGTCAGGGGATCGTCTTGTGAACTCAATTTTTTTTTCCTGTCAAATACTGCAGCAGTAACCGAAGCGGTAATGTTCATATACGGTTGATGGCGTGTTCATATACAGGTTGATGTGTGTGTAGAACTTTATTGAGATCCTGCAGATTTCTGGCCTGGGCTCCCACCTAGAGCAAGCGGAGAGACCGTGTCTCCCAGCAGCTTCCTCGGCCTGCTGCTTGAGTGCTACGTGCCTCACGACCACGTGACAGTATCCACTAAATGGTATGCTAGTGCACGGGACACTAAGAATGCCGCATTAAATGTGATTCAAGTTCTGTTAAGTCTACGTTGTTCGAATTGCTATTACGTGATTTGAATAGTTTAGTATGACTTTCTCGCTAATCCTTCAGTACTGGTTGCAGAAAAAAACAGTTAGTGCGCAAAGAGTTTAATAGGACTCGACTATCCAACCAGAACACCGACAGTCACAACATGCTATTTTACTCCTAGTTTCTATGAAGCGCACCAAAGTCTACTAGCAGAGTTAGGCAGACTCTCTGGAAGTAATGCAACTTGAGCACTACTAGAATGTTTGGCCCACGCTTAAATCAAGTAAAAATTGTAGAGGGACACATACGTCTTCCTACGAATGAATGTTTGCTTGACCGTGACACGGAAACATTACAAATACTTCTTGGCCCAACTACAGTACTTTATCAAGCAAAAAAACGCCAGCAACTTTCCGCCACACTTAAGCTCACAACAACGCAACAAATAAGCACAAGTTATATTGAACGAAGGCTACACATTTAAGAGTTTACAGCCTCGTCATGCGTAATGCTCGTGTAACGCAAAATTCAAAACGTTTTGGTGGCTAGTGCAAGCCCTTATGTGTGAGTATTCACTGGTGAGGCAGAAACTTTCTGCGTAGTACTGGTAAGAAACTGCAAAGTAAAAGGACTTCTTATGCACAATTACGGCTCGTCGTCTAACCACTGGTGACTATGGTGCAATATACATCCAACGGCAAGCATCCCTTTGCTGAAGCGTTGCATTGCATTTCCAGCGCTAACAAAAGAAAGGAAAAGGGAAGAGAGACGATAGGACAGCAGATGGGCAGAACGCTAGGCAATAGCATTCTACCAGTCTCCTGTCGTCTGTCTTCTTTTCCTTTTTCTCTGTTAGTGCTGGAAATGCATTGCGAGTTCACATTCCCAGTAGGCCAAATAACCGTTTTGTGTTTGACGTTAGCATATGTGTAACATTGGTATATATGTGTAACATTGTTATTCTGTGTACGGCTGCCAAATATTTGTATCAGCTAACTTAAGTTTGTCTGATAGTGATAGCACATGTCGAGATATCGCTACAGCATGAAATATATTTATTGAAATTTCACTTTTAACAATAAGGCTGTTATGAATCGTGAAGACGGCGACTGTATACAAGTGTCGTGATTAATTGCGGTCACCTAGAGTGCTCAGGCGCTTCTACGCAATGCCCAATGTGATGCGTTCCTACGCATGTATTGGTGGGTTTGACGTCCAAAAGCGGCTCTGATTGTGAGAGACGCCGTAGTGGAGGGCTCCGGAAATTTCGACCACCTGGGATTCTTTACCGTGCACGGACATCGCACTGCACACGGGCCACAACACTTCGCCTCGATCGAAATGCAGCCGCCGCGGCGGGATTCGATCCTGCGACATTCGCATCTGCAGCAAGTGCCATAACGACTAGACACAGTGTCGGGTGTCGTTTTCGAAGCATATTGATGACAATGACGACTTGGTTCGGTTGAAAAATGACGCAAATTTCTGCTGTAAATCTTTGGCTGATACTTTTAGCCCAAGCTGCGTGGCTAGCCTTGCGCCACAAGTGCAACGTGTATATTTTATATATTCCTCTGTATAACAGTGTTCATTAATTTTACTTTTAGCCGAACAGAAGGAACAGTACAGTAAGTACATATTCTTCTTACTTCGCATGACACGCTTTATTTTCAGTTGTTATTGCTGTAATAGTGTAGTGCTGGCACACCTAATACTTTAGACTTCAAGTCATTGATATGTTCGAAGGTGATATTATTACCTGGTAGCTGCCGAATTAGCCAGGTTTCTATTCCGTAAATGATTTTCATGAATCACTGCAGGGCTTTGTGTAGCGATTGGTGCAATGTTTTCTTGAAACATGTTTAGCGAACGAGTCGTCTTTCTTGATTAAAAGTCCAGTGGTTTGTTGAACCTCCGGCGTGGAACGCAAGCAAGCGGTCAAGGATAGTGCGCAGGGCGGTATAAAAGCGGAACCAGGTCCGGTGCAGAACATAGCGTGTGTTCAAGCGAGTCATGTGACCGCGCCAAAAGAAGTGTGAGCGTGCGGCGGCCTGACATTCCTCGCTCTAGCCACCAAAGAGATTCTTATAGGAAGTAATCGCGGTGTTCTGGCCGCCATGTCGGAAACACGGTCCAGCGGCCGCGGTTATTTTGACCACCTCGGTTGTTAGCATGCACGCACTGCCAAAAGCGCAAAGGGAATGTGGCATTCTCAACTGTTTTACACCGCCGAGCCCGGATCAAACCCGTTGTTTCTTGGGATGCATCGTTTCGCACCATAAAACTACCACACACCGCGGCTTACTGTGAGGATGGCTAGGAGATAAATATTTTTGCAAAAAGTCTAAGACATCACTGTATCTTAAGCTCTTAAAAAACATGCATTGTTGTTATACCCAGGGGGTGAAGAATGTATGAAGGGATATGTTAAAGCAATCTATATTCTTGTGTAGTATTATTTATGCGCTAATGAGAATGGGGATCTGCCAAGAAAGCGTAATCATAACTAGCCATTCCTAATAGTTTGAGAAGAACGCGGGAAATAAAAGTGACGGTAAGAAAGTGTGGTGTGAGGGTAAGCAGGAAGGAAAGCCGAAGGGGCGGATTAATTCTTAGCAGGAGGAGGTTCCCCTAAACTCCTGGAGCGGAAGTCCGTGCAGCTGCCTGCGGCGGCAAGTTAAGCCAGCGGCGGCCACTTTACTAGAATTAAACGTACGCGGTCCTGCCATAGACGGCCATGTATTAAGAGTGGCGCTCGACTTGTTTTGGAATCTCACAATGAAACATTTACACGGAAACCAACTTTGTGCTTATGCCAATTACCAGTGGTGTTTTGTAATTGAGAAAAAAAATTTTAAACTCAGCTGCAGGCATCGAAGGAAACAGGATGACACAGATTACTGAGAGGTTCTATGCAAATCGTACTTGTTGGCTCAGATCGTCTGTAAATAGAAACTAAATTTGTGTGATACGGTGAGGCGATATAGCGGAAATAAGCGGCACTGCGCGACAGTCTGCTGACGTAAAATGCATTTTTACCATTCATTTAAACGGGCATCCAACCCACTGCACGTGCACACATTTGAGTACAGCGCGTGCTTTGTGTATTTTGTCTAATTGACCGCATGCGAGTCTTTTTTTTTTGGGGGGGGGGGGGGGGCGGGGGGAATTCCACGTACTTTCTTCAAGATAGGTTATTTGGTCTTAAAGGTTCTGAAGTCATCTCAGATACACGGCTATGAAGATCTTTTCGGTGCATTCGGTAATCTTTGTCATTTAGTTCTGACTGTAAACGTACATATCGAGAAATTTCATACACGGGGGACGCGCCTATAAGCATGCACTTAGCATCCCGACCAGAATTTTTTCAAACGCTGAAGACAGAGGTCTGGTTGTTCGAAGTCAATAGATGAGTGGCTGTTTTACGCTTTCCATCCGCCCTTACGAACACCGTATGTTCTCAGTCAGACAGTGCACACTGTTTTTTTCTCTTCCTTTTTGAAACCAGTAGCACGGATAAACACGCCGTGCATGTTCGCTGCGATTTCCGAATTTGTCAACACGTACACATAAAAAATTCTGCGTCTATGAACTGGAAATATGTCCTTCTAAATTTCGGATACAAGCAGCCACGATCCAATACGTGCACCAGACCTTTCGTGTGTTTTAGCAGCAGTCGAGTCCATAGCAAATCATGCACGCACGCATCTAAAACGGAGGACTAACGAGTATTTAATGCTTAGAGTTAACTTTAATACATGCGTAGGGGTGTAATATATCGGATGCGAACGTTTAATATTGTCCTCTACCTAGCAAGATGCTCTGAAAACGGGAAGCCGTACGTCAAGAAAGTGAGAAAGACATATACGTGAAATGTTCTTCCCGGGCTCTTCTCCGATTTGCACAGCCAAAAGCGACGCACGAAGTCCCCGTTGCGTTCTCGAATATTTGGATGCTTAAAACCATGATACATGGTTTAAATACCACGAAACAGCTTCGGGCTGTCTACGCGCTCCGCTGTCTGCATCGTCGTCACCTACTGCTTGCTTGAGGAAGATGGCGACGACGGCTTCACTTATGGCGGGCCGCTTCCACTCCAGAAAAATATAACTTCCTTGGTTTAGCATAGCCGTGTGTAGCTTAGTTGACCAAACCAACGGCAAAAGCAAGTGAGGGCCATGAGGACATATGTAATGTTGAGCAGAAGTTGAAAGGGTAAACCATAGCATATGCATAGTATAGGAATGGTTATGAAAGGCGAGAGGGGGTAATTAGAAGTGTTGTGAGGGTCGGGAGGGGACAGGAAGAGAGAGGGCAATATAAAAAGGCATAAAGAACGAAACAAAGACCAAAGTAGATGAAAATGAAAAACACTGACGAAAACTGACGAAAACGTCAGCTTGCATACTCCAGGTGATGGTACTTACTTACCAGCTGTGCCGTTTGCACAGATTCCACAGGAGTACAGCTGCCTGAAATATTTATAATTTAAAATGCACACCCAGTACCGTTCTTTGGCACTGCGTAATTGACTCGAAGCCAACGCAGTAGGGAACTGCAGACGGTAACTGTCATATTAAGTAAGAGAAAAGGAATATTTTGATGGAATGATTATAAACAAGGCTTCGGCAGTGGATATTTCATATACCATTAATTGGTTTTCTGTGTTATGGTGCTACAACAGGATAAAAAACGAAGGTAATTGCAAAATTACGAAAAAATATTTCAGTAGGTCTCACGTCATATGGGAACCATTTCCATGTGAAGGTCTCAACAAGGAGTGCCTGGACCATGTTGCTTGGCCTCGAGCAACGCCTTAAGGATAGCACAGACGTCTCTGTGTTAACTGAATAGTTGTATATATAGCGTGAGCTTACCACGCATGTCGACTACGCCATGACGCCCCAAGGCTAGCTGGTAGCACGACCTCACGCTGACACTGATGGATGGCAACTGGGGAAGTTTTCCTACGAGATAAGTGCAAGATACGGCGCGCTCATGTGCTTATAATCATTTAGCATTATCGTGATTAGGAGGCTAATGCTGTCCCACCACCACGTGCGTGCACCCTCCTCCTGACGAAGGCACTCACTGGAGCACAATTGGCTGGGCGTGCACCAATGAACTGTATGCCACGATTATTCAGCGTGTGTAATCCAACTGCCGTGGCCTATGCACAGCCCGCTTGCCTCGCTCTCGGAAGGTCCTTGGTTATATTTTGATACGAGGTCCACTTTCTTCGATTTCTCTTCACCTTAGCTATTTGCTTAGCAAGCTGTTACAAACCGATGCCTTCTGAAACAAACAGCATGAAAGGCTCTAAATTGCAGAGACCCTTGGAGAGGTCTATGGGAGATGCTTTGGGCTGCGTTGGACGTAAAGATGCTCACGATGAAGTGAGGTCTCCTTTTTGGAGGGCAGAAAATGGCCAGAGAAAATTCGCTGGCACTCGGGCAAAGCCTCCTGTTGGGTGTAAGTAGAGATCGGTGGCTGCGGAGAGATCTGGAGTGGAATGGGAGGCTTTGTACTGTAGGCGGCAGAACGAGAAACATGAATGGCTAAAAGGGAAGAGTAAAAGGTAAATATAGGAAAAATTAATTCCCCCAGATAAAAGCACTTTTATTATTCAGTTCAGTTTATTATTCCTTGAAAGTTCAAAGTTCATTGTAATAGTTTACAGACGAGGGTCCCAAAGTCTAGCGACTGCAGTGGGACCCTCGATTAACAATAACATAAAGAATTATTATGAGAGCAAGCAACATTACAAACGCAAGAGGAATTGAACACTGAAGGTACAGAAAGCAACAACGAGTAAACAAAAAGAATCATCAAAGAGAATCAAACGCAAAAGTACAGAGTAATCAATTACATAGGCACGTCATAGAACAAAAACCCAAATTTACAAAAAAATTTTCAAATTGCATACACACATTTACATCAGAATTAGTTTTTATACATGATAAAGCTTTTAAGTTCTTTTTTTAATGCATGCAAAGATGATGATGATTTTATTGTATAAGGCAAGTTATTCCATAGTTTAATGACCGTAAAGGAAGATGTCATTTTGCCGTAGTTGGTGTTACATTTAGGTAGAAGGAAGTTGTGATTGTGGGCGAACCTAGTGCTATTGGTGTTAGTGAGTAATCTAGAATCGATTAAATTAAATGCAAGCTGATTGTTAAGTTGTTTAAATAGCATTATGATTAAGTGAAAATTAAACAAGCCAAACACGGTAAGAATACAGTTAGCTCGAAGGAGTGGGGTAGCATTAGAAATGAATGAACTGTTGGTAATAATGCGAATGGCCTGATTGTGAATGTGCTGTACAGACGAAAGATGAGTGTTATATGTATTTCCCCATGATGTAATGCCATATATGATGTGACTATGTGTGAAAGCAAAGTATAAAGACAATAAGGCATCAAGCGAAAAAAATGGTCGAGATTTGATGAGTGATCTTATGCCAAATGCTGTTTTTGGCGTTCTTTTGCGGAAGCAAAGAATGCCAGTGCGCAGTATATTGTAAACCATTTAGCATTGCCTTGCGCTTTAAATTAATTAACGAAGCGCCTAAAACGGGCGACGCTCTTTATAGTATAAGACTGAACTCACGGTGCTTCCGTTACTTTTGCCGCGTCCTTCAGTGCATGTCGTAGTTCCTTACTGCTTATATCATAATTTTTAAACTTTCGAATGCTCCTTTGCGAACTAATCTTGAGGTGCTGTACTTCTCGTTTTATAGTGAAGGAATGGGGCAACAGAACAGGTAAGTACGAATTCTTCAGATCTCTTGTCTTCATAGCGCTGGATGTGTTATTTTTTCCATATTTTCAGCACTTTTCGTCAGTTTCCCTGATAAATGTAGTTTGAACGCATTACAAAGAAAATATTTCCCCGAAATCTTGGGTCACCATCACGCTTCTGAAGGCGACCTATATAATAAACTATTTTGGCGCTGGATATTCAAAGAAACACCTCTGTATTAAGCTCACCGTCCGAATTAATGACTGGCAATCGATGAAATCGCGCTGAGTGGACAGATAAGGAAAGTGTTCCGTTTATTTTTTTCATAATTTTGACGAAACATTACAAATATTGCATAAGCTTACAAATGGGAACACCCTAACAATTGTCGAAGCTGGCTTCAGTGTGTTTTCCCCGGTTTGTCTGAAACAATTACAAGTGAACATTTCCACTAACACTTTGGGAATTTAACATTTGAACACCTTTACTTTGGAGCGTTAACAAAAATATATTGCGATGAAATAAATAGAATATATGGTATATGATTTCTTTCTTGTAAAAGTGGTCGTAAAAATGGCTCCACCAGTTCTGCACTTTGGCTCTCACAAGATCATAGAAATAAAATCGTTCATTAGTATCGATTGACTGCAGTGCTTCAAATATCTTCTCAGACTAAACTGACACAGTTTTGATACCCATGGTAATTCATAATTGAATCAAAGTTTGTGCAGGCATAAGCTAATATAGAGATAGTAAAAACCTCGCGCTTACACAGAGGATTGAGCAGTGCGGCCGTGTAGGCTAGGTTTTGTTGGCTTACGCTGCCGCACTGCTGTCACAGCCGCGTAAGTCGTCTTTTGCTACACAGTTCACCCAAAAACCCCTGCACCCAACCCCCCCCCCTCTTTTGTTTTTCTTTTGTGTGTGTGTGTTCGCACGCGCTGCTCTTCTCCTCCTCTCTTTCTGAGGACGGGGGAGAGTGTGCAAAGGCGTACATAAACGAACGCTGGAGAAGGCAGTTCCCGCCCTGACGAAGACAAGTCCGCTTGTCGAAAGGCTCCCGCGACATTCCCCGTTTTAAATCGTACCTTGCGATTTGTTCATCGATTCAAGCACCCATCTTCCCCTGAGCTTCTCTTCTAGTTTGGATTACAGTTCAGAAAAGAAATATTTAATGAATATTGTAACGGGTACAGTGAATTACGTACACTGGGTACTTGCAAAAGGTGCAGATGTAGCGAACCATGCATACCTGTTCGTCTCTGTAGCCGTCTTAGTTGTGGACGCATTCTTCCTTCACCATAACAGAACCGCGGGCTAAAGACGCACCGTCCGGGTACGCCACGCAATGTCACCAGCTAGTGTGTAGTAGGGTTTGGGGCGAGAGACGGTGTGATGGTGATAACTACCTAAGTAAGGTTAGTCAACTCGACGTAGTCCGCTGTAAGCACCTTTGAAACACGGAAGTAGCTTGTCGGAGAGCTCAATTTGGTGGCAAGTGGACCAAAGTAGGACAAGAGATCCCATTGCAAAATATGCGTCCTGGAGGCGGTGATTATAAACACGCTTCTGATGTTATTGGGGGGCCACGAGACGACTGCGGGCCAGTTGTCCCTCATCGCCGGCACGTATGATGGTGTCGCAGGCATACTAGCACCTCAAAACAGGGATAAAGAGGAGGGAAGCATCCAGGGGTAATTCAGTGTTGCGGACGAAGAAGAGGTAAAAGGGAGGGTATCCAGCAGTGTCGTACCGTGAGTAATCGAATGCGATTGTAATGTAGGCTAGCATCAGTGTCCCAGTGGCATTGGTGCGGAAAGACGTACTGTTACAGCATAACAGTAATGGTCGGATGAAGTCGCTCAGTAAGCCTGTTCATCTGGGGATGGTAGGAGGTAGTCAGTTTGTGCTTAGTGGAGGAGGAGCGGAAGAAGCCAGCGGCGACTTGAGAAAGAAAGGTGCGGTTTGTAACCTTGGGACCTCCTCCTGCATACTAATCTGCACTGTATTATTTTCTACACGAAATAAATACTGACAGATTGATTGACCTCGATCGGTGACGCGCTGTCGAAGAGATGCACGCGGTAATATGAGATCGCGCAGTGGGAAGACGGCGTAACGCATCGAGTAATCAGTAGCGACAGCGATCCACCAGTTGCCGGAGCTGAACTCACGAAATGGCTGAGAAGATCCAAGGCGACGCGAACGTACACTGGGCTTCGAGGGGAGGTCGAGGGGCTGCAGTCTGCACAGCGGCAAGCGTCGTTTGCTTCTTCCGACGTTGGCAAGACTTGCAATCAGCAACCCATCGCGTACAGAGTATACAAGGCCAGGCCAATGAAAGTGTAGGAGCACCAGGTCGTAGGTAGGAGGGACGCCAAGGTGCCCCGCACTTGGGGCGTCGTGAAGCTGATGAAGAACAGTGGAGCCAAGGTGTCGAGGACCAACAAACAGAAGAGGTGAGCCATCTGGATGACGATTGCGGCTGTACGAGATGCCGTCCCTCAGCGCGAATCCCAATGACGAGGGCTTAGTGGGAGTGCGTTCGAGTTTGTCAGTGAGGGTCCCCAAGGCAAATTTGCTCTTTTTCAATGTCTTTGAGTTGGGAGATATAGAGCACGAAGGCTGAACGGTCAATTTTGGCATTGTGGGGCCTTTCGACCGAGTAACGTGACAGCCAGGCGGCGTCACTAATGTAAGTGTCCTGATTGATGGACCACAGAGTAGGAGTACTGCTGCAGGGGCAGCTCCACTACATGTTGGCTCTATATGTTGGACGAAAGCCAATCGGTACCAACAGAAAAAGATGTGTGATCGCTGCGTTTTATCTTCCCCACTACTTCCGTGTTTTCAATTATTCCTCGTTGTTCGCACATTATAAAGGCAATTTCATTCTTTGTATACCCATTAGGGCTTTTCCACGGCCACTTCCTATTCTTGTGTTTCTTGAAAAATGTATTCTTTATTCGGAGTCGGTTTCTTTCGGCAAATTGTACTAGCCTTTCACCACAGTTATTCCTACGGCCGAGGCCGTAGTTGCCAATCGCCTGTTCTCCACTTTGGTTTCTTCCTACTGTTGCGTTGAAATCCCCCATGAGTATTTTGTGTATTGTGTCCGTACTCTTTTTATTGCTGATTCAATATCATCATAGAACTGCATTCGTCATCGTAGCTCGTTGTTGGCACATATCCCTGGAATATTTCTATACTACTTATTTTAAGTTTATACCACTTATCTAGTTTTAATGCGACGCATGATACCCTTTCGTTAATGCTGTAGAATTCGCCTACGTTGCCTGCAATATCTTTGTGAATTATGAACCCAACGCCATATTCTCTCTTTTCCGGTAACCCTCTATAGCAGAGGACATGTCCGTTGTTTAAGAGTATGTAAACTTCAGCAACTCTCGTAACATCGATAAGGCCAATGACGTACCAACTAACGCCTTCTAGTCCCTCGAGTAGTTCCGCTAATCTAGCTTAGCTGGAGAGAGATCTTGCATTGAATGTTCCAATGTTTAGCTTCCAGTAGTGGCCTGTCCGGGTCCAGTGATTATTACCGCCCTCTCCTGCTTCACAGAGCTGAACACTGCCATCGACTGATCTTTTGCAGCTGCTGGACACTGATGGCAAGGGTGTAATTGTAGACATCGTGTGGGAGGTGGAGGCCAAGTACTTTTCCAGGGAGGCCAATTCCTATTCTGGTGTAGGAGTGAATCGTAAACGGCAGTTGAATGACTGAAAGACTTTAAGGTAGCAACCGTCGCGGGATAAATGATGATGATAATATATAATTTTCATAATATATAATGATGACCGTTGGTAATAGGTCGTACCGTTTCTGCCATTGCTTCGTCATCTTCAGAGTTGTCGACGCTTTCTTCCTTGTTTCTCCGAAACAATTTTACCTATGAAAGTAAAGCCAATGCTGGAGATACAGCATTCGCCGACTACTTCGCAGACGTTTCGCGTTCTTGCGCTATCGCATCGTGCATCCGACGAGAGCGTGGCGTTAAAGGCACTTTCGCGAGCTCATACCATTGGATTATTAGCCCGCTCTACGCGACGAAAGTAGGATGGCTGGCACCTACCCGGTCAAGCGGCTGCACGCATGGTGGAAATAATGAAAAAAGCGTTTGTATTTCGTTCTTTCCTTAACAGCTGGCACATTGTAATTTATGTATATCCTTCGGGCGGTTTTCAGCTACGATAAACATACAAAGAGTTAAACTGCATGACGTTACCGCAACTTTCTCGCCGCTATTGGTCAGCCAGGTGTCCTTTGCGGATGATTACTGTTGTTAAGCATCACACATGCGACTAATTACGCCAAATTTAGCTCCCACAGTCAACACTCCAGTTGTAACAGCGTTTATCATAATGGCATACACGACTCTTACCAGACAGAGATATCATACTGCGCCAGAGTACATTTAATATGGAAGCAATATTATGAATATAGGGAATTTCAGTTATTTAACGTGGCTTGGATTTATAAGAGTTTCTTGGCACCATGTAAAGTGCTAATCATACCATGAATGTTGTCTGCTGATGAGCTGCTTGCGTAGAATAAGGAAAATAATTTCGCTTTGATTATACAAAACGCGCACTTAGCCTGCGCTGTAGGGGCAAAACGACGGGGAAAATGCGGAAAATGCTGCGCCTGTGTGCTGTGTTTTTTACGTTGCCTAGCACTGCACTTAACCAAAATTTAAATTAACATTGTCCAAAGCACGGTGTCATGGATGCAAGACGTGCCCAATCAACTTCATGGCATGAGGTTTGCCCCAAGAACCATCGCTTTTTTAACAATAAGTAATAAACAAGCTGATGATGATTATTATTATATTATTAATATAACCTTCTTTGCTTATCTAGGCTTTGGCTGCAAGAAGAGCTCAAGTAAGTAACGAATACCACTATCATTTATCTACGTTTCATAGTTAATTAAACAATAAGATTGTTGTAGTAACCACGATACCTCTTCAGTATACTTTATATTTATGTCATGTTCACTAATTATGTGGCAACTGAGCACTAGAAATATAAAATATTGCGGTACATGCTCCGCACAGTGAGCAAACAAAAACCTGGCACATCCTCGTAGCAAACCGGCGCTTTTTATAAATGTTGCGTACTACTACTACTGGCACATCCGACGCATTATGGGAATCGATGCCATGCGAAGCTGCCAGTGAGAATGTTGTCTATGCTGAATTGTTTGGCTTCCACCGAAACGTCGCCAGCACGAACAGTGTACTTGTGTAAATCGAGCAGTTGTGTGGGTAACACGGGTTTACAAGGCATATCCACAACACCGTGGCGACTAAAGTGTAGCTTGCAGTACGTTAGTGTGCATGTAGGAATTGACGGTAGCGTAAATATGTTTGTAACAGAGTACGACAGGCTACAGCGCCCTTATGTGCACTTCATAAGCGTCCCTTCCTGAGTATTCTTTCACGGTCATGAAAAGCTGGACAAAGGTATGCTGAGTGGTAGTATTGAATGTGTCTTCTCCATCGCACGACTGTACGAGCCGTTAACACACCGAAACTGAAATTGAGGTTAGAACAGCACCGCTAAAACTGCTGACGCAATGATTTTAGTTCCAATGTGACGCAAAGTTACTTTCATTCCAACTTTTTTTCGGAGAATCTCTTCAAATGGGGGTCGGCAGTTGCGGGAGCAAATGGAGCTGTGATCACATCGCGCTTCTGGCCGCGCCTCGATTTACGCGCCACCCTCCAGCTCCGGCTCAATGTCATCCGGTTATTGTGTTCCTGCACTTTCTTGCTGCTCCGGGAAACGATTGGTCCACCGGTATGCGGTGCCGCCTGCTCGGAGCTTGTACCGGTATACAGATGTGTCAAGCCTGGCTTAGGTCACATGCGCGATTTGCCGCCGCATTTTCCTCAATGCTCCAAAGCGGCTAATCTCGCCAGCTGAGGCTTTCTTCTGAGGAAAAAAAATGCAATGCAAACCCTAAATACAGGACATTGAAAGCACATAGAGCAGCCTTGAGATTTACAGTTTCATCCCATATTGAGGCGGTAACTTATGTTTTCCTATGTCCATTATGGACGCACAAGCCCATTTCCAACTTTCCTTTTCCCCTCCTTTCGCCACCAAAAAGCGTAACCGATTTCGAAGGACGGCAGAATGTTGTAAACACGGAAAACTGCCGCGTAGCCGAAAAATATATATAGTGGGATGTATTTAAGCGCTACGCTTCTGCAGCCGATGGCACAGAGGTGGCGATACCACCTTAAAATGGGTTTAGCGAGAGGCGCCCTCTGATAATATTTTCCCACCAACGTATAAAAGCGTACATTGCATAAACAAAGGGCCCTGCTGAAAAACGATTCAATTAACGAACCACCAAACGAATCAATTACGAAAGATTTCCAAATTGCAACGGTAATACCACGGGTCTCACATGCCGAAATCTGGGGACCCCGTACTGCGGGACACCCTACTAATTTTTCCTGCCTGGCCTTTTCAACTTATGCTCCTAATTACATCTGTAGCTGGAAACCGAGGCATACGAATGTGCTAGATTATTCTAACAGGTGACTCGTAGTCAGTATGTGCCAGGCGTGGCTACGAAAAAAAACAATACAGCAAAATAAACGGGTAAGAAGCGAAGTTCGGTGGAAAGTTCTGGCGATGTAACTTCACTATTTCGTATGACTGAATTTATCGCAGCCGAAAGAAGTGTATTATTTTTGACACGTCGCCTTGCACAGAGCCAATCGCATTTCCAAATTACAGTGGTCGTTACAGATGTGGTCAGAGAAGTAGTAAATGGCTATCAGCGCAGAAAGCATATGTCATATGCAAAACAAATGTGTAAGGCATTTTTAAATAATATCAGATGAAGTCTATGAGATCGACATGTGCGCAGAATAAAATCAATCTAACAACTCCAGCAATCATAAACACGAATCTCGCCAGCATATGACGACGGCCTGATGTCGTCCCATTGTCCGATCATCAATAGAAGGCTATGACGACAGAAGCTGCCATTACAAAAGTCATTGCTAGCGCACTGAAAATGGCATACCTCCGCTGCAGGCTTACACATTATGAAAACCACAGGCGTACGAGTGGCTAGGTGATGTTTACAAGTATTTCGTTGCGGAGTGAGAGAACCGCGAAGCTGCTTCCAAAATTATGTTCGATGCGCTTACAATGAACAGGCAAAGATCATGCACGTTTCCAGAAAATATAGGCCAGCATCCTTTCGCCAATGAATGTTACGTTCATCCAAGCGTCCTTAATGTCCTCTGGACAGTGGCTTCCTTACGGGCAACGCTAAGCATTAGATCGTGCAGAGCGACGCTACACCATGGCACGTGCGCCTCCCCGCAGCTTTTATCCGTATATAGTGTGTTCTCATTAAATTTTCATTGGTGGCTGACTGATTAAGTGCGATGTTATGCTTTAGCCAGCTGGGGCGCATGTCCGCATAAACCAGGCCGAACACTAGGAGTCCGAGAAAGACGTCCTTGTATCCTGACGTACGTGCTTGACAAGTGTAACATTTTATAGATAGATAGATAGATAGATAGATAGATAGATAGATAGATAGATAGATAGATAGATAGATAGATAGATAGATAGATCCCGCTAATGTGGTTTAGCAACGATGGCAGTCTGCTCCGGTTCGAAATGTCTCAGTATCGTGTCTCGGCCGCGATAGCTGGCTGCATTTCGATGGAGGCGAAATGTTGAGGCCTGTGTGCTGTGCAAGGCCAAGGCAAGTCTAACAACTCCCGCTGGTAAAAATTTCGAAAGCCCTCAACTACGGCGTCTCTCATAACCATATCGTGCTTACAGGACCTAAAAGCTCCAACAACTAAACAGAAATCTCCCCACTTCCCTTTCCCAGCCTCTTGGTGTACTATACTATGCATGGATCTGATATGAGACCATCCCTTCGCACATACCCCTTTTCTGTACTGCATACTCATCTTTGTATAGAACTCGGCTGAGCGCATGAGTGCAAGAGAAGGAAGTGCGCGCACATGCTGCGCGATAGGCGTTTCATAGATGTTCACACGCACTTATTTCGTGGTTATTTCAAGATTATCATTTTCCCTTCAACAACCAGAGAATCCGCCAGCTTAAACAGCTCCTCAGCTGCAGTTAAAATTTCTCCTAACTGAATATTCTCGTAACGTGAACGGTTTTAAAGACGATAGTTTTTCTTGGGATATTGAAATGCGCAACTCTTCCTATGTATGTATGTATGTATGTATGTATGTATGTATGTATGTATGTATGTATGTATGTGTGTGTGTGTATGTATGTATGTATGTATGTGTGCGCGCGTGTGTGTGTTTGTCATTCGGCTCAACCGCACGGCCAAAACGAGATTCAACCGGCCCACTAAACCAAGCGAGATACTAGCACTCGTGGCACGCAGCGAAAAATGAAATGTACCCGTTACAAATGGCTTCGAAGTAACGCCACGCAGCAAGAGACAGAAGCCGAGGCTCGGCCATCGGTTTTAAACCCACATTCATAAAAGGAACGAGCAGATATTGCGTGAGGAGGACGAACATGGGAAATTTCAATTGATTTCGAAGGATATTCCACTGGATCCGTCATGGGAGAATTCAGAGGGGGTTGAAGAGCGTGAGTGGTTGGAAAGGGTGTTATTTACCAGGTGCTGTGGAAGACTACCGTCTTTCGACGTGTCGGCTTCCGATGTGTTATAGTCTGAGCAGCTGCCGGACAAGCCTACATAATATGGGTCGAGCCCAGCTCGAGGTGCTCCACAGGCCTTGGTTTGTGGACAGTGGGGTACCAATGGCTGTGCAGTGTAGGACAGGGAAAAGTATGTGTTTGTAGTAAACGCCACGTGGCGCATTGTTGCTTATTAAGGGATTTGTCTCGTGGTGGATATTATCAGCGTGATATGATGGTATTAAATTAGGATTTCTTTGAAGGTGGTTATTCCGTCTCTCGCATAGTGGGGAAGAAGGAGACGATTATTTCTCTCTCTGCCGTCACTGCTTGGTAGGAGCTGCGCTCTGCTGATTGACGCACTCCGTACACCAGAGCTTGGGCGGCGTCATGAGCACGTCCGCCCTCGCGAGATCCGAGATCACGAATCCAGACAATCTGAACGCGGCGGCGACGTAAGAGGGGTGTACTGGGAAGCATACGGCATGCCGGCTGTATGATCAAGCCTTTGGTGAAGTCGTGGATCGCAGTTTTAAAGTCGCTGAAGTTGCGGGATGCGTGGGTTGCCGCCTAGGCTACAGCAATGGCTGCTTCTACACAATTCTTTAGGTATGAGATCAGTGAATTCAATGTCCGGAATGTCTGAGTGATGTCCCTTGCCTAATTTATTAGTCGTTTACTGCGCTTCGCCCATGTGAATCTTTCTTTTCTCTGCTCAGTTAGCTTGGTATTCTCGAAAGGTTCCAACTCAAGGTGTACAGTTTCGATTCCTGCAGAAGGGAACAATGGAATCCCTTTTGCGAAACCCAGCACTACATCATACCAGCACCCAGCGCCTTACCTAGATATGAGCCAAGTGTGAAGATGCATCCTGGCTCACTGGCGCGGTAAATATGCCTAAAACGACAATGCTG
The DNA here is from genome assembly GCA_013339685.2 of Hyalomma asiaticum. Lineage (NCBI taxonomy): Eukaryota > Metazoa > Arthropoda > Arachnida > Ixodida > Ixodidae > Hyalomma > Hyalomma asiaticum. The sequence goes on along the minus strand of CM023487.1, from coordinate 74,057,876 downwards.
AGGGACTTCTTCCATAATACGAAGGCATGTAAATGTTTAACTGTCGTATTGGAGATGCGCCAGATGCATCGCATACTCTAGATTGCGGGGTCTAATGGTCAATATGCAGCATCTTGGGAACCAATGCTGAAGGCACCTCTAATAAAATTAAATAGTTCTGGATTTTCCCCCAATTCGGCTTCATTAATGTATTAACATTTATATTTCTTAGATTACATTGTCAGTTTAGGCCTGAAGTCTCTAATGCTTGGAAAGCAGTCCATGTCAGTAGCAGATGGAGAAGAACAAGTGCTGCAAACACTTCTCCCATCTGCGAATACTTCCTTTATATTCAGTCATATTCAAGAGCGGGGTGACTTCCCGGTTACCGGTAGTCAAAGTTAATGTCGCACCTTCAATGTGCACCTCCAAGAACTGCTATGCCATAAGAAATGCAACTGCTTCTTCTTCAGCGGTGTTGCAGAACTGTGCACGAATAGAAATGAATTTTGACAAGAGACAGCACGAACATTCTAAACACTCTCGTCACTGACCTCCTTCTTGTTAAGAAGGGAGTGCGAGATTCGAGTGCGAAATTTCATTACTCTCATGCGTGACGAAGACAGCTACTCAAAAAGGGATGCTGAAGACAGTATGGCACATCGGCATATATGGCTCAGTTGGATATGCTTCAAATGAAAACGTTTTGAAGTACTACACCAGGATGGTGTAGCAACTGTAACCTGGAAAGGTGAAAAAGTATGAGCTGTCCACTATAAGAAGCGGCGGTATAACCTGGGGAGGAAAGAAGACGACGTTAAAGTGATACGAGTGGCATGAGAGCGGGATCTATGGTGTTCTTGTAATCGGAACGCAATATCTTTTAGGGGCGAAGCTCCTTAAGGCGTGGGTCGTGCGTCCCCGGTGTATGTAGTAGTAGTAGTAGGTAGCCACCGGCGCGTGCATGCCGGGAGGCACGCACGCGCCGAGGGCGAGCGCGTGGCTCCCGGCACGCGCTCGCCCGCGAGAGACAACGTTGGCGCAGGCAGCGTCTCCTAGCGAGTTTCTTGATTGAGAAATACCGACTGCTTGCGTTGGAGAAGCGTTCACCGGCAACCCATATATATATATATATATATATATAGGCACTCCATCTTGACTTGCAATGAAGTGCCGGTGGGAGATTTCACTTGTGCATTGTGCATAGTTGAACCGTGAGGATTCGTAGCATGCGCGAGATGTTATAAAACTAGATGGCGGTACTTGTAGTTGATGATGAAAGATGCGAGATGTTATAATAGTTTGATGACATTTACTCAAGTGTTTCACTCTTAATTGTGGGGCGATTTGCACGGAAGAGTTTCACGGTTTACCGATGATTCCTTCCGGAGCTTCGCCCCACTCATCATCATTCACCCCGTGAATATGCTGTGATTTTTTAGGGGCGAAGCTCCTTAGGGTGTGGGTCGTTCCCTCCTCTGTAGAAGTAGTATGTATGTAGCCAGCTCTCGTGTAATGAATTGCTCACTAGATGGCGTTTCATGTATTAGGGGCGAAGCTCCTTAGGGTGTGGGTCGTTCCCTCTTCTGTAGTATTATATATGTAGCCAGCTCTAGTTTAATGAAGTGCTCACTAGATGGCGTGATGGCGCCGCGGTGCTCGCTTCATTCAGATGTATGGGAACGCATAGCATGGGAGTCCGTCCCTCTGTCCGTGTGTCTGTCCGTCCTTCTGTCTGTCTGTCTGTCTCTCCGTCCATCCGTCCGTCTGTCCGTCCATCCGTCTGTCTTTCTGTCTGTCTGTCTGTCTGTCCGTCCGTCTGTCAGTCTGTCTGTCCGTCTGTCTATCCGTCCATCCATCCGTCCGTCTATCTATCTGTCTGTCTGTCCGTCCGTCTGAGCACTGCGGTGCTGCTTAGCTAGTACGTGAATTGATCAATAGAAATATGCTGCAGTAACACTCTTGTTTGGGCTAGTTCGTACGTTCTTGACACAAACTCGGTAGCGCAAAAAGAAACACGGACGAAGAAGGAACGAAGGACGAAGAAGAAGAAGAAGGACGAAGAAGAAGAAGGATTGCGCCTGTCTGTGTTGCTTCTTTTCTTCGTCCGTGTTTCTTTTCGCGCTACCGAGTTTGTAATCAATAGATGGCGCGGAGGCGCTCGCTGCGTGCTCTAGTGTGATAGGAGAGCGTTAGATGGCGACACACAGTGTTTGTCACGTCTTTGATGATGTACTGGGCAAGATTCACCGAAGATTCACGGTTTTTACTGATGAACCCCCGGAGCTTCGCCCACTCATCATCATTCACTCCGTGGATATGCGTGGATTTTTTTTTTTTGCTGATTTTTCATGCTTCGGGACACCATAGAGGACGTAATGTCAGCCTTTCTAGCGTATCTAGTTCGTGTAGCTTTTTCAAGAAAAGACAAAAATCATCTTCGCCAGCTTTTTCAATGCCTAGATGGCCACGGCTTACTCATCAACGTCGAAAGAGCACGCTCGCCACCCCCGTTGTCACTTTCCTTGGGCATCAGATTTCCTCAGAAGGGACTAGGCTTGTACATGGCCGCTAGCTGACCTTTCAAAACTCTGCTCAGCCTATTAAACCAAAACTCCTTTGACGTTTCGTTGACCTGCTCAACTTTTACACGCGCTTCGTGCCTAAAGCAGCCGCATATCAGGCCCTTCTCCACGATGTGGTGGCTAGCCTACGAGGCAACCAGTCGGTCACCTGGACACCACGTTTATACAAGTGTTCGAAGTCTGCAAAGCTGCCATCTGGAACGCCACTGCCCTCTCATTCCAAGCCAGAGGCCCTCTAGGTGCTCTTGAGCAAAGCCTCTAGCACCGCCTCTGGAGCTTCTCTCATGCAGTACGTGGACAAAAGGAGGTGCCCATTGCCGTTCTTTTTGAAGGAACCTTCCAGCCCAAAGGCGCCGCCGTCCTTTCGCAGCCTCGCCGACACAACTTCGTCCCGTGCGGACACTACGTGGACAGACTGCTATGGAGAGCTTCTTGCCATATACGAAATACTCCAATACTGTCGCCACACCTATCACTTACGATCGCGGCTACTGCGTCACTGCCATCGGTCGTTACACCCGATTGCCCGAGGTATGGCCCTCGAAAGGATTACGGCAGAAGACGAAGCCTCCGCCTTCTTCTCCAGCTAGATTTCCCGTTTTGGCACTACTTAGTGTCACAACCAATCAAGAACGGCAATTGGAGTCTCAGCTCTTCCGAAATCCGGGTTCGAGCGTTTGCGAACCACCAGTATTCACTTTGCGCCAACGAGATTCGAGTGTTTCCATTCACAGCTTAAAGGAGCCATCATGTGCCACCCTAACTCATCCTGGCTCGAGGCTCCCCCAGCCGTTGCTCTCACACCGAGCGCAACCTTCAAACCCGGCATTCAGGCCACGCCTTCAGGACTTGTCTACAGGAACCGCTTCACCTACTTGGAGAATTTCTCACCGACTCGACCCCGGACGTCACCAGCTCTGATCCCGCAGGCTCCGTCGCACCATGGGTGCCCTGCGCCCATCGCAAGTAGCACATTACGAGAAGCCAACGCTATTCGCGTTCAAAATCTTGGCAACATGCTCGCATGCCGTCCTCTTCGATGACACAATACGCGCGCCTTTACGGCCAACTTACAGCGGACCCTACCTACTCGTCCACCGCGGCGATGAAAGCTTCGGCCTGCGCGTTAACGGGAACGACGTCCGAGTCTCTATTGACCGGCTTAATGCAGCATGCATCGCTTCCGAGGAACCAAGAAACACCAGAGCAGCCACAAGTGTCCAACCTCAACCCCTGACATCGCAGCCTGCCCCCGTAAGTACTCGCTAGGGACGTCAGGTACGCGTCCCCGATATTTCCAAGCTCTGAGGGATCTCTAGCTTTTGGGGGGGGGGGGGGGATGTGGCGACTCACTCTGCGCATATTTCCGCGCAGCCGTACCATCCTGCCCTACGCAACACGGCTATACGCAACACGGCATGTCCGATAATATGCAGTGCTACCGCAGCGTCACCAACGCTGGTTACATAAGCAGGCTCTCAAGGATGGAAACGTTCTTCTTACCTTACGCTACCCGGACGTGTATACTCGTACGCTGCCATTAGGCTACTGCCGTTATGCTGCAATTATGCTACTCGTACGCTGCCATAAATGAATTTACCCGTTGTTACGTTTTATGTGGGATTCGTTGTTCGAAAGACACGGCATCCACAGCCCGGTTGTATGCATCTATAAAAACCGAAGTTCCATGCGAATAAGCACTTGTACGTAATGCACTAATAGTATGCTAGCTGGCATCATGCCCGCACACACTCCAAAAGCATTAAATGAGCTCATACTATAGACTATTTTGAATGGGCGTTCACGTGCGCCTTTGTTTTCTTGCGGACATGACCTCACTCACTACTACAATTGTGAAACTACGGCTAGCAGGCGCACGTGTCCAGATAGAACAAAAACAAGACTAAGTGCGCGCAATTTGTGCGGTGCACAGAGTATCCCAAAACTTTTCGTTTGTCTGTAGCTTCGCGCCATAAGAGCCGGCGTCCTATCATGGTGCGGAGCTGTGCATAAACGTGTACAGTGGTATAAGCAAAGGGGTGGTACGGCGTGAAGCCGTGGCCATGGTTGATGCGTTTCCCACTGTCTCTTTCGACTCGAAGGTATTTACGCAGAGCTCGGTGCGACGCTTCGAGAAGCGTTCGCTAGGCTTCACAGAGCTTTGCGAGGCGTTTTCCGAAGCCTTGGACAACGACGAAATACGGGCGTGCCAGTGACATCACGGACCAGCCTCGCGCCCATGAGATTCGCTTGTTCGGAATCCTTGCTCACCTAGTGGAAGCTTCAGTAATTGTTTATTGAGTTCAGATTTGTATACTAGAATCGATGACTGCCGCTTTGCTGAACAGACTCATGCAGTTCCTGGGGCTCCCATTCGACAATAGCAACAAAGGAAAAAACGGTGCTTGGCTGAGTTCAATATGCGTACATACGTAGCGAGCTTGTCTACGTCATGCAAACAATTTGAGTGAGTGAAGGCATAATTATTGTACATCAGTAGTATCACATCATACATGAGGTAGACCCAGAACTCTCTAGTATAAAATGTTCTGTCGCGTGGTTTGTTTTCGTATCGTTACTACTAATAGAAATCTTTTCTCACAATGAAATATTGCCGTCGAAAGAATTATTATACATTAATTTCACGCTTGTTCTTACTGAACATTTGTTCACAGATGGATCTTGAATTCATTTATTTTATTTAAGTGTCCTTTATAAGACATATCTGCGATGCGTTGTATATGTACAATCCAGTGGTTATTGTTTGTGGCACATACATTGTCTTATAGCGGTAACTATCTTAATTGTTGGAACCGAGAGCCGTTGTATTGACAAACTACTTTCTTTCCTTAGGAAATAATCAGGACATGTGTGTTGGTAAGTAGTCACTTCCTGACAACTCTTCTTCTAAACACGCTGCATTTTTATCAAGGATGGTATATATTGATTTACCCTAACGAATGAATTATTAGATTCTCGTTCGCACTTTAGTCTCCATACGATTCCAGATTTGCATTACTGAGTTGTCCGCGCGTTCGTTCTGTACGATGTTTGGCCTCTCTTTAGACAGTATGTAGCGAGTCAATTTGGAAATAGTTTCCTAAAGTGACATTTATTATTGTCTTTCAAAAATAAATGCCCAACATTAATTCATGTCGGTGATCTTGGTGGAAAAGGTGGAGCACCTGGGTCATATTCCCTGAAATAAAAAAAAATCTTGCAGATCCCAACATTTTTGGACTCGGTGTAATGCAATTCAGCGATCGAGAAAAGTGCCTATGATGGATTCTTTGATATTTAGCCGTGGTTTACGCGCAGGGTCAATGTCCTTGCAAAGCGCATAAGGAGATGCTCGTGAATATGCTTATGGCGAGCAGTGAGCATCTCGAAGACGACGATAATGTTGAGTGTCAGCTTGGACTGGTACAGCGCATTATGGAACAAGAGAAGCGGTCAAGCAGACCGACAGAAGAGGACAGAGCGCAATCTTTAAAATGAGCTTTATTTGCAAATTGCATCGAATATGTACACTCTCGCAAGCATACAAAAAACACTCGGACGGATCGCTAAGATCAGACAAATCATCGCGAAGTCACAGAGCAAAGATTCATATAAGTTTCACTTGATTAAGAAAAGACATCTCAAGTTCGGTTATCCGAACTTGAGGTGTCTTTATTTTGAGCAAAAACACTACTTGAGCAAAAACACTAATGAAGGTCATTAATTTTAGAGCTTGGTTTTGAATGCATTGAAGGGTACCAAGGTGACAGTAGTAAGTGTTAGCCGAGGATGATACGCAGTAAGACAGATGGCTATGAACGCTAGAGTGACATAGCGAGCGAATAATGTTTCTTCGGAAATAACTACGTGATTTGATGATTACGTGTATGCCAGAATTACTTTATGCATTAGTGAACAGATCGCTAAAAACGATTGAGAACCGGGAATGTCGCAGGAGCCAACGTTTCGACAAGTGGACTCGTATTCGTCAGGACAGCGACTGCCTTCTCCAGTGTTGGTTTATGTACGCCACTGCACGCTCTCCTCCGTCCTTAGACGAAAGAGAGGAAACGAAGAGGGCCAAGTGCGAACAGAAAAAAGGGGGGAATTAGGGTGTAGGGGAAGTTGGGTGACAGGTGTTATAATGACACATGTCAAGAAGAAAAGTTTCCACAGAATCCCCTCCTGGTACATATCTTCGAAATGCATTGCGTGCCCAGCCCTAGATAGTAGGATGAACAAAAGAACACATAGGATAGGTAAAGGTGTTGCAGCTATTGCATGTGTACCCCCTCCCTACTTGCACCACCTGCGCCGCACCGCATGTGCATTTCACTGAAAGCTTGCGGCTAAAAATGTGACTGCGCTGTTTAACCCTGTTCTTCTCCTGGAAGTGGATGAGGAATCTTCATCTGCAAGCAGACTTTTCGGAAGAAACATTGTTAGCTTATACATATACCTTTGTTCGTCTTTGTTAATCCCACACCGTATCTAATGGACTCAAGGGTTCCCTTTGAAAGGTTCATGCCTGTAGGCTGGAGAGTATCGAACTTGCACATGAGATAGGATTCCCTGTATATTCTGTCCCTCGAGGCTAAGTTTACCTGAAGAATGTAGAGTTCGGGTTCGCCAAAATTATGACCTGCCATATTAAAATGCTGCGGCACGGCCTTCGGTACGTTAATCGCGGTGTCCGCGCGGTTCCCGTTTAATGTAAAATTAATTGGTCGAGGACTACCTGAGAATCTTCTCAGGTAGTCCTCGTTGTCTTACAAGCGTCCAAACCCATACCTTGTCACCTAGTTCGTAAGCTGCAGGTCTGTGACGGACATTATACCGTTGTGCATCGTATTCTTGCGGCTGGTGGATGCGCGCGCGTTCTAGTTGTCTAGCTTCCTCGGCGCGTTGCGTAAGTTCTTCCGCATCCGTTCCAATTTCGTCCGGTTCGTGTGGGATCATAGCACCCAACGTTGTTCGTACTTCACGTCCGTGGACAAGGCGAAACGGTGTCATCCATGTTGTATCTTCTCTCGCCGTGTTATAGGCGAACGTTATATTCGGCAGAATGTTGTCCCACTTTTTGTGCTCAATGTCGACGTACATCGAAATCATGTCTTCGATTGTTTTCTTTAGCCGCATGGTGAGTCCGTTTGTTTGTGGATGGTAGGCTGTTGTCTTGCGAAGAGTTGCACCGCTGAGCATCATATTGTGATGCAAAAGGCCTGCTGTGAATACGGTCCCCCGGTCGGTTATGACAACTGCTTGCGCTCCGTGTCTCATGACAATATTCTCTATGAAGAATTGTGCGACCTCTGCGTCTGTGCGTCTGGGATTAGCCTTTGTTTCAGCGTAGCGAATAAGGTAATCAGTTGCTACGGTAACCCAGCACTTACCCGCAGAAGATGTACGAAGAGGGCCCAAAGGGTCATCCCAATCTGTTTCAAAGGCACTTGTGGGATGTGTAGGATAATTGTTATGCAACAATTTGACCGCATGACGAACATAAATGACAGGTCATAACATGAAAAGCATAACATGCATGTCATGGGCGGCATCATTTACATGCCAGGCATTTCGTTAATGGGATGTATACTAAAATTGCTATGGCACAACACGACAGCATGACGAGCGTAAATGACAGGTCATAACATAGAATCATGACACGCATGTCATGTACATGCCATGGTCCTGGCGCTATACTGCCGTTTCGTTAATGGGATGGGGCTCGGTCTACTGACCAGAGGGCTCTACGTAGCTCTCGTCGGATGGCTCAGTATCGCTGATATTGGCCGCTTGGGTCGCACGTATGAGACGCGCGCGCACGGTGGAAGCCGAGGCGACAGCGACGCGTGCGTTTCTTCGCTGCTTTCCGGGCGGGCTGCGAACCACACGAACGCTCGCGGCGTCGCCCTTTGGAACAGTTTGCCGCTGGTTTGGAGCACGCGTCTCAAAGGAAATAAAACGAAAGAAGGTGGGACGGGCGGTTTCTGCTGCCATAGCGTTGGAGACGCGCATCGCGTTCGCGTATTTTCCCGTCACAGTCTGCCCAATTTTGCTTCTTCTCTGCGCCAGGCAGTGCATTCTGGTGCTGATGTCGCACACGGAAAAGTTGACTGCACGGAGCCTATACGAAAATTGATTTGGCACAACATGACTGCATGACGATCATAAATGACAGGTCATAACGTTAGAATCATGACATGTGTGTATGAGCGGCATGGTTTTCATGCCACAGTCTTGGTGCTCTTGCGGCCGTTTCGTTAACTTCATATGTACCAAACTCGGTATAGCTAGACAACAATGGAAATCCATTTTACGTTCCTTATGCGTGCTTCGCATTTCCTTGATTCCCACTGCACGTGGGATCTGCCACCTTTTTTATCAAGGATGGTATATATTGATTTACCCTAACGAATGAATAATTAGATTCTCGTTCGTACTTTAGTCTCCATACCAGATATCCCAGATGCCCAGAAGTGACTTCGCTGTGATACGCTTGGAGTACTTCGCGACGGAGGGCCGCAGGTACGACGAGTAAGTTGGTGGCTCCACTGGGTGAAAAGTTCTTTTTGGAACGGACCTTGTTGCGCAAGCAGAACGACGCCAGTGCCCTCGCAAGATCTTCAGGTGCGCTCTGACTATGTCTGTCTAAGAAACTGATGTTGCCTAACAACTCAGGGTCGTCACTTTGTTGTCGAATGGCGGAAGTATCTAGGACATCACGAAAAGCTGTGTCGTCCTCGGCCGGTAAAGTCGCTAGCTCTACTTGGGATCGAGAGGGGCAGTCGGCATCTGTGTGTCGCTTCCCCGGCTTGTGCAACATCGTCAGATCGAATTCTTGCAGCTTCAGGCTACAACGCGCTAATCGGCCGGTAGGATTTTTGAGACTGGTCAACCAGCAGAGGGAATGGTGGTCGCTGATTTCCTTGAACATGTGTCCATACAAATATGGGGAAATTTCAGAATCGTCCGTATGACGGCAAGGCATTCTTTTTCAGTCGCCAAGTGGTTGGCCTCTGCGCTTGTAAGCGTCCTACTTGCGTAGGCAATTACTCTTTCTGTGTTGTCGGGCCACTGCACAAACACTGCTCCTAGACCTACATTATTGGCGTCAGTGTAAAGCATCGTCGGGGCTGCATCGTCAAATTGCGTATGCACTGGAAGGGTCTGGAGGCGCCATCTCAAATTATTAAAAGCCATTTTTTGTTCATTGTTCCAAACAAAGGTAACGTCGTCCCTTGTGAGCCGAGTTAACGGCGACGCAATGAGCGCAAAGTCTGCAATGAATCGCCGGTAATAAGTGCACAGGCTTAGGAAGCACCTGACAGCTTTCTTCTCAGTGGGTACAAGGAATCGTGCAAGAGGAACAGTTTTCGCGTGATCCGGACGAACGCCTGCGTGACTCACAACGTGACCAAGAAATTGCAGTTATTCAAAGCAAAAATGGCATTTCTCTTGTTTTAACGTAAGGCCGGCCGACCGTACCGCCTGCTCAAATACTTTAAGGCGCTCAAGTTGCTGCTCGAACGTGGCGGAAACATTATGACCTCATCGAGATTCACTTAGCATGTTTCCCACTTCAGACCCGAAAGCACACTGTCCATGAGCCTCCGAAACGTAGCGGGTCCTGAACACAAACAGAAGGGCGAAACCTTAAACTCGTATAAACCGCGTGGGGTCAGAAAAGCGGTTTTTCGAGGTCTCTTGCATCCACCTCAATTTGTCAATATCCGCTTTTCAAGTCCATCGAAGCAAAATAACGTGCATGCCTTAGCCTATCGAGGGAGTCATGTACACGCTGGAGCGAGTACACGTCATTCTTGGTCACTTGGCTTAGCTCTCTGTAGTCTACACAAAAACGTAAAGTACCGTCCTTCTTTTTGACTAGTACCACAGGCGATGCCCAGGAACTTTTCGATGGCTGAATGACGTTATCCTTAAGCATCTTGGATACTTGGTTCTGTATCGCTTTATGTTCCTTTGGAGCTACACGGTAAGGATTCTGGAGAATAGGTCTCGCCTTCTCCTCTGTAATAATTCGCTGCTTGGTGAGAGACGTACAGCTGACTCTTGATGTCGATGCAAAGCAGTTCCGGAACTGGTCCAGCAATTCAAGGAGCTTCGTCTGTTCATCCTCTGGCAAAGTGGTACTAACCTCAAGTACAGGGATGAAATCTTGCTTGGGCACTTCGTCAAGTACTGTTAAACAACCCTCGACGTCTACGATGTCATCGAAGTAGGTGACTGTTGTACCCGTCGGAAGGTGACAGCGCTCTGCACTAAAATTCGTCAGTAATAGATTTGTGCGTCCAGCAACCATATGACGATCCCTTGCACAACCGAAACCCCATGAGTGAGGAGTAATGAGCTCATTTTATCTGCGACCCCTTCACCGTCAAACGCCGCGGCTCACCCGGCCCATCCCGCAGTGTCGCGGTACAACACGGACAGAAGAAAACACCACGTTTAACAGGACAATGATGATGATGATGATCCTTCAAATATGGCGCATACCCACTACGGGGGATTGGCCAAGACCTGGAGTGCTTAACTTTTAGCTGGTATATTGTGCAAATACCACAACATGACGAATAAAATAGAATAATAAATTAATAATAATCGGGAGAAAAGTAAAACAGAGGGAAAAAAAACTATGTAAATTATATGTGCACTTCTACCATCAAAACAGGTAATGTTTTCCTTTTTTCTTAACGTATAGGCTTTAGCATAGTTAAGAATTTTGAAATGTGAATAATCACAAACGTAATCGTTTTGAGGCCTTTATAAATCCACATAAAGGCCTCAAAACGACTACGCACAAGAGCTTCCTTTCTTTCTTTGTTCCTTGATATGTGGTTCTTGCCCACTACGGGGAATTGGCCATGAAGCCGGCGGTTAACATAAATAGAAAAAAAATTAGCTATAACAATGGAAGAGGGAGGAGTCGGTAGCGTGAGGAACAAGAGCTTGTTCAACAAACCCACGAACAACGGACGTCGTCTTCTTCTTCGAATTAGTCTAGCAGTCGCACTGCATGAAATCTCTTAGAGTTCTTTATCGGTTTCGTCCTCTATTTAACAGCACATGCGTCAATATATAGGGAGGTAACTTAACTTCTTCACTTCAATTTACTACCTTGAAGACCACAGTTACGTGGTATTGCACAATAGGTGCGTTTTAAATGATGGCTAAGAATAGTGATCTTCATGATTAGCAATAAGCGGATAAGTTGTCTTGAAAGGATTATGAGCACCTGATGGCTGCACTGTCACGGGGGAGGCCATTTCAGTCCACTGCTGTGCGGATAAAAAATGAGGCCGCAGTAGTACTACGAGTACGTGCGCGTGCAACTGAATGAGGATGAGTCCTATGTGCGATACACTAGTCTGTGGGATGGAGAGTTCTTGTTTGACAGAACTCTGAAACAATTTGTGAACGAGACAAACTGGTGATCCGACAACGGAAGGTAAGATTGGGGAAATCAGTATCGCGTTTTAGGGATGGCACGCTGATGTCGTTGAACACGAAGAATGAATTAATCTGGCGCAATTTTGTAGACTTGAGTTCGTTTATTAAGTATACCTGGTGGGGGCTCCAGATAGCTGCGGCATATTCTAGTTTCATCAAAACCTGTTGTTGGCGAGTTGGTACATTCTTGAGAACTAAAGGCACCGGCGCAACCTGAGAAGTGGACCTTCCCTGGATACGGGATGACATGTCGGACCGTGGGCTCGATTCCTGTGCTCCCAACAGTGCTGCCTGAGATAACTTCTCTACCGCCTGCTTCCAGTAGAAGAATTCGAGCCGTCACCATCATATGGAGATGGGACGCGGAGCAATGGGTACCAAGGGCGGGCTCCAATTCATGGTTTTTTAATGAACTGACTGTTCTCCGATCGCCTGATGACCTTATGCAGCCATCTGCTACTCTTCGCAGCCGTTACGTTGCGACGAGTCTCCTAGCAAGTACAACAGTGAAATGCTGATTTAGGGTAGCTCTGTCACCAGTGAGCTTTCTTACTCTCCTTTCTTGTAATCGCACTTTCTATGCCAAGCAATGGAAGTCTGGGTTCCGTCTGTCCAAAACAATGTATAGGTTAGGATGCCATAAAATGTTATTTTTCGTAACCGAACCAGTCACACAGTTCCTTAAACTTATCGAACTACACCACGTAACGAAAGGGGTAAGTCATGGAGATAAAAGCATGGAACTGGGCATCTAGCTGCTATCCCTCAAAAGAACTTTTGAAGCGGCGAACACAACCATGCAACATTGACAGCACAGCAACTGGTTGCTTCCGCTCTTGTGTGAGGGCGTCAGAAACATGGTAATTTATAAGCTAGTGGTTTAGGTAATTTTAGGAAGTAATAATAATTAAAAGCATTTACTGATACTCTGTAAAGAAATGCTAAAGACATAAGCAAACATGTGTAATAAGGTACGCAGATAGAACATTTATTCTACAGCTCCATTTTCTTTGATTTTTACTTCATATCTTGGTATATAATAGTTGTTACACCCTGCGTAATAGTGATCAAAAAACTGTTCCAGTGGCTTAGCTCGGCTATGCCAGGATATACGTAGCGTTAGCAAAGGTTCAGCACACGTCGCACACATATCCAAACGGATTGTTTACGAAGTCCGTCTGGAAGGTCCGAGTCGCACCGGCGCTTTCGCTGAGTTTCACAGTATGTTCAGTCGATCGGCGAGCCTTGACGTCATCGACGGCGTTTTGTTGTTGCTGCAGGGGTGGTCGGGCATTTCGCTCAGCCTCCTGGCGACGCCGCTTTGCTAGACGTTCGTCCCTTTGCTCCAGTGTCTCCGCAGCACGTTTAGCCTTCTTCTGTTCATTCCTCCTACGCTCAACCGCTAATTGCCAGGCAACTACTTCGGGATCCGATGAGTCAAGCTTCTCCGCTCTTCTGCGCTGTTGAGCAGCATTTGCGCTCTCCTTCTCCATGGCTTTACCACACTGGCAAACGCCAGTCAGAAGCGCAGCGGCTCCAGTGCAGTGTCAGACGGCGACTGCACAGCGAGCGGCGCAGGCGTCAGTGCGTCTACCACGGCTACGATGTCACTCCTCTGGAATGCGCAGACCGGCGGCGGTGAGTCGCACGCGGCGGCGGCGGAGTGCGCGAGAGGTGCCGGCTCCGGTGGCTCTGGTGCGCAAGCTGTGTGACATCACTGATCCTTGCGCATGCGCAGCATGGCTCTTGATGTGCCGCGCGAAACGGGCTTGGCTAGGCCAGTGTAGCTTACGCTACAAAAACAAAATATTGACACTGGATACATTGAGACTGCGCGCCTCGCCGGTTTCCTATGCCTGGCACATTGTCTTCAGTTAGGAAAGAAATTCGGGTACAAGTTCGTGCCCCCTGGCTCAGTCTGCAGAGGCACATGCAAATGGTGTGCTTCTAGAAAAACAGAAATCCGGCACGGGGAGACACTTTTCACCGACAAATCACTCCATACAGATGTTTAAGACGCGAAGCTACAAAACAAAGGGAGTGCTGGGCACTCACTTTGGGGGAGTACTTTCGTGTCCCAAATCTAACTCCTTTGTACAGAGTAGATCAGCCCCAATGCAGGGTACCGGTACTCTCGCCAAAACAGAGTAGTATGATGCCTCCGAAGGGGATTCAAACACTTTTTTGAAGAGAGCTCTACTACCCCACCAAGCGGGATGCTACTACTCCCGGTGGGAGTAGCAGAGACAAAAAAAGCAACCACTGCGTTTTTTGACCATGCTACAATTAGCAGGCATTTAATTACATCACACTGAACATAGAACGTAAAGGCTGACATGACACGAACGCACATACACGCCAATAACACCACCACAGCAAAGCACAAAGCCCACAACACACTCGCGATATACCGACTAACACTGAAGTCCCGTATATATAATCCGTATGCTTGGCCTGCTATGTAGCGCCAGTGGTAAAGTACTGTTCTGCGTAATTAATCAAAAAGTATGCAAAGAACAGGTGTATATTTAGCGTTGGCTCATAGGTAGCCGCTCGCCACAACGATCTGTTAATCGAAACGCGCGGAACGTACAAAAGGTCTTTTAGTTTAACGCATTCCTAACATAAGCTGCCATTCCGTCTTACGGGCAAACGCGAGTTCGCAGTGCTAGTTCGCGATGTAAAATGCAACCGAGGAAGCGAGTACGAACATAATAGCGGCTGAATTTCATCAACGCCAGCGAAGAAGAGCGGCACCCGAGTGCTCCGCTACCACCCGCTTCATTCCGACGGCGTCCCCTTTCGAGTCCGTCGAGCACGTCTGTACGGCGAACATGCGCTGGCGATCACAAATTGTGTGCTCCTCGTTCTTCGGTATTCTGCACACAGATGAAATATAGTCTCTGCCATAAGAAGTGTTTAGGGTACTATGCTGTGCTTACCAGACTTGCGAACGGGACGGATCGCAGTCACTGTATTTTCACCGTCGACGCACTCATGGCCGTCATACGGCTCGATGCCAAAGTCGTAGCGAAGCCTTTTTCTTTACATGTATCAGTTATATCCAGTGAGGCTTCCGAGACCAGCCGTCGACGATCACAACAGCTTACTGTGTCGCTGAAAGTGTATTCCTCTTCGTTTCGCACACGTAAGCGAAGAATCCGAGGCGTATAGGCTGGCGGGCTCCACTAGCACGGGTACGGTCGTTCGATAGTGGAAAAACACAGGAAAGGCAGCTCGCTATGACTCCCGTTGGTTGAGGCTCGTAGTCGAGGAAGGCACCGTTCATTAAACGTACACTGCAAGCGTTTGTACGCGAAAGCTTGTACGTGGAAGTCGTAGGAAGGTCGCTGCTATAGTTCTATCGAAAAGCACTTCACAAAGCGGCTGTTGTATTCTTCAGTCGTCCGCTCCCAACCCAGCCGCCATGTTTGCGGCTGCGAATGCGAGCATCACATGTGTGGCAGGAGTGAAATTGCAGCTCACTCTCTCATGCCGCAGGAGGTATGGACCTTTCACTCCATCCGACGTTTTGCTAGAGTAGAACGATGCCCTAAAGTGTAGCTCGGTCGTTTCACTACTGCGGAACCGGCTCCAGTTTTTAGAGTGTAAAGCGTGGGGCCGCGGTGTTTAGCAGTGGATTAAATCCGGCGGTGTACTGAAGCCTTTCTTAATTATATAGCTCCAATCCACACTGGAGAAAAAGATGGTGAGACAGGTGGTTGCTACCCAGTCAGACGCTTGAATTTCAGATGAATTTTACCAGCATGCGTACAGAAGTCAGTTTTGTTCTTTCGGTTAAACATTACACGGACGCGGTCCTTTCTGGCATGTTTACTATGAGTGGTCTACCCATAATAGCGTGGAGTGAATAGCATGAGTTGCCAGAGCGCTCCCTGCTCTAGCAACCGGCCGAGCCACCACACATTCACGGACACCTGGTGCGCTCGGCGTGATTGTGGGTTCTTGCTGCGGCGAGGGGTCACCAGCTCCATGTGTACAAATATGGCTTTTTTTACTCTCGCTCTCTACCTCGCTATTGCTATGATGCGCGACGCGATACTGACGGGACTGCCAATGGCACCCGCGTTTGAGAGCAACTTGTAGAAGTTTCTAGAAACGTGAGAAGAAGGGATGTTTGGTTCGCCTATGAATATACAGCTTTCACCGTACATAGATAAATTCGGCTCGATAGAGTTGCTGTGTGCACGTTCTCTTGTTCTTTCCTCTTACGGTTAACTTCAACATATTAATGCCCATTGTTTAACGATGCATTATATTATATTGAGACGAAAACGGTGTCATCGGTACACCAAATTTTTATTCTTTCTTTCAGGTTTTCCCTTTCACGAGGTGCTTGTGGGTGGCCCTCCCGGGACGAAGGTACCGGAAGACTGCCTAGAAGAATACAATAGGGTGAGGAAAACTCTGAAGCCCGCCGACCATGACTACCAAAGATATGAGTCCTGCTTGAAGAACGTGAAAAAAATGAAATGAGATGGCAATCCTTTCACTTCAAAAAATTGTATTCATTGTTGCCACGAATGTGGAGTGCCAACAAGAAGAGCATGCGTCCTTGAAGTGCCTATTTTTTGCTTTCTGTTCCTTCCACACAAAATCTCTCGGGGATATTTGTAATAAATGGTCTACGTCCAGCGATAATGACTCATGAATAATGCTCATGTTCGCGGAGAATATCCAGCCGCGAATCCTAGCGAGCGTTACTGCCCCATGGTCGTGAAAGTACGAAGCACAAATCGACGAGTTGTCAGTCTGTTTATTGGGCGAACCTGTGCCCAGGAAAGGGAAGGAAATCAAACTGCAAGATGGTAGCGGCGTTAACAGTGCTCGGTCTACGGCTGAGATCCAGGTCACGAAATGGGTCGACTTTTATATGCTTGTCGCCCCATCTTTTGGCATTGTCGCTGAGATTTTAGAAGGGAATCAAATGTGCGCGCCACGATAGCAAAATTGTAGGACGGGCGTTACCTTTAGCTACAGCCCATGCAAGATATGCACCATCTATACTTTGCGTCACATGAAAGCGATAACGGCGTTCCCCGCAAAAAAAGCGTCGTCCCCATGCTGAAAACAGAACATGAAAGAAAATACATGCAATACATTAGGTAAGCTAAGAATACGCCACGTATAATCACCGCACATAAGTTTTAAGTCGTACCACACGCAAACTAACGGCTCGTGCGCGGCGCCGCTGGGGTAACGTTAAGCAATCGGGCACGACCTCATAGTCCCGCGCAGTACAACGTCACAGTAACGTGTATGGTCCAAGGTAATGCTGCGGGAGCTTTTCACGCAGCCGGTGTTGCCGCATCGGCGTCCAGATGCATACACACTCGCCACGTTCGTGTTCTGTGTGGTATCATCGAAGGTTGTAGTGGGGGCTGTCGACGATGTGGTGCTTATTGATACACAGCAAGGCGGCCTGCCAAGCTTCTTCAGCGCACTCTATCTAGCTTGCAATATCGCGGTCTTTGTCGGTCAGGACCGGTAGTATGGCGTCATGCTTCGTTGCTGAGCTCGGGCCGTAGACAGATTTGTATAACGGCAGCTGCGTTGTTTCCTGAACAGCAGTGTTGTAGGTGAACGTGACACATGGAATTGTGCCATCCCACATCTGTGTTCGACGTCGACGTACATGGCCACCACGTCTGTCATGGCATAATTTACGCTCTTGGTGATTTCATTCCTCTCGGTGTATTATGCGGTGGTCCGGCGGTGGTTTGTCTCGCGTTAGCTCGAGATCGCCCGAGTTACGTCAACAATAAAGGCCGTACCTCTGTCGGTGATAAGCACCTCTGGGGCCCTGTGATGCAGGATGATGTTCTCACATCATCCTGCATAGAGTACCTTCAGGCAGGGCACTTGTGACGTCGTAGCTGGTGAGGCAGTTAGTCCAAACGATGATTGATTTATTGCCGCAAGAACACGTATGGAACAGCCCCATTAAGAATACACACATATGCTGGCCTAAGAATACACACATACACACCAGCTGGCCTACATGGCGGCTTCTTGCATCGCTCAGCCTGCATGTTCTTGCATAATGTACGAGGTGGACAGTAAATAAATGCTAACAGACACCAAGGTGCCCGAATGTCCGTGGTGTCATGAAAGCTCCCAGAACCACCGGACGTATCGCAGAAGGCACTTCGAGGAGGTGGTCACCTCGGACTGGTGAGAATTTATGGAGGAGAATGGAGGTTCACAGAAAAAAACTAAGCTTGTGCTCGCGGAACACCTTCGGTGCAATGCCCATCTTTCCTTTCATGTAGTCCATGGACCTTTCGAGCTCTTGGTCAGCTCGTTGTTGTGCCACGAAGTCGTCCCAAGGAGTCATCCTTCTGGGCACCATGCGGCCTCCTTCAGGGAGGGGGTTTGAGACAAGCAGTCGGCGTCGGAGAGGTTTCTCACGCTTTCGTAGACGACAGTGATGGCGAATCCTTGAGGCCCGAGACTACTCCGCGCGAGCCGTCGTGATGGATCTTCCAAGTTTCCTAGCTAACACAAGGCTCGGTGGCTACTCGCGACTTTGATGGGCCTGCCATGCAGATAACGGCGGAATTACGGTCTAGCCCAGACAATGGAAAGATATACCTTTTCTCTGGAGGAATAAATCAATTTTGTTTTTGAGAGCGACTGCCTAGCATAGATGATTGCCCTTTTAAGTCCCTCGGTCTTCTGAACGAGGACGGCGCTTAGTCCTAAGTTGCTTGTGTCTTTGCATACTGAGTTGTCGGTGTGGTCGTTGTAGTGTACCCATGCTGGCAGCAGTGTGCAGGTGTCCCTTGAGCTCTTGGAATGCTTCTACCTGAGGTGTTTCCCACTTGAATTAGGTGTCAGCTTTTGTGATTTACATCAGAGGCTCTGCAATCTTTAAAAAGCACTTCACGAAGCGCCTGTAATAGGCGCACTCTCCAAGACATCTGCCCACTGCTGTCTTTTCGGAGGGAGGTGAAAAGTCGGTTATCACCGCAGTTTTCTGCGGGCCAGGGCGCCCTCCACACTTGCCACAGACGTGGCCAAGAAGCAAGAGTGCGAAGCGGTACTTCGAAGGGGTACTTCTTTGGTTTCAAGGAAAGTCCGGAGGTATTGAATGGCAAAGAACAGCTTCACGGTGCCGGTGGTGCTCATTAAAGCTATAGGCAAATACACCGACTTTGTCTGAGTAAAAGAAGCAAGCCTGCCACCTCAAGCCCTCTAGTACTGTGTCCATAAGGCGTTGCAACGTTTTAGAGCAAGGTCCACCACATTAAGCTCGAATATACGGTGTGGTGTTATGAGGTAGTCTTCGCTCCGTCTCCTGTTCGCATCCATTGGCCAGTAGCCGGTTTTGAGGCCTATCAACCGCAATGTTTTTAGCGCTGTAGAGTCGATTACAGGCGTCATCTATCCGTACGGATACCCGCCTTTCTTGGTGATATCGTTGACGCAACGATAATGGACGCAGAAAAGTAGGGCTCCATCGTTTCTCCTCACTTCCACCACGGGAGACACACTGGGGATGTTAGATTATTGGATAAGTTGTCACGTGGCATTTAGTAGATTTGTTTCTTGATGGCCTGACGATCCCATGGCGAAACACTGTATGAGTTTTGGCGGATGCGATGGGCACATTAGTCGGTGCTTGTCAAGAGTGGTCTTACGGAGCGTCGTTCACCTTGAGAAACAGTAGTTTCGCTTGAGCAAGGACTTGTACTTTTCAAGTTTCGCCTGTAAATACCCTGACGTATTCATACTAAATATTTACTTCAACGCACACAAAAAAGACGCAGACACGAGAATACAGAAGCGCTCAGTCAAAACTGAGTTTATTGAGAAGCAACTGCACGTGTATATACACATCCGGACTAGCCAAACAATGCAGGCGCATGTGCGGTAGAAAGATACAAACATTGTCTTAAGCACATTAAAAAAATCTTTGGCAACAAACAACAAAAAAACTAAAACGACGCAGGAGAACAGTGCGGCTTCAAAAAAGCGAATTCGCTGTCAATAAATTGAATTTGGGGGCTCGCTAACAAAATTATGCATTAACACAATCATGCACTAAGAATTTATGATAAATTCGTACAAACTAGCCCAATGTTCAATCCTTTTGCACCTAGATAGGTATCGAAACCGGGTTCGGACCTGCCGTCGTCTTCCGGATCCCGGGCGAAGGCATTGCTTGCTTCATCAAATTCATCCATGTGCGCGACCGTCCTACCCCTATTGAAGTGCCTGTATTGATTGCTGAATTTGTCCCCATTACCTTGGTTTTGCTGTTATGAAGCTTGGCTACGCATTTTACAACGCACATCTTACGGTTTATGGGCAAATGGTCGCCCTCGATAACGCCTTCCAAGTTGGTAGGGGCTATGGTGCCGAAGAAAATGATAACGCTCGACAGCAACGGAGCAGTTGCCTGCTCTTCCGTCACCTTCCAGTCAAGCTAACCCGCGTTGCTATCTCCTGGCATTGCATTATCCGTTGAAAGCATTGTCGACCAAGATTTCAGGTCGATTGCCGAGCCACATTGGTCCAGGATATCGTTGCCTAAGATGATGTTCCTAGAGCACTGATCACGACCACAAAACTCACTGAATAGCTGTGGTTGTCAACCACGACACTCCTCATGCGCGTTCTAGTCGGTGTTAAAAGGGTGCCTCCTGCTGTTCAGATATCTGGTCCTTCCCAGACAGTCTTTACCTTCTTCAACTAGGCGGTGAAATGACAAATGATGCATGCGATCCAGGCAACGACGCCTCCACAAAAAGATCCATCATTCTTTCAAAATACTTGCCGATTGGCACCCCGTCAAGGTGCCCACCAAGGTACAGAGTATCATACTGTATCTAGTAGAAGCTGAAGTGAAGGAGTGCTTAATCCTGGAACGCCAGGCACCAAGCATCAGATACGTAAGCACCCGTCCAATCAGCATCTGCGCCTGCTATGACCACGCTAGCTCGGGCCGGGACCTATAAATTGTACAATCCCCATACCGTCCTTGCTAAAATAGCGAGCGGTCCAGGCTACCACGCCCAGAAAAAAGATCAACTGCTTTCGCAAACACTTGAGGGTGTGTAGTGTCCTTCTCATAGTTACTTTTACCCTCCGAATTTGGATGCTTGCTGCTCTGAGAGCGTGAAAAGATGGGCACCACACTCAAAGAACTCTTTCGATATGTTTGTGACGTGAATGCGAATCCGCAAAAGAAATTGATAGCCCACAGGAAAGCAAGCAATATACGAATGCGGCCTTTGAAAATTTGAAACTTTATTGATTCAAACGTTCCACCACTTGGGATACTGAGGGCCGGGGTCAGAAAGCCTCTTCCCCGTACTACCCGTAGGAAATGGCAGGGAGGGATAGGCAAGCATACAGTTCAATACAACAATTTACGGAGTGAAAGGACAACATATCTAGTACAAATTTATTCAGCCATAAACAGAATAAAAAATCGTTGAGTGAATAAAAAAATACGCAAACAGCCACAACCTGATGAGATAATTATCCGTAAATTTGTTCTGCAGGTTGGTGTGACATGCTTTAGTTCCCTAAATTGCCAATAATTCCAAAAACTGTCGCTGCTGCAACCATTTTTTACAAGTGTTTCTTTCTAGTTTCGTATTCAATTGTTGAGTGTACCACGCTTGTTGTGTTGTGCTGTACCACTTGTGGGAACGATGGCTCCCCCGACTGACAGGGAATTTCCGCAATGAGATTCGTGAGCTTCGCGCTGAGTTGAAAGAACTCAAAGAAAGCGTAAAATTCATGAACGCAGAATTTGAGGAGATGAAGAAGAAACTTGTTGTCGCGTCTGCAGACAGAGATGCTTTGAGGAGAGAAAACACAAGCCTTCGCGAAACGTGTAAGAGCAACGAAATTTTGGTTGACCAACTTCAAAAAAGAACTACTCAAATCGATCAGTACTCGCGCCGGTGTAACCTAGAAGTGAAGGGTCTGGTCCAAAGAGAAAACGAAGATGTGACCGATCTTGT
>CM023487.1:73969794-74035743 GCA_013339685.2 Hyalomma asiaticum | reverse complement strand
GTCAGCTCCAAAGGGGTCCGACCCGATCCGGACAAGCTTACCGCCGTAGCCGAATTTCTAGCCCCTGCCGATACGAAGGCAGTTCGGCGATTTCTTGGTTTGAGGCCTATTATCGCAGGTTTATTCAGGGCTTTTAGAATATAGCCCAACCCCTCACTCGCCTTACTGAGATGACACGCCCTGTGTGTGGGATAGTGAACAATAAGAGGTTCCTTGCTGCACTACGACAGCGCATGCAGTCCGCACCGGTGCTTGCACATTCGATGACCATGCAGACACAGAGGTGCATACCGACGCCAGTAACATCGGTCTTGGCGCAGTCCTCGTAAAGCATCAAGATGGAGTGGAAGGAATCGTAGCCTACGCCGGCTACTTACTATCCCGTGCCGAGGAGAATTACTCGACTACGGAGAAAGAGTGCCTCGCAGTCGTGTGTGATTACGAAGCTTCGACCCTACCTCCATGGTCGTCCATTCAAAGTAGTGACGGAACGCCACGCCCTTTCTGGCTGGCGAGCATGCGCCACCCCTCAGGACGACTGCCACGGTGTAGTTGGCGGCTGCAGGAAATTGACAATCACCATCGCTTACAAGTCTGGGCCGTAAGCATGAAGACGCTGACACACTGTCCTCGCGCACCAATTCAGCTGCCAGTCAGGAAGAGACGACGATGACGGTTTCCTGGGGCCATTAGCCTATCAGATTTGAGCATACAGCAGCGAGATGACGCAGAAATTTGCCCGATCATTGATCAATTAGAGGGCCGTGGCACAGCCATAACCGCGTCATCTTTCGCGATCGTTTCGCATCTTTCGCGATCGCGTTCACGATCGCGTAACAATATCATTCTGTCCGCGAGACAGTGTGGTGTACAAAGGGAACGCTCGTTCAAACAGCCGTACTTAACCTCCTGGTTGTTCCAAATGACATGAGAGATGACATCCTCTTCGCTTGCCCACGACGAACCCACATCTGGCCACCTAGGTTCCTCACGAACACTCGCAAGAGTAAACTAAACGTACTATTGAACCGGGCTTTACGCAAGCGTCAAGCAGTACGTTAAAGTTGCCGTGAAGGCCAGAGCCGAAAGACATCCATCGTTAAGCCGGCTGGTTACTTCGGCCGATAGAGGCACCTCATACACCCTTCTGCCAAGTCGGAATGAAACATCCTCGGACCGTTTCCGCTGTCTTCTGACGACGACAAATGGGTGATTGTCGCGAAAAATAATTTAACGCGTTATGCTAAGACGCAAGCGAATCCACAAGTCGCAGCTCCTGAGGTAGTGCAGCATTTCATGCGCCACATCGGACTACGTCACGGTGCTCCTTCTATTGTGATAACCGACAGAGAGGGACAGCATTCACGGCGGATCATATCGACGAAGTTTTTGAATTAAGCAACACCAGACATCGAAAGACAACAGCGTACGATCCGCAAACTAACGGAGTCACCGAGAGAATAAACAAGACTATTGCAGTCATGATCACTGTGTACACTGACATCCACCAAAAACATGGGACTGAATCTTGCCTTGTATAACTTTCGCCTACATACCGCCGTGCAGGAGACAGTGCGGTTCACCCCATTTCGCCTTCTCTACGGCCAGGAAGTTTAGACGGTGCTAGAACGCTATGCTGCCGTGTCACGACGCTGACCGGTTCACACATGACGCCGAGATTTTGCGAACGTGTGGAGGAAGCTCGGCAGCTAGTGCGCAACAAGCAGACGCACGACGCTGAACATTCGTCATAGAAAAGTGTTCTATAGCCTCGGAGACCAAGTTTGGGTGTGGACCCCAGTTCGCCGCCGTGGGCTCTCCGAAAAGTTACTGAGCCGCTACTTCGGCCCTTACAAAGTGCTTCGTCGTGTGAGTGACGTGAAATACGAGGTGATTCCGGACCCATCACTGGCGCAGGCCACGACACGACGACCACCGAGCTTGGACGTTGTTCACGTTATGCGCATGAAGCTGTACATTGGGCGCTTGTAACTTTCTAAACTTTCCATCATTCGTTCTTCTATGTGTTTTCTTCTTATTTATCGCCGTTAGCTTGCTTTGCTCTCTAGTTGTCCCAGTGTCACAGTTGCTTTTGTTCTGCGCATTTACCTGCACTGTCTTTTTTCTCCTCCCCTCGTGTTTGTGCTGTAGCATCGATGCGATGCTGGATCGTGGGGAAGAGAAGCTGTAGCTCCAAAGCAAGGAAGAAGATCACGCGCTTCTCAGCTCGATAGCCAGCCTCGACGCACCCGCTTTGCCTGGGTCAGCTACCTCATCTATCCCTTGGAACATAGGAGATCCTTTGCCTTTCTTTTTTTGTCAATGAAAACCAAGACATTCGTATACAGGCTCGGAAAATTAAGAGAAGTGTAGCGCGTTTGAAACGCTCGTTGCTACAAGGCAACGCACATCGTGCAGCGTTCAGCACAGTGTGTAAATAACACAACACAATGAAAACCATCAGCACTGTCATGCTCCAACTGCAGGCTTACCCATTGTCGTAAAGAGTTCCCGAAGAATCTTGCAGGGCTTTGTAAAGCATGTAAAGTCATGAAACTTACAAGTGCACAAGCACACAGCGAGCGCTGGCCGCAAAACCGCCGACCCAGCTCCACCAACTCGCAAAAGTTCATACTAATCCAACGGAGTCCGACGCCGGGTGCCAACGGGCACCGGGAGAAGGGCGGAGCGATGATGCGACCTTTAATGAGATTTTGACACACATTCCGCGAATTGGTTATAACGAACCGAAAAGCGGGGACCGGTTCGGCTCACCTGACCGGTTCACCGCTGTGGCGAACATATGGTTGTTCAACCATGACCTTTATATCACTGGCAAGGATCGCATCGAACAGCTGCTGCCCCATGTGTTCGGCACACCGGTCGTCCGGTCAACTCTAGGCAAAAAAAAAAAAAGTATCAATACTCGCAAACAACATCTGGGCGAATCGTATGGCTCTTATATCGAACATGTCCTTGCACTCTGCCGACGTGTCAATTCCTCAATGTCGGAGTCGAACAGGGTGCGCCGTAATGTAAAATGCATCGAACCCGTTCGCCTTCAGTTCCCGTGCCGCCAAGAATACGACTAAGACCCTTGACGTATTTTCTACCTGTTGGCGCCTTGACTAGCTGAATCTGTTTCCCTGCAACCAGATATTACACGAATTTCGTCCTACAGTAGACCAAGCACTAGGAGCACTCATACGCACACTCATACGCGGAGAGCATCAGGTGATGGGATTGCAATTGCAGTTCTAGTTACCCAGTCAGCCTTGCGGTGCGTCATTTCGGGACGTATTCAGGGGAGAACTGGCGTCTTTGACGAGCTCTGCACAGGTACGCATCTCTGTCCACAACACAACTATCAACGTCGTGCAAATCGCATCCAAGTGTCCCGGCAACACCTCCAGTTGGATACCGATCACAACTTGCTCGTCCGTTTGCTACTACGACAGGTCACCCTTCAGTCAATTCCGCCGAAAACTTCATGGGCCCATGTGACATGTAGTCGGTTTCACTGAGGTGAAACCGACTACATGCTTTGTGAAGAACTGCAAAACCCGTTTGGCCTGATGGCTACCGAGAATACGGAACTGACCCCAGGACAAAACCACATTGTTGCCAGCAAGTCCATTGACATCAAGCATGGCGATGTAATGGTGCTCCCGTCTTCCTGCTGCTTTCGTAAAGGCCTAATGTTCGTAATGTTCGTAAAGGCCTAATGTTAGAGTTTCGCCTAATGTTCTTCGGTTTCACCAAGGATCTGCTCTAGTCATTGCCACCAGCGGAACGCTAGAGAAAATTCTACTTCCGCGAGGCGCAACGGTAGAGCGCTCATAGCTGACATGGAGTCTGTAGACGTCTTGCCACTTCGACCAGTCTCACCAGGGGATCTCATTTCTGACTAATCTTCAGTGGCCGCCATTACAGCGGCCATCAGCACTAACATGACGGCTGCGCGGCCGCAACAGTTGCTCGATTTATTAAAAAAGCACGCTAACTCTTTCCGACTCTTTTGAAGAAATATGGGCCAAATTACCGTTGTCGAGCACCGTATTATAACAGATGACACATATATCGTGCGTCGCCATCCGCACCGTGTCCGTCTCGCAGAGCGGAAAGTTATCGAAGACAATGTCGGTCACATGCTGGAAACCAAAGATAATTCACCCCTCGTCCAGTTCTTGTTCGTCACCTGTTGTTTCCTCCACAAGAAAACCGGTCCCGAGCGTTTTTGCCTCGATATCCGGGCGCTCAATAAGATCGCTCAAAAAGACGTATACTCGATGTCACGCATTCAAAACGCCCTTGATTCCCAAGACGCGCAACACTTTTCGAGCCTCGACCTCTGCTCTGGCGACTATTTGCCACACCCCGTGAACGAGGATGATAAAGGGAAAAAAAGGCATTCGCGACGTCAGATGGGCAATACAAGTCTAACGTAATGTCTTTCTGGCTATGCAATGTATCCGCAAGTTTTAAACACATGATCCACACCGTGATGGGCGTCATCATGAAATGGAAGACCTCCCTTTGCTACTTCGACGACCTTGTAACTTTATCACGAGCTTTTTCTCAGCATCTCCGATGCTTAGATGAAGTTTTGACATTCCTCGCGCGCGCATGTCCCCAGCTCAACACAAAAAGGTACCGTTTCGCCAAAAAATTCATTATGATCGCATCTGATAGCTCACCCGGCTTTTTGAGGCACCAAAAATAGCTAAGATTTCTCTCGATCATCGCTCGCAGTTTATTGCACAAGACTTATCACCACGAGAACTTATTGCTTTCGCACGATCCTTACATAACAGCAATAACAAAAACATGGTTGCATGAAATTCTACCGAATAATTGTTTTGTACCTCCCAGTTACAGCATATTTCGAAAAGACAAGAGACTCACGTGGAGGTGGGGTGTGTATTATCATTAAAGGTTCTCTTATTGCTTTGTTGATTGATTGTGAAGTACCAGAAACTCTCTGGAATAACTTGTGAAAATACCATTTTCCTTATTGGAGTTGTATATCGCCCACCCTCAAACTCCCCTGAGTTCCTGAAATCCTTGAATAAGTTTTTATGTGCTCATCTAAATAGGAACACTAGATTGGTAATGACGTGAGACTTTATTACCAACATTAACGTGGAAGAATTTTTCGTACACAGGGGGGGGGGAGACAAGTACATGCTGAAAAAATTTTAGAAATTATGTTTGCCTACAATTTGAAACAAATAGTGCTTGAAGATACCAGAATTACGCTGACGTCAAGGTCGTTACAAAACGTGGTGTTCCACCAAATAAATTAAATGATTACAGAGTGATGGTGGAAGATGGGATATCGGATCACATGATGATCTGTCTTGATTTGGTTGTCCGAGCATTGAGACATGTGAAGAGTTATATGCCAGTAAATGTTAAAGCCTAGGCTACGGCTGACGGTACTTAAATTCTTGACTATTCGGATATTCAATTTCATAATTTCGACAGCACCACTGATTTAAAATCAGTAGAAGACTTATTGCAACAATTCAAAGGTGTTATAGGTTATTGCATAGACAAATACGTTCCATCACGTGTTAAAGAATCGAAACAGAAAAGTCCTTGAATCACCCGAGATATAATTCATATGAAAAGGAAAATTAACAGACTGCGTGAAGACTGCGTGAAGACTGGAAAATTAACAGACTGCGTAACAGACTGCACGTCGCCAGTGGTTCTGACAAATCTAAAATTTGAGCTTAAGCCTACTGTGGCTAAATGTAAACAAACATTTTTTTTTGGAGAAACCATCAGTGATCTCCTCAGGTCCTCACCACTAAAATTTTGGCAGTATGTTCAAATGGCAAGAAAGAAATATCTGATATACATGTTTGTAGTGACATTATAAGAAAAATAATGATATAGCGAACCATTTTAAGAAACTTTCTCAGTCTGTATTTACCCACCGGAAACGACAGCAAGTACGGAAGAAGCCTTAAGATTTCCCCCAACTCTTCCAATGAAAACACCTGAAATAGCTAGGGAAGGCATATTTCAAGTACTCAAATTAGACACGAAAAAATTGAGCGGTCCCG
This sequence comes from Hyalomma asiaticum, assembly GCA_013339685.2. NCBI lineage: Eukaryota > Metazoa > Arthropoda > Arachnida > Ixodida > Ixodidae > Hyalomma > Hyalomma asiaticum. The sequence continues at coordinate 74,029,669 of CM023487.1, read as the reverse complement.
ACGATATACCAATTTTATTCCTCAAGGGCATTATCTAGCTATCATCTTTCAAAAAACATATACAACGCACTCACTGCCTCACGATTGGCGCACCGCTTTTGTCATTGCTGTATTTAAAGGAGGCGACAACGGAGACAACTAATTACCGCCCAATGTCGCTTACTTCAGTTACTTGCAGAGTGTTCGAACATATAATCGGAAAACATATACTCAGGATTCTAGATCACAACACTTTGCTCTACCCTTATCAACATGGCTTCAAGACCGGGTTATCAACCGTGACACAGATAATAGAAACAATTATTGATTTTGCGAGTCCCGTAGATATCAGACAACTGGTGCCCCGCCTCGGTGGTCTAGTGGCTAAGGTACTCGGCTGCTGATCCGAGGGTCGCGGGATCGAATCCCGGCCGCGGCGGCTGCATTTCGATGGAGGCGGAATGTTGAGGCCCGTGTGCTGTGCGATGTCAGTGCACGTTAAAGAACCCCAGGTGGTCAAAATTTCCGGAGCCCTCCACTACGGCGTCTCTCATAATCAGAACTGGTTTTGGGACGTAAAACCCCACATAACAAAACAACAACAGACAACTGGTTGATGCGGTTTGCGTGGATTTTGCAAAGACGTTCGATAAAGTACGCCACGTCGAATTAATTTTCAAACTACGTAATGCAGGAATAAATGAACTCGTTATAAATTGGACTGAAGCATATTTAAGAAACCGTCTGCAGGTAATAAAACTACATGGCCATGTTTCAGATCCTTTAGCTGTATTTTCAGGAGTGCCCGAAGACTGAGTATAGGGCCCGCTATTGTTTCTCCTCTATATCAATGGCATCAGTAGGGTGGCGGCAGAAGAGGGTGTCCAGGTTAAACTTTTTGGAGACGACCACTTCATCTACACTACAGTTACCGAGATAGACAACCAACACAAAGTTCACAAATGTTTGAAAAATTTTGCTTATTGGTTCAGAAAATCGATATTGACAATAAATTATTCTAAATCTACATATACACTCATCTGGAAAAGGAAAACTATCAATTCCTCTCCGTGCAGCATTGATGGACACTTGTTGGGGAATGCGCACCAGTTGAAGTACCTCGGGGTAACAATTATGCGAACATTGTCATGGAATGAAAATATAGATAAGGGCTGTACGACAGCCTATCAAAATTTATGCATATTGAGATAAAAAACTACAGCATGCATCGCGTGACGTAAAAATCTACTGCATACGCCACCTTCCTTAGGACGATACTAGAATAATCTGCCATTGTTTGGAGTCCCCATCAAGTGATCCTCAAGAAGCTGGAAAGAATACAGACTGGCGGCGCGTTGAATTGCTTCAACGTACTGAAGGATGGAATCGGTCACGCTGATGTTACAGAGATGTAACTTAGATCCTCTTGAACTACGGAGAAAAAATGCAGGCTGAAGATATTTTTCCAAATAATGCACGATCAACTTAACATTGATAAGCTCAAACATTTACACGCCCCAGGCTAAAGAAACCCCTGAACTAATCACGATTGCCTCCTCAAACCATACAGAAGAAATACTGACACGTTTCTATATTCTTTCTGCCCAGATGTCATAGAAATGTGGAGCAAACCACCAAAGGGTATTGTTGTTAAAACGATGTCACCAACTTCGCAAATGCTGTAAAGGCGCATTTACGAGACTTCAATTTAATTTGTTTTCAATGCCAAATGATGTAAGCGAACTCACGTTCATTCTAAATATATTTGAAAAATGTCAGTGAATTTCGAACTGTTATTTTGAATTGTTATTGAATGCTGAATTGTTATTTAAGGAAATACCTGTTTTCATTGGGAAGTGCCAAATATTACCCAACTTTACGTGCGTTGCACATTTCTTATGCGTGTAATTGTAATGTCCTCTCTGTTATGACCCTCTATGAGCGTTGCCAGTATCAATAAATAAATAAACAAATAAATAAGAAATAGGCACACCCCACGCGCAGTGGCGGGAATCAAGGAAATGCGAAGCATGCATAAGGAACGTAAAATGGATTTGCAATGTTGTCTCGCTATACCGAGTTTGGTAGATATGATGTTAACGCAACGGCTGCAAGAGCACCATGACTGTGGCATGTAAACCACGCCGCTCATACACGCATGACATGATTCTAACGTTATGACCTGTCATTTACGTTCGTGATACAGTCGTGTTGTGCCATACCAATTTCGGTATACATCCCTTTGAGGAAACGAGTGGCATGTAGATCATGCCGCTAATTACATGCATGTCACGATTTTCATGTTATGACCTGTCATTTATGATGGTCATGCAGTCATGTTGTGCCAAACCAATTTTCGTATAGGCTCCTTGCAGTCGAGTTTTCCATGTGCGACATCAGCGCCAGAATGCGCTGCCTGGCGGAGAAAAGAAGCAAAATTGGGCAGACTGTGACAGGGAAATACGCGAACGCGATACGCGTCTCCAACTCTATAGCAGCAGCGACCGCCCGTCCTGCCTTCTTTCGTTTTATTAAAGACGATAGTCTTTCTCGGGATACTTCAACGCAGAAATTTTGGTTAGGGAGATGTGGGTTACGGCGTCACTGTTACGTATTTTCTATAAGACAACAAATTTGCTTAATCGCAACCTTACTGCTATCACGGTTAGTCTCCTGTGCACACCTGTCTGTCTGTCTGTGTGTGTGTGTGTGGGTTAGTGTGTCCGTCCTGCTGCGAAAGGTGAACCCCTTCCTCAATGACCACCCAGCTTGAACTGGTGGCTACCTTCATACTTCTGAACACAGTCGGCCAAAAAGCAAATATTACGCATATCTGAGGCGCAACATAAATACGTATGTATTGGACGGTGTGTTCCTTTAGTAGAAAATACATAGATGCGTAATTCTATTTCCTTTGAGACGCGCGCTCCAAACCTGCGGCAAACTGTTTGAAAGGGCGACGCTGGGAGCGTTCGTGTGGTTGGCAGCACGCACGGAAAACAGCGAAGAAACGCGCCCGTCGCTGTCGCCTCGGTTTCTACCATACGCGACTGAGCCGTCCGACCAGACCTAGCGCCCTCTGGTCAGTAGACGGAGCCCATGCATCCCATTAACGAAACGGCAGTATAGCGCCAGGACCATGGCATGTAAATCATGCCGGTAATGACACGCGTGCCATGATTCTAATGTTATGACCTGTCATTTACGTTCGTCATGCTGTCGTCTTGTTCCATAGCAATTTTGGTATACATCCCATTAACGAAACGCCTGGCATGTAAATCATGCCGCCCATGACATGCATGTTATGCCTTTCATGCTATGATCTGTCATTTATGTTCGTCATGTAGTCACATTGTTGCATACCAATTTTCCTCACATCCCACTAACGAAACGGCCAAGAGAGCACCAAGACCGTGACATGTAAGTCATGCCGCTCGTGACATGCATATCACTGATTTTCATGTTATGACCTGTCGTTTATGTTCGTAATGTAGTCATGATGTGGCATACCAATTTCCGTAAACATCCGATTAGCGAAACGGCCAGGAGGGCACAAAATCGTAGGCGGCTAGATAGATAGATAGATAGATAGATAGATAGATAGATAGATAGATAGATAGATAGATAGATAGATAGATAGATACGCACGCTCAAACTCGCCGAAGCTCGCTAAGAAATGCTTCGCATTTAATAAATGAATGATCCTGGGCCATGTCGCGAGCAAGGATGCAATTCAGCCGGACCCTGACAACATCGCAGCGGTGCTTCACTTCCTGCACCCTGAAAGGCCTAAATACTTGCGAAGCTTCCTCTACCTTGCCGCTTATTTCCGTCGTTTCATATGGAATATCACATCCATTGCAGCTAAGATACACATGCTACCATCTGGTGATGTGCCCTTTCTATGCTCTGAGGAAAGCGAATCGGCATTTCACGATTGAAGAGCGCACTTACGTCTGAACCGATGCTTGTCATTTTGACGACGCATACCGACTCTCTTGCACACGAATGATAGCTGCCACGGTATTGGTGCGGTTCTGCTGCACCGCGATGGCTCTTCGCACAAGACAGTCGTCGCCTACGTCAGCCGTGTTCTCGCGTCTTATGAAAGGAACTGTACCATCATGGAACAAGAGAGTCTGACCTTTGTCTGGCCGAAACAGAAATTTCGCCATTATCTCCATGGCCGTCATTTCACAAAGTTCACAGGCCACCACGCCTTGCGCTGGCTTTCCACACCGTAGAACGTGACTGGACGCCCGGGTCACTGGAATTTCGGCTGCAAGAGTGCGACTTCGAGGTCATTTACAAGTCTGGAAAGAAACACAAAGACGCCGACACTCTGTTTCGGTGCTGCTTCCTACGGCTTTGCTCGACACGTCGCAAACCACCTTCCATGTCACCTGCTCAAACGGATCACATCTGATACCACTTCGTCCCCAGCCTCCGTGAACCAAGTGCCTTCGGACAACTACCACCCATTCGCATCTTGTTAGATGGCAGATGTGTACTGTCCACGTCTCATAGATATGTCTCCACCTAACGCGCGCTTCCGCCGGCAACTCGCACATTTTAAGATGGACGATGGAGTATTGTTGCCGCATTACCATACTGACGAATAAATCTTGTTACTAGTTCTACCACTATTCCTTCGTATTCCTGTCCTCAGAACCTTTAACGATGATCCCGGCCGCGGCGGCTGCATTTCGATGGAGGCGAAATGTCGAGGCCCGTGTGCTGTGCGATGTCAGTGCACGTTAAAGAACCCCAGGTGGTCGAAATTTCCGGAGCCCTCCACTACGGCGTCTCTCATAATCAGAACTGGTTTTGGGACGTAAAACCCCACAAAACAACAAAGCGTTTAACGATGACTTGAGAGCTGGCCGTCTTGCAATCCATAAAACCTATGTCCGAATTGGAAGTTCTTTCTAATTACCTGACCTTTTTAGAAGAGTTAATATGTACGTCGGTTGCAGCAGTGCCTGCCAGCGTCGTAAACTTTCAACGTCTGCGCTATCCACATCCTTGCCTCACAGCACCGTTCAAACCCACAGCACCATTACAACTACATCGGTGCCCCACAACACCATTCGAGGTTCTGGGTATTCACGTGTGTGGGACCCTCCGGGTCACTGGCTTTGGCAATCGGTGGATCGTCACGGCCGTCGAAGACATGACGCGCTACGCAAAGGCAGCTTCAGTGTTTTGTGGCTCTGCTACGCAGATCGCTAAGTTCATTCTACAATCCATTATTCTACGTCATGGTGCTCCTCGTGTACTGTTCAGTGGCCGTGCAAAGGCATTTCTTTCGCAAGTCCTCTGAAAATGTTCTTCGGACATCCGCCGCCACACACATCTTAATGTTACCACCCTCAGAATAACGGCTTCACCGACCACTTTCATGATGCTCTTGCAGACATGGTCGCCGTCTACATTCAAACATACCATAGAAATTGGGGTGCCTTTTTGCCATTCATCACGTATGCCTATACCACGGACCTGCAGAAAACAATTGACTATTCGCTGTTTTATCTAGAGTACAGACGCTCCCCCACTTTCGCTCTTCATGTCTCATTCTTCGGCTCTAAAGCGAGTTCATCTCCTTCCTCGTGCGAAGGGTACGTTTCACGACTCACCCTGTGTAGCAAATGTGTGTGCCTCAACACGGAGCACAGACCGCACGACCGGAAAACTGCTTACAATGAACGCCACCACGTTGTTTCTTTCTGCGCTGCTCCTGAGTGCCCTTCGTACTCCTGGTCTGGGCGACAAATTTTAGCCAAGGTTCATCTGACCGAGCGTAGTCATGAAACAAATTCACCAGTAAACTATCGCATCACTCGCCTTCACCCTCTAACACACGGACGTTGCAGCAACACCGAAGGTGCGCATCTACCATATGAAATTCTTTACCCGTACATCTACGCGCGCATATACCCGGACATCGTCGACACACATTGCCCTCGATGCGGCTCAACAGCCACATTTAACCATATCCTCTGGGACTGCAGAGAAGACCCACCCTTTCCCGATCTCCTGGATCACCTGAGGGGTGGAAGGAGGTTCTGATCTCCACCAGCCTTAGCGTCCACCTGCAGGCCATACAGAGAGCAGAGGAGGTGGCCACGGCTCGACCCGGCGGATCACCTATCTCCGCAACTGACGAAAATAAAGTTTTATCCCTCTCTCTTCCCGTGGCGTTCGTCAATTCCTTGAATACGTGCAGGATGGCCGCTTCCAAGTCTGTGTGTGGGAGGGGGCGATAGTGCGGGAGTTTATTACGTCTTCGTCCCCTGTATTTTACCACCAAAACCATGCGTGTTGCGCTTTTTCTTCATCGCTCGTGTGCGATCATCATGATCATCGGGTTTATGGCGCTGGTGTGACCTACCGAGCTACTGAGGCGAATGAACGTGGTCCAACCCTAGGTGTCACAAAAGGAACCACACTAGCATTTTCTGCTTTCCTAGCCAGTATTTCGGATTGCGAAACCCGCAAAAACTTCTACCCCTTCTCTTTCAATCTGGCGATTCTCACGCCCAGCAATGCTTTGTGCTCTGCAAAAAGATGCTCGTTGACATAGACAGGAGTGGACTCGGGAAAGCCAATTTCACTAGTAGTGAACTTTTCACCTTTTCGCTGCTTGGAGAACTCTGTAGCGCGTTGTTCTGCCGAAGAACAGAAGAATTCAACGACTATGTTCTTTTCTTCTTTCTCCTTTGGGAGCATGCGATGCACTACGTCTATGTCACTTTGTACAATTTCTCTTCCAGCTTTGTCGCCGATTATCTGAACCACCTCAACCAGTGATTCTTGAAGCAGTTGAGGGAAACCATTGATTTCCAGATTATTGTTCCTGCTGTACTGCTTAAATTCAACAGGCTCTTTCTGTGCTGCAGAAAGTGTCTGTTCTAGTTCGTTGTGGTTTAATAAAACATGCGCTTTTTGTTACGCCGCTAGTTGTTTTGTTGCGCGCATTTCTTCTGAATCAACCAGCAATATGAAAATATTGTTAAAGATTCTATGTTGCCTTACATGTTGCGTAACACCTTGTGTTTTCGTCTTTACGGTTTCGTTGAATATTGTGTGCTTGTGGAATTAAAGTTGGTACCTTGCTTGCCTGGTTTATTTCTCGCTCTGTTTGGCTTATATTACTTTTTGATCTGTTTATGTATGTGCATATGTATATATTTATGTATTCATTTACGGTCTTTTTGAGTCGTAATTTAGGAATATATTATTGTCTGATTTCTCTTATATCAAGAATCAAGAATCAAGAATCAAGAAGTTTATTTCCAACAGTTGTTGGGGGTCACCCCAGGCGAAAAGCGGCAAAAAATGCAGCTTGAAAGTGCCTGGGGGCCCGTACACAAGGCAGTGCTGACATACATTTTTGTCTACACAACAACAACAAAAAAAATTAAGAACATAGAAATACTGGAAAACGCAAAAACATACATTTTAAACATGTGAAAACAGAAATGTGATTCATGTAAATGTAATGTAAAAACAGAAAGATAATGACGTTGTATAGTATATTCAAACATGCTTGCTTTTAACATTTTTATATTACTACATAAATTTATAGCACATGAATTTAAAAAGTTTTTACACCATACAGTGAATGACATGTGTAGTGGTAGAGGCTGATAGTTATGTTTAGTGAAATTCAGACGTAAATAGAACATGCAACTTTTTTTTACCAATGTTGCTAAAATCAATACCCTGTTTTTGATATTTGTTCAAGAGATTTGGTACATTGAAAGCCAGTGATTGTTTGCCGTAAGTTGTGCGCCATCGCGGTACCAACCATTTCTCGTGGCTTCTGGTTCTAGGATCGCAAATTTGTTTTTTTAAAGTGCAAAGACTTAGAAAGCTCTTAGTAGTTTCATTTGAGAAGAAGAACGAATATAATAGGCGGTACTGATAAATCAAAGCGGCGTTTATCACTTGAAAGTGAAGAAAGAATTGTCGAGTAGGATGAGTATAAGAAACGTTTGCGACGCATCGCAATGCTTTCTTCTGTAGCATGAGGATTCTGCGCAGATTTGTCAGCGTTGTTGTTCCCCACACAAGTGTGCAAAAGTTTACACGAGCGCTGAACAGTGCATTATATATTTGCATTTTGACATTGCTGGGAAAGAAATGGCGGCACCGCGATAGCGCTCCCGTAGCTGAAGACAGTGATCTCGCAAGATAGTCAATGTGAGCCGTCCACGTCATATCAGCAGGAAGGATGACGCCTAGCGATTTATGCGTTTCTACTAGCTCAATTTGACTCCCACCAAGACACAAGTCTGCTGGAAGGCGGACAAGTTTGTTTCTGGCCTTAAATAAGATCGCTTTAGTTTTGCCAGCATTGATTTTAAGGAAGTTATTGCTCGATCACTGCGAAAGATCTGAAAGTGCTTTTTGAGACTTCATAAAAACTTGATTTATATCATGGCCGGTTACAAACAGACTGGTGTCATCTGCGTACATTACAATCGAAACGTCATTATTTATTTTGGTCACATCGTTTACATATACATTAAAAAGAAATGGCCCCAGGAGGCTTCCCTGTGGAACACCAGAGGTAATATTTTTAAAAGAGGACAGGCAGTTATTAATTGAAACGCACTGCTGACGATGACTCAAGTAGTCATCAAGCAAGGAATGAGCTACACCACGTACGCCATAGCAATACAATTTCTTTAAAAGTGTATTATGGTTCAGACAGTCAAAGGCTTTTGTGTAGTCTATAAAAACACCAAGAGTTGCTTGGTTTTTTTCGATGTTATTAAGAATTATTTCTTTTTGTGTTAGTAAGGCTATTTCAGTTGATTTTCCCTTGCGAAAACCATGCTGACAATCGGAAATTATGTTGTGTTTCATAAAGAAGTTGTTTAAACGGTTAAGAATGATTTTTTCGAGACACTTAGAAAATACTGGTAGTATAGATATGGGCCTATAGTTGGTCACAAGGTTCCTTTCACCACCTTTATAAATAACAGTGACTTTGGCACGTTTCATCGCACTTGGGAAACAACCAGTTTCTAATGCCAGATTAAATACGTGCATGAGAGGAAGGGAAATTATATCAATCACATACTTCACCGGTATAATTTGTACATCATCAACGTCTACAGCCCGACTGTTCTTTAGGTGCATAAATAATTCACAAATTTCGAGCTGAGTTGTGGGCTCAAAAAAAATACTTTCTTTGCAAGAATTTGTCAGGCCAACGGCAGGAAAACCATGTGATGGCTTCACCATATTTACAAAGTGGAAGTTGAAGTGTTCAGCCAAAGCAGACCCAGATAGCCGTTTGTTATCAATGGTTAGTTCTGATATCATATCATATGTGTTTCCGCGTTTCAGGACTTGATTGATAACTTTCCACGCTTTGTCGGGATGTTTATGCGATAAATCACGAAAAAGGTTACTGTAATACAATGCCTTTGCTTTCTTTAGCTCTGAATTTAATTGGTTTCGGTATTTTTTAAAAGCTGCCAGCTGGCAAGGATCTCTTGATGACAAGAACCGTTTAAAAAGTTTATTTTTCTTGTTGATCATTTTGATGTGCTCCGGTCTAACCCACGGTTTCCGAATGTTTTTCCGTTTTTTGAGGCATTTATATGGAAATGAAATGTTGTATATTTGCAAAAATATGGATAAGAATTTTACGTAGGCATCAGAGGCATTAGTTTTGGTGTATACTACAGACCAATCTGCTTTGGTGATGCGCTCCCGAAATGAGTCCATATTTTGCGTTGTCATGCACCTGTATCTTACAAACGGTTCAGGAACACCGTCTTGCACCTTTGGGCTTGAATATGTAAGAACAATAGGATTGTGATCACTTATGTCTGCGCATATTGTACTCACACTGTGAACACAAACATCTGAATTTACTATGAAGTTATCGAGCCCAGATTGGCTGTGTTCTGTTATGCGCGTTGGTGTGGTGACGACGGTCTGGAAACCACTAGCTCGGATCCTATCTAGCATTTCAAGGGAGTGCATATTTGCATCAAGCAAGTTTATGTTGAAGTCGCCTCCAAGAAGCATGGTTGCTTGATGAAACGTGGCGTATTCTAATATTTCATCTAAAATATCTAAAAAAGTGGCTATCTTGCCCAAGGGAGGTCGGTATACTACTACAAAAATTTCAGTTTTATTTCTAACGCAAAGTATTTCAAAGTCAGCTGTGACGCGTGTCAATTCTTTTACCAGTTCACATGACTTTTGTCGCGCGATATGCATTGCTACCCCTCCACCGCGCATGCCTGTACGGTTTATATGATAGTGGTTGTAACCATCAAGTGACAACTTATCGCTATCAGCAGTATACCACGTTTCGGAAAACATGATCACGTCGAAGTGAAAACTAAATTCATTTAACAGTATACTAATTTCATCTTGTTTGGAGCTGAGGGAACGAGCATTCATATGAATGGCTGAAATCGATTTGTGCAGTCGAGGGGGCTGTGGTAACTTTTTGGGAAGGCACAATTCGTAATACGCCATGGTGTGAGCTGTCGAAAGACCGATGTATGTTTTGTTTGGCTGCTCAGTCGATTTTGCCTAGATCCCTCTCACACTCGATGCGTATCGCGTCGCTTGTCTCCGATCTTCGTGCGAAGATTTTCCCATTGCGGGTCCACACAAAACGCCAGTGACGTTCACGCTTTTTGTTGATTGCCAAAGAGAGTAGCCTCTTTAGAGCCGGGCACAAATGTTCATTTACGAAGATCGGAGACTCATCAGCGACACCCACCTCCCGGTTTCTGATCCTTTTCTTGCGAGCCTTTTCCAGAACGCTGTCCCTCTTTTGCCTAGTTTTGAACTGCACAACAACATTGCTTTTTCCGTGGTCTCTTGTCGGAACACGGTGGCATGTCTCTATTTCTTCTGGCATTATTGTCTCGCCTACAGCATGACCTATTTTGACCACAAGATCGGTCACATCTTCGTTTTCTCTTTGGACCAGACCCTTCACTTCTAGGTTACACCGGCGCGAGTACTGATCGATTTGAGTAGTTCTTTTTTGAAGTTGGTCAACCAAAATTTCGTTGCTCTTACACGTTTCGCGAAGGCTTGTGTTTTCTCTCCTCAAAGCATCTCTGTCTGCAGACGCGACAACAAGTTTCTTCTTCATCTCCTCAAATTCTGCGTTCATGAATTTTACGCTTTCTTTGAGTTCTTTCAACTCAGCGCGAAGCTCACGAATCTCATTGCGGAAATTCCTGTCAGTCGGGGGAGCCATCGTTCCCACAAGTGGTACAGCACAACACAACAAGCGTGGTACACTCAACAATTGAATACGAAACAGAAAGAAACACTTGTAAAAAATGGTTGCAGCAGCGACAGTTTTTGGAATTATTGGCAATTTAGGGAACTAAAGCATGTCACACCAACCTGCAGAACAAATTTACGGATAATTATCTCATCAGGTTGTGGCTGTTTGCGTATTTTTTTATTCACTCAACGATTTTTTATTCTGTTTATGGCTGAATAAATTTGTACTAGATATGTTGTCCTTTCACTCCGTAAATTGTTGTATTGAACTGTATGCTTGCCTATCCCTCCCTGCCATTTCCTACGGGTAGTACGGGGAAGAGGCTTTCTGACCCCGGCCCTCAGTATCCCAAGTGGTGGAACGTTTGAATCAATAAAGTTTCAAATTTTCAAAGGCCGCATTCGTATATTGCTTGCTTTCCTGTGGGCTATCAATTTCTTTTGCGGATTCGCATTCACGTCACAAACATATCGAAAGAGTTCTTTGAGTGTGGTGCCCATCTTTTCACGCTCTCAGAGCAGCAAGCATCCAAATTCGGAGGGTAAAAGTAACTATGAGAAGGACACTACACACCCTCAAGTGTTTGCGAAAGCAGTTGATCTTTTTTCTGGGCGTGGTAGCCTGGACCGCTCGCTATTTTAGCAAGGACGGTATGGGGATTGTACAATTTATAGGTCCCGGCCCGAGCTGGCGTGGTCATAGCAGGCGCAGATGCTGATTGGACGGGTGCTTACGTATCTGATGCTTGGTGCCTGGCGTTCCAGGATTAAGCACTCCTTCACTTCAGCTTCTACTAGATACAGTATGATACTCTGTACCTTGGTGGGCACCTTGACGGGGTGCCAATTGGCAAGTATTTGAAAGAGCCGTGGATCTTTTTGTGGAGGCGTGGTTGCCTGGATCGCATGCATCATTTGTCATTTCACCGCCTAGTTGAAGAAGGTAAAGACTGTCTGGGAAGGACCAGATATCTGAACAGCAGGAGGCACCCTTTAACACCGACTAGAACGCGCATGAGGAGTGTCGGGGTTGGCCACCAGAGCTATTCAGTGAGTTTTGTGGTCGTGATCAGTGCTCTAGGAACACCATCTTAGGGAACGATATCCTGGACCAATGTGGCTCGGCAATCGGCTTGAGATCTAGGTCAACAATGCTTTTAACGGATACTGCAATGCCAGGAGATAGCAACGTGGGTTAGCATGACTGGAAGTTGACGGAAGAGCAGGCAAGTGCTCTGTCGCTGTCCAGCGTTATCATTTCCTTCGGCACCACAGCCCCTACCAACTTACAAGGCGTTATCGAGGGCCACCATTTGCCCATAAACGGTCACATTTGCGTTCCAAAATGCGTAGCCATGCTTCATAACAGCAAAACCAAGGTAATCGGGACAAATTCAGCTATCAATACAGGCCTTTCAATAGGGGTAGGACGGGCGCGCACATAGATCAATTTGATGAAGTAAGCAATGCCTTCGCCCGGGATCCGGAAGACGAAGGCACTGTCCGAACGCGGTTTCGATACCTATCTAGGTGCAAAAGGATCGAATGTGGGGCTAGTTTCTACGAATTTATCATAAATGCTTAGTCCATGGTTGTGTTAATGCATAATTTTGTAAGGGAGCCCTCAATTCAATTTACTGACAGCGAATTCGCCTTTTTGAAGCCGAACTGTTCTCCTGCGTTGTTTTAGATTTTTTGTTGTTTGTTGCCAAAGATTTTTTAAATTTGCTGAAGACAATGTTTGTATCTTTCTACCGCATATACGCCTGCATTGGTTGGCTAGTCCGGATGGCTATATCTCAATAAACTCAGTTTTGACTCAGCGTTTCTGTATTCTTCCTCGTGTCTGCATCTTTTTTGTGTGTCCCCTATTGCAAAAACCAGCGCCCCCTGTGCATTTCCAGTACGTTTTCCGCACTGGGAACACTGGAAACGCGCTGGGAACGATGATATTTCACTGGGCGGTACACACTGGGACGCTGGCAGCGCTGTCTTGCACTGGCGTTGTACTGGGACAAGCTGGCATAGCTGGAATGTCACTGGTACCAGTGAGAGGCTCGCGGGAAAGCGCTGTACACTGGGAGGCTGCGAGCTGGCACGAGTGCGTAACACACTGGAAGCAGCCCAAGAGACGCTGGCGCTGGTTTCACAGGTGCATGCTCTGCACTGGGGCCTGTATTAGTTGATTTCACTAGGTGTGAAGAGTATGGGAACATTTACGGCTTGGCCGTACTTCATCGCTGCGAGCTGCAGTGTGCAGCAATTCGCGGCATACGGCGTCCGCGCGCACTAAGCGCTAGCAGCTGTGAATGTTTACATTTGTGCATTTTCCCCTCGCTTAGCTTATACATGCAATGTCACGTCTGTGAACCACTCTGGTAATAGTTCTGCTGTAGTGTTCACTTGTGTGGAGGATTCGGTGCAAATAACAGTAAAATCTTACGTCGCCGCGCAATTTAATGACCCTCTCAAAGCGTCGATCCCAACACGCAGAAAAAAAAACACCGATCGGTATCACCACGCTGCAAATACACCTCTGGCGATTGCTGCACCTTCAATTACTTTAGACGCGCGAAACAGTAATCATATGACTAAGCTTCTTGAGCTAACACACAATAATTTTAGCTTTTTCAAGCCGCCGAGCACCGATCAGTCTGTCCCAGTATGCTCGCAGTGAAGCTTGGGCATAGCGTCCCGGCCGAGTTCGTCTGCACGCGAACGGCACTCCAAGCCTTAAGAATACGCTACTACGACGAATCAAAATTACTGCTCAGTACAGCCTTGGCATCGGTTAACCTGAGCAGATGATTTCTATTTCTTCCCGGTGCTTGAAGATGAAGCGGTGAGCATCGAAGCGACGCACTTTGAGTAAGCACATATATGTCACGGAAAGTTGCTGCCGCACTCTTCTCTGGCTCAAATGCAATCACACATATTTATTGATCAGTGCGGCTTACTGAACAAAGATAAAGAGAGGTTTCCCACTGCACTGCGCTTCCTTTTTGCGTGCGAAGCGATTGACATTTAGCTTCGATGAACCGGTGTATGTCAGACACTGTACTGCCGCTGTTCTGAAATATCACCGTTTGAGCGAGCAAACTGCTAAGTGCCACTTGAAGTACGCCTTCAATTATCGGGTGGCATTATAGTCTACACAAAACGCATCTACATATATGTCAACAATTCGTAAGAGCAAGAAAAGGCTATCGAGCTCGGCCGTAACAGCCGATAGTCCCTGCCCGTCGGGCTACTTATATTTTTTTCAGTATTAGATATGAATTGCGTAATATACTGACTGCTGTCGCCATTATTCGAATGTCATGCGTGATCGCAGCTTGTTTCATTTGTCTGACAAACGTATGAGGTTCAACGGCGCATAAAAAGCGCGTTCGTCTTGTGTGTACCACTGCAAGCGACAAGTCTGATGGCAGGTGACACCACTGAATAACCTGTTTACGGGCAGTTCAGTGTGTTCAGGCGTGGCTTAATGAAAAAGGAATACACGTACCTTGGTCAGTAAACTGTAGACTTTGCAGTCAACCTGAGGCCATTGAACATTGTTTTATTGTTTGTCAAGATGCATTTTATTTCTGGGACATTCTCAAGCGGACGATTAGAAAAGAACTTCCCCTCACACCTCACGGAATTAGGTTCCTCCCGTTCAGCAAGAGCAGTAGTAATATGCCGTATGATATGGTCATGTTGTTAGGACTTTATGCCCTCTGGAGGAGCCGCATGATTGACAGGCATGCTGAACCACCTCGCTCGACGAAGTCTGTGTTCCGAGAAGAGGTTGCCCAAGTACGCAGTGTGGTTGAGACTTTTGATCCTGTTCCGGACTGGCTTTCGCTTCTGGACGCTAGTGTCTGTTTGCCTGACTTTTGAGGAGTCTATGAGCTTAGAAGTGCAAAGGCGTGTTTTGTTTATGCTAGACGGTTAATATGTCTGCAACTGTATAGTACAATTCAAACCCATTTACGGAAATATTTCCGTGCAATAAAGAAAAAAAATTCAGGCGTGGCGCAGTGGTAGCGCGCTGGGTTGGGGATGCGAAGGTGCCATGTTCGAATCCTGGTGTCGGATGGTTTTCTTCTAGTGCTTTTTTTTTTGCTTTTGTTCTCGCTTTTTTATATTTGTATATTATTTAGCATGCATGGCAGGGAAGCACCACGTTTTTTTGCTCTGAAGCGGTTTTGCGTGCCAGTAACCCGCTCCTCCCAGTATCCCGTGGCACGCCAGCGTGCCAGTATACAGCGTCACACTGGGCCCATAATCTGGCATGGCGCTGGACGCTGGCTCCCAGTGGCGCTGGGTTTTCCAATAGGGTTGAAGTAAATATTTAGTATGAATACAACAAGGTATTTACAAGCGAAGCTTGAAAAGTACAAGTCCTTGCTCAAGCAATAAACTACTGTTTCTCAAGGTGAACGAGGCTCCGTAAGACCACTCTCGACAAGCACCGACTAATGTGCCCGTCACATCCGCCAAAGTTCATACAGTGTTTCGCTGTGGGATCGTCAGGCCATCAAGGAAAAAATGGACTAAATGCCACGCGACAAAATATCCAGTAATCTAACACCCCTACTGTGTCTCCCGTGGTGGAAGTGAGGAGAAACGATGGAACCCTACTGTTCTGCGTCCATTATCGTTGCGTCAACGATATCACCAAGAAAGGCGGGTATCCGTACGGATAGAAGACGCCTGTAATCGACTCTACAACGCTAAAAACTTTGTGGTTGATAGGACTCAAAACCGGCTACAGGCCAATGGATGCGAACAAGAGAGACGGAGCGAAGACTGCCTCATAACACCACACCGTATATTCGAGCTTAATGTGGTAGTCTTTGCTCTAAAACATTGCAACGCCTTATGGACACAGTACTGGAGGGCTTTAGGCAGCAGGCTTGCTTCGTTTGCTCAGGCGAAGTCGGTGTATTTGCCTATAGCTTTGATGAGCACCACCGGCACCGTGAAGCTCTTCTTAGCCATTCAATACCTCCGGACTTTCCTTGAAACCAAAGAAGTACCCCTTCGAAGTACCGCT
The DNA here is from genome assembly GCA_013339685.2 of Hyalomma asiaticum. NCBI lineage: Eukaryota > Metazoa > Arthropoda > Arachnida > Ixodida > Ixodidae > Hyalomma > Hyalomma asiaticum. The sequence continues at coordinate 74,013,366 of CM023487.1, read as the reverse complement.
TCGCACTCTTGCTTCTTGGCCACGTCTTTGGCAAGTGTGGAGGGCGTCCTGGCCCACAGAAAACAGCGGTGATAACCGACTTTTCACCTCCCTCGGAAAAGGCAGCAGTGCGCAGAAGTCTTGGACAGTGCGCCTATTACATGCACTTTGTCATGTGCTTTTTAAAGATTGCAGAGCCTCTGATGTAAATCACAAAAGCTGACACCTAAGTCAAGTGGGAAACACCTCACGTAGAAGCTTTCCAAGAGCTCAAGGGACACCTGAACACGCTGCCAACACGGGTACACTGCGACGACAACACCGACAACTCAGTATGCACAGAGACAAGCAACTTAGGCTTGCTTAGGACCAAGGAGGATAAAAAAAATGCTGGAGTGGCAAAGCCTACTGAACCTTACCGCAATGGGTGAAGCCAGCGTTTGCCTCTGGTTCAGCCCTAAAAGCTTGCCAGAGTGTCCAGAAACCAGTATCAGTTCAAGCGTTCTTGATCTGCTAATATATTTTATAGAGTTCTTGTAATATAAAAGCATATTGATTTGGATTAATAAACTACCATTGACCGAGCATCAATGCCACGATGTGGGACAGAAATTTTCGCGACGTTCAAGTTCCACCCAAGAACGAGTACCACAAACAGGTACATCAAGCATCGTCTGTCTAGCAAAGATGACCACTTTAAAGGTGCTAAGAAGCGTGAGGAAAGCGCTTTTTCTTTTGTGCTATCTGGGTGCTGTTGATCGATGCCTCTGGTAAGATGGCGACCACCGGCTTCACATTTAGGAAAAAATCTCCACTCCAGCATTTTTTTTATCCTCCTTGCTTAGGACTAAGCGTCGTCCTCGTTCAGAACACCAGGGGACTTAAAAGGGCAATCATCAATGCAAGGCAGTTGCTCTCGAAAACAGAAGTGACTTATTCCTCCAGCGAAAAGGTATATCTTTCCATTGTCAGCGAAAAGGTATATCTTTCCAGCGTAATTCCGCCGTTATCTGCATGGCAGGCCCATAAAAGTCTCGAGTAACCACCGAGCCTCGTGTTAGCTAGCGAACTTGAAAGATCCATCACGACGGCTCGCGCGAAGTAGTCTCGGGCATCAAGGGTTCGGCATCACTGTCAACGAAAGCGTTTGAATCCTCTCTGATGCCAACTGCTTGTCTCAAACCCCTCTCCAAGGAGGCCGCAGGTGCCCAGAAGGATGACTCCTTGGGACGACTTCGTGGCACAACAACGAGCTGACCAAGAGCTCGAAAGCTCCATGGACTACATGAAAGGAAAGATCGGCAATGCACCGAAGGTGTTTCGCGAGCACAGGCTTTGTTTTTTTTCAGTGAACCTATATTCTCCTCGACAAATTCTCACCAGTCCGAAGTGACCACCTCCTCGAAGTGCCTTCCGCGATACGTCCGGTGGTTCTGGGAGCTTTGATAACACCACGAATATCCGGGCACCTTGGTGTCTGTTAGCATTTATTCACTGTCCACCTCGTACATTATGCAAGAACATGCAGGCTGAGCTATGCAAGAAGCCGCCATTTAGGCCAGCTGGTGTGTATGTGTGTATTCTTAGGCCAGCATACTTATGTATTCTTAATAGGGCTGTTCCATACGTGTTCTTGAAGCAATAAATTTATCATCGTTTGGAATAACTACCACACCAGCTACGACGACACAAGTGCCCTGCCTGAAGGTACTCTATGCAGGATGATGTGAGAACATCATCCTGCATCACGGGGCACCTGAGGTGCTCATCACCGACAGAGGTACGGCCTTTATTGTTGACGTAACTCTGGCGATCTCGAGCTAACGCGAGGCAAACCACCGCCGAACCACCGCATAATACCCCGAGAGGAATGTACTCATCAAGAGCGTAAATTATGCCGTCACAGACGTGGTGGCCATGTAGGTCGACGTCAAACACAAGACGTGGGACGGCATAATTCCATATGTCACGTTCACATGCAACACGGCTCTTCAGGAAAGAACGCAGCTGCCGTCATATAAACCTGTCTACGGCCCGAACTCAGCAAGGAAGCATGACGCCATACTATCGGTCTTGACCGACAAAGACCGCGATATTGCAAGCTAGATAGAGCGCGTCGAAGAAGGTTCGCAGGCCGCCATACTGTGTATCAATAGCCACCAGATCATCGACAGTCCCCACTACAACCTTCGATCATACCCCACAGAATACGAACTTGGCGACTGCGTCTGGGTCTGGACGCCGTTGCGGCAACACCGGCTGCGTTGAAAGCTCCGGCAGCACTACTCTGGACGGTACAAGTTACTCTGACTTTGTGGTGCGCGGGTCTATGAGGTCGTGGCCGATTGCTTAACGTTACCCCAGCAGCGCCGCGCACGACCCGTTAGTTTACGTGTGGTACGACTTAAAATTATGCGCGGTGATCATATGTGGCGTATTCTTAGCTTACCTAATGTATTGCATGTATTTTCTTTCATGTTCTGTTTTCAGCATCGGGACGACGCTTTTTTTTTCGGGGAGCGCCGTTATCGCTTTCATGTGATGCAAAGTATAGATGGCGCATATCTTGCATGGGCTGTAGAGAAAGGTAACGACCGCCCTACAATTTTGCTATCGTGGCGCGCACATTTGAGTCATTCTAAAATCTCAGCAACAATGCCAATAGATGTTGCTACAAAAGTATAAGAGTCGACCCATTTCTTGACCTGGATCTCAGCCGTACACCGAGCACTGTTCACGCCGCTACCGTCTTGCAGTTTGATTTCCTTCCCTTTCCTATGCACAGGTTCGCCCAATAAAGAGACTGCCAGCTCGTCGATTTGCGTTGCGTACTTTCACGACCATGGGGCAGTAACGCTCGCTAGGATTCGCGGCTGGATATTCTCCACGAACATGAGCATTATTCATGAGTTATTATCGCCGGACGTAGATTATTTATTACAAATATCCCGGAGAGATTTTGTGTGGAAGGAGCAGAAAGAAAAAAATAGGCACTTCAAGGACGCATGCTGTTCTTGTTGGCACTCCACATTCGTGGCAACAATGAATACAATTTTTTGAAGTGAAAGGATTGCCATCTCATTTCACTTTTTTCACTTTCTCCGAGCACTTGTCGTATGTCGCGTAGTTAACGGATTCGTCCTTTATAGTTATCCTCCATTCATCGTATTTTTCTAGGCAGTCATTCGGTACTTCAGTCCCGGGATCGCCGCCCATAAGCAGCTCGTGAAAGGGAAATTCTGAAAGAAAGAATAAAAATTTCGTGTACAGATGGCACCGTTTTCGTCTCAATATAATATAACGCATCGTTAAACAATGGGCTTTAATATTTGGAAGGTAACCGTAAAAGGAAAGAACAAGAGAACGTGTACACAGCAACTCTATCGAGTCGAATTTATCTATGTATGGTGAAAGCTGTATATTCCTAGGCGAAAGAAACATCCCTTATTCTCACGTTTCTAGAAACTTCTACAAGTTACTCTCAAACGCGCGTGCCATTGGCAGTCCCGTCAGTATCACGTCGCACATCATAGCAAAAACGAGCTAGAGAGCGAGAGTGAAAAAAGCCATATTTGTACACATGGAGCTGGTGACCGACCCTTCGCCGCAGCATGTACCCACACGCACGGCGAACGCACCAGGTGTCCGTGAATGTGTAGTGGCTCGGCCGGTTGCTAGAGCAGGGAGCGCTCTGGCAACTCATGCAATTCACTCCACGCTATTATGGGTAGACCACCCATAGTGAAGATGCCAGAAAGGACAGCGTCCGTGTAATGTTCAACCGAGGGAACAAAACCGACTTCTGTACGCATGCTGGTAAAATTCATCTGAAATTCAAGCGTCTGACTGAGTAGCAACCACCTGTCTAACCACCTTTTTCTCCAGCTTGGATTGGAGCTATATAATTAAGAAAGGCTTCAGTACACCCCCGGATATTTAATCCACTGCCAAACACCGCGGCCCCACGCTTTACACTCTAAAGACTGGAGCCGGTTCCGAGGAAGTGAAACGACCGAGCTACACTTTAGGGCATCGTTCTACTCTAGCAAAATGTAGGATGGAGTGAAATGTCCATACCTCCTGTGGCATGAGAGAGTAAAATGCAATTTCACTCCTGCCACACACACGTGATGCTCGCCTTCCCAGCCGCAAACATGGCGGCTGGGGTGGGAGCGGATGATTGAAGAATACAACAGCCGCTTTGTGAAGTGTTTGTCAATAGAAATATAGCAGCGGCCTTCCTACGACTTCCACATACAAGCTTTCGCCTACAAACGCGTGCAGTGTACGTTTAACGAACAGTGCCTTCCTCGACTACGAGCCTCAACCGATGGGAGTCATAGCGAGCTGCCTTTCCTGTGTTCTTCCCCGATCGAACTGCCGTACCCGTGCTAGTGGAACCCGCCAGACTATACGCCTCGGATTCTTCGCTTACGTGTGCGAAACGAAGAGGAATACACTTTCAGCGACACAGTAAGCTGTTGTGATCGTCGACGGTTGGTCTCCGAAACCTCACTGGATATAACTCATAAATGTAAAGAAAAAGGCTTCGCTACGACTTCGGCATCGAGCCGTATGTCGGCCATGATCGCGTCGACGGTGAAAATACCGTGACTGCGATCCGTCTGTTCGCAAGTCTGGTTAGTACAGGATAGTGCCCTAAGCACTTCTTATGGCAGAGACTATATTTCATCTGTGTGCAGAATAACGAACAACAAGGAGCGCATAATTTGTGATCGCCAGCGGATGTTCGCCGTACGGACGTGCTCGACGGACTAGAAGGGGACGCCGTCGGAATGAAGCGACTGGTTGCGGAGCACTCGGGTGCCGCTTTTCTTCGCTGGCGTTGATGAAATTCAGCCGCTATTATTTCGTACTCGCTTCCTCGGGTGCATTTTACATCGCGAACTAGCACTGCGAACTCGCGTATGCCCGTAAAACGGAATGGCAGCTTATGATAGGAATGCGTTAATCTAAAAGACATTGTATATGTTCCGCGCGTTTAGATTAACAGATCGGTGTGGCGAGCGGCTACCTATGAGCCAATGCAAAATATACATCTATTCTTTGCATACTTTTCGATTAATTACGCAGAACAGTACTCTAGCATTGGCGCTACATAGCCGGCCAAGCATACGGATCATATATACGGGATTTCAGTGTAAGACGGTATATCGCTCGGTGTGTTGCGGGCTTTGTGCTTTGCTGTGGCTGTGTTATTGGCGTTTGTGTGCGTTCGTGTCATGTCAGTATTTACGTTATATGTTCAGTGTGACCTAATTAAATGCCTGATAATTGTAGCATGGTCGAAAAACGCTGTGGTTGTTTTTTTTTTGTCTTTGCTACTTCCTCCGGGAGTACTAGCACCCCGCTTGGTGGGGTAGTAGAGCTCTCTTCAAGAGAGTGTTCGAATCCCCTTCGGAGGCGTCCTACTACTCTGTTTTGGCGAGAGTAGCGGTACCCTGCAATAGAGTTGATCTATTCTGTACAAACGAGTTAAATTTGGGACACGAAAGTATTCCCCCCCAGTGAGTTCCCAGCACTCCCTTTGTTTTTAGAGTGTAGCTTCGCGTCTTAAACATCTGTATGTAGTGATTTGTCGGTGAGAATTTTCTCCCCGTGCCGGACTTGTGTTTTTAGAGAAGCACACCATTTAAAATGCATGTACCTCTGCAGAGTCAGCCAGGGGCCACGAACTTATAGCCGCATTTCTTTACTAACTGAAGACAATGTGCCAGGCGTAGGAAACGAGCGAAGCGCGCAGTCTGAATGTATCTAGTGTCAACATCTTTTTTTTTTCAGTGGCGCCTATAGGGGCGCCACTGAAAGCCGCGTAGCGGTGGACGTTGGAACCGCTGATGGGTCGCGTAGCAGATGCCTCACTTCACTGCAAGCACGACGGAAGTGCACGCGTGCGATTAGCCGCTTGTGCGCGTCCCAGATGATTACTTTTGCGGCGATAGTGTGCGGAAAGGACCCGCACTTTATAATAGTGGACATGTGTCCGATGTCACAGCTGTGTGGGACGACAATGTCACCATACACGCCAAGTGTTTGCCACAGACAAGCGTCAACAAGCTTCCCTATGAAGTGGAGCTCATCGTATAGTACACCGCTTTCTTTATAACGTCCCGATCACTAATGCCTGCCTGCGTTGACGCGTGAACCAACGTTTTTTCTCGACACAGTAGCTACGTTTACGTGCTATGTGTTTATATAGTACATTTAGAGGGAGCGCTGTCGCACCGGCGCATAGACGTCACGGGTGCGTCCACGCGAAGGGTCCGCGTTGGTAAAACTTTTAAACCAGCACGATAAACTTGTGAAAAAAAGAGCCAGGACTGCACGGAACCGCAGGACAGTGACAGCGTAAGGTGGAGGAGCAACGTTCTTACAGGCCATTTTAAACGCTTGGGGAAACTAGTGCGAGTAGGTATCAATAAAATTTGTAGCTGGGCTAGTTGGTGCATAGTTAAAATATAAGACGGTGGCACAAAATGTTATCCCCTGTTCCATAACTCTTCTCATTTCGCCAAGTAGGGAAGTACCCACTACGCCATAATTACTGCGGTATTGTAACATGCAAATCTGTATAACTGCACATCTTAGAGAGTCTCTTGGCATTGTTTTCCCGAGAACTAACCGAGCTCTCGGCCCAGCGTCGACGGCGAGCTGCGGTTTGGGCTTCTCTCTGCATATTTGTCTGTTGTGCCCGACGTTGCCTTGCTGCAGCCGTGCGCGTAGCTCTGCGATTCGCTTCTTCATCAGCGGTCCGCACCTTGCCGAAGAGTAAAGTCAGGTTGCTGTCGGGGCTGCACACATCGCCTGCCGCGTGACACATGGCACGATACGACAAAACTGCTTAAAAGGCAGCGCTTCGTGATAATGATGACGAAAAAGTTGAAGAAGGTTGCTTCATAATGATGATGTTGATGATACCTCTGTAATGGGTGCAGAGCACCCCTGTGTTCTATCAAATGATTCCTTGAACTCGTTATGCAATCCGCTTTCCGCGACGTGTAGTGATGCATTATTATTGTGCCACGTAAAATTACATTTATTAATGCGATTCTTTGGCAGGCATTATACCTGTTTAGGTCTTTAGCGCCGACTTTTTAAGCACAGGAATAGCTCACAATTTCGAAGACCTGAGGCCTACCGCGGAGGATGTTAAGAAGTCACCCGACGCAGATCCAGCACTGTCATGGGCAGATGTGCCATCAATTCCGGATCGCCCGCCGTCAGCAGAACTGGGATCGGCGTTTGACGCTGCCAAGAAGCGTCCAGCACCAGCTGATAATCCATTACCTGCGGAAAAGGAGGCTCCGGTTCCCAAAGTGACGAGGCTGACGAAACCGCTGCGGGGAAGGCCTGCTGCTGCAGGTGTGTCTTCTACTAAAGTGCTACAAAAGGTCGCCACTGCATCACCTCATCAAGAAGAAAGTGGTGCGGTTGTGCAGCAGCCTTCAAATGCTGCACCAACTTAAGTAATCATGGCAGGCGCTCTTCCTTTTCATTTAGGTACCTTAAATGTCCGTGGCTTACGCAGTAAGCGACGGCAAATGCAGCTTCATCGTTTGCTATGCAATAGAAAATTAGATGTTGTTGCCATTCAAGAAACAAAGATAGAATCCGATGAAAACACGGAAGGTGCTTTAAATCCATTCCTATCTGACTAGAATGTTTGTGTTAGCCATGCGATCGGAGTTTCCGCTGGTTGTATGTTATTTGTTAGAAAGCATGCGCAATGGAATTTGCAGCAGGTGTTTACAGATATGGAAGGGCGCCTAATGTTATGTTGATATTAGTGGTATTGGTTTCAGATTTGTGTGTGTTTATGCCCCGAACAAGTCACGGGAACGAGAGCGTTTCTTCTTATCCTTAGAACATCATTTGTGTACTGATCGGTCATTGGTACTTTTTGGCGACTTCAACTGTGTATGTAGCGCGCAAGATCGCACATCACTGCAGCGTCAACGTGATACAAGTAGCGATGTGTTATATTACCGGCTTGTTGACGTTGGAGAAAATGAAAAGGTAGGATGTCGCTATACGCATTTCCAGGGTTCTTCACACGCAAGGCTTGATCGAATTTACGTTTCGCTGAACACGCTATCTCTCATTTCCGGTTACAATGTGCACCCTGTATTCTTTAGTGATCACTGCCTAGTGTCAGCCTCTTTTGGTAGTCGTCGATACCAGGATCGGCGTATGTCCTGGGAGTTGTGGAAATTTAATAACCAGTTACTTTCGCGGGAGTGCTTCCTAAAGCGTGTTACTGAGTTTGTAACTATTCTGTCACATCGCAAAGATTTGCCTCTCTTTGCCATGTGGGAATTATTCAAACAAGAAGTTAAAATGATAGCTATCGAAGAGTCATCGATACTGGCCTTTGAAAGAAAGAATAATTACAAGGCATTGCATAGACTCCTGAGTGAATTACACGAACGTGAATGTTTGCATCCGGGACAATATATTGGTGAAATCCGCAGCACCAAGTCGCCGTTACAAGCCTTGTACACAGAGAAATACAGGGGTGCACTTGTGCGTGCGCGGTCGCTCCGTTTTCTAGAGGAACAGCCTTGTAGTAGGTCCCTAGGCGATGAGCGTCAACACCTAAACATATCGTAGAGATAGAGTATGATGGAGTGGTTGTCAATGAGCCTACTCTAATAATTAAGGTATTTTTCGACCACTATGAAAAACTGTTTCGCAGTCATGAGCCATTAGATAAAGATGCCTCTGCCAAGAAATTTATATCTTTGCTACCGCAGCTGAATCAGGATGATTGTGATTATACAAATGCAAACTTTGATATCAGTGAGATAACTGCATGCATAGATTCGTTAGCGAAAGCCAAGACGCCAGGTCCGGATGGCCTTTCCGCCCAATTTTATCAGTGTTTTCGGTCCATCATGTCACCGTTATTGCTACAGGTGTATACCGAGGCCTTGGAAGTTGGGTACCTACCCGCTACAATGTATGAAGGGCACACTGTCCTCATAGCCAAAAGCAATGAGGAAACTAAATTGCAAAAGGTCGATGGATATAGGCCCATTTCTCTGTGCAATGTGGATTATAAAATTTTTGCAAACGTTTTGGCGAACCGTTTCCAATTCGTGATAAGGTCTGTGGTAGGTGAACACCAAACATGTGGCATTACAGGCCGATCCATTCAGACAAACATCCATGTTGCGAGATCGGTGCTAGAGTGCGTAACAGAGGGTGATGGGCAAGTTGCGATGGTACAGGTGGATCTGGCTAAGGCATTCGACAGAGTGAATCATTCGTTCCTGTTTAGTATACTAAACCATATAAATATATAAATATCGGATCCCAGCTGCTGAAAGGCATCAAATTATGTTATGCTAATGGCTCAACGAGGCTAATAGTGAATGGTTCGCTCTCTGATCCGATTAGGCTCCTGTCTTCAGTGAGACAAGAATGTCCTTTGTCACCTCTTTTGTTTTGCCTATATTTAGAACCACTTTGTATGAGCATTCTCAAAGAACAAAATTTTCAAGGGTTTAAATTGCTGTCATATGAGATTCGGGTTCTTGCATACGCAGATGACATGGCCTTTTTCTGTCGTGATAAAATGAGTGTAACAACTGCTCTTGCAATTACAGAAGACTTCTGCGCGGCTTCTGGAGCCAGTGTTAACGTTGAAAAAAGTTCAGGCTTTTGGTGTGGACTATGAGCTATAGAGGACTACCCGAAAATAGAGAATATGGCGTTGGGTTCCTAATCCACAAAAATATATCGGGCAACGTAGATAAATTCTACAGCATTAACGAAAGAGTAGCATCCGTCGTAATAAAACTAAATAAGCGGTATAAACTTAAGATAATCCAGAGATATGCGCGAACAACGAGCTACGACGTTGAACAAGTACAGCGATTCTACGAGGATATCGAATTAGCAATAAAGAAAGTACGGACGCAATACACAGTAGTCATGGGGGATTTCAACGCAAAAGTGGGAACGAAACAAAGTGGAGAGCAGGCGATTGGCAACTACGGCGTCGGCCGTAGGAATAACCGTGGGGAAATGCTAGTACGATTTGCCGAAAGGAACCAGCTTCGAATAATGAATACGTTCTTCAAGAAACACAAGAATAGGAAGTGGACGTGGAAAAGCCCTAACGGGGAAACAAAGAATGAAATCGACTTTATAATGTGCGAACAACCAGGTATAATTCAAGACACAGAAATAGTGGGGAAGATAAAATGCAGCGATCACAGACTAGTAAGGGCAAAGATTGTACTTAACCTAAAGACAACAATAACTAAATTATTTACTAGAGAAAAATGTAATGTAGAGGTAATCAGAGCGAAAGACGACGAATTTAAAGTCGCCCTAAGCAACAAGTTCGAGGCCTTGGAAGACAACGGTGACGATTTAGAACAAATAAACAAAACCATAACGAAAACAATCCTTGAAACCGCGATAGAAGTCGGGGGTAAAACAACAAAGCAAGCAAAAAGTAAGCTGTCCCAATCTACCAAGGACTTAATAAAAAAAACGCCAACAAATGAAAGTAACTTCATCAAAAGATAAGATAGAATTCGCAGAACTATCAAAATTGATCAGTAAAGCCAGGCAAAGAGATGTAAGAAACTTTAACATGAGAGAAATAGAGAAAGCAGTAGAGAAAGGCGCCAGCATTAAATCGGTCAAAAAGAAACTGCACTTAGGACAAAACATAATGCATGCGCTAAAAGATAAACAAGGTAAAGTTATCAACAGTTTCACCGAAATAGTAAAGGTAGCAGAAGATTTCTACTCGGAACTGTACAGCTTTCAGACAGACCATACAACCTTAATAGAAATAGAACCAGAGGAGAAGACCGAAATTCCATGTATAACCGCTGACGAAGTCAAATAAGCTGCCAAAGGCATGTCCCGCGGTAAAGCAGCTGGTGACGATGGTATAACAGCCGACTTGATCAAAGACGGAGGAGATATTGTACTTGAAAAACTTGCATCGCTCTTCACGAAATGTATCAAGACATGTAGCGTACCGCGCAGCTGGAAAAATGCTAATATAATCCTTATCCACAAGAAAGGTGACATAAAGGACTTAAAGAATTACAGACCAATCAGCCTACTCCCAGTAATATACAAGCTATTTACAAAGGTAATTTCTACGAGGATAAGAGAAACACTCGACTTTAACCAACCGAGAGAACAAGCTGGTTTTTAGGAAAGGTTACTCGACAATGGACCACAGCCACGCTATCAACCTAGTAATTGAGAAGTACGCGGAATATAACAAACCTCTTTATATGGCGTTCATCGACTACGAGAAAGCATTTGACTCCATAGAAATACAAGCAGTTCTAGAAGCTCTACATCGACAAGGGGTACCTGGCGTATACGTGAAAACCATAAACAACATATACAAAGATTTCACAGCCACACTACTCCTACATGAGAGAAGCAGAGAAATACCGATCAGGAGAGGTGTGAGACAGGGAGATACAATATCCCCGATGCTATTCACTGCATGTTTAGAGGAAGTCTTTAAACGTCTAGACTGGGAAGAAAAGGGCATTCGAATAGACGGAGAATATCTAAACAATTTAAGATTTGCAGACGACATTGTGCTCTTTAGCAATGATGGTGACGAATTACAAAACATGATTGATGACCTAAACAGGGAAAGCATTAAAATTGGATTAAAAATGAATAGGCAAAAGACCAAAGTTATGCTCAATAGCTTAGCTAAGGAACAGGAATTTAAAATCAACAATGAACCCTTACAATGTGTAAACGAATATGAATATCTGGGACAGTTAATATCAGGAACTCCTACCCGGGAAAATGAAACTCTGGGCTGGGCTGGAGCGCATTCGGAAGGCATTACGGAATCATGACCGGAAACTCACCGCTCTCATTAAAGCGAAAAGTATTCAATCACTGCATTCTCCCAGTGCTAGCTAACGTACGGTGCAGAAACATGGAGAATAACGAAAAAACTAGAGATGAAACTAAGGAGCACGCAACGTGCAATGGAAAGAAAAAAGATAGGGGTAACGCTAAGAGATCAAAAAAGAGCGGAATGGATCAGAGAACAGACAGGAGTAGCCGATAATATCTTATCAATTAAAAGAAAGAAGTGGACCTGGGCAGGGCATGTCATGAGGAGGAAAGATAACAGATGGACAGTAAGAGCGACGGAATCGATACCACGAGAGGGAAAACGCAACAGAGGTAGGCAAAAGGTTAGATGGAGCGATGAAATTAAAAAGTTTGCGGGCATAAAGTGGAACCAACTCGCTCAGGATAGGGTGGATTGGAAATCGTTGGGAGAGGCCTTCGTCCTGCAGTGGACCTAAGCAGGCTGATGATGATGATGATGATGATGATGATGATGATGATGGGCCGCAATGCCGTCACACTATGCAGGAATTGAGTGGAAAAAAGACATACGCAATTTAGGTGTCCCTCTCTCACAGTACAGAAACAGCAACAATCACTGGTCGGGACGAGTTAAGAGGCTACAAAGCAAAGCAAACTCATGGCAAGCGCGCAATTTGTCAATGTTTAGTCGCGCTGAAGTTTGCAATGTGTTTTAGTTTCACGTCTCATGTATGTGCTCCAAGTACTGCGCTGCTCACGACTCAGCATTGAGGCACTGCATCGTGTATTTGCAACATTTATTTTGAGCTCCAGTTATGAATCCATGAGACGCGACAATTTGCTCGTCCCACTTGAACGCGGTGGCCTCGGGTTAGTCCATCTCTTTGTTAGGCAAATTGTTTCTCGACTTTTTTTCTTTCGTGAATATGATCATCCATTTTTACGCGAAATGCTACAGGTCCGATTGGTTCAGCACCTTCCTATTATAGTAGTTTCATCATATGTCGTAAGTACTTCACAGACTCCTTGGGGCTTCCTGAAGGAAGTTGTAGACTCATTTCTTTTCCTGAAAGTTAGATTTAGCCTAGAGTATATTTTAACCGCGAGTCGAAAAGCGATTTGTGTTGCACTGGTGGACTCAGTTTTCCCAGATCCTTTGTATCGGACACATTATTTAGGTCGGCCTTATCAAAATGTACTTAGAAGGGTTTCGAAAATGTGTATACCTCCCGGTCTCAAAGCATTTTCCTTTAAACTGCAATCGGGAACACTTCCTGTTAAAACGTGGGTGAACGCGAAGGGCTGCTTCGTGCCGTGGTCCTTGAACTGTCGACTCTGTCCAATCACAGAAACAATTGATCACTGTTTTATTGACTATACGGATGCAATATTTTTTCGGGACATTCTCCAGCGAACTCTTAAAAAGGACATGGACATCATTCCTTACTCAATTCGATTTCTACCGTTGAAAACGATTACCGGTGCTCCCTATGACATGTTCATAGTGCTCGGTTTATACAGCCTATGGAGGTCAAGACTGTGATCGCCATGCGGAAAACCCACGTTCGACAAGATCATTCTACCGAGAAACTGTAGCCTACGTAAGAAGTGTGTATGTGGCTCAGGAGTCGCCGCCTGAATTGATGCACTTGTTAGACGCATGTGTATGTTTGCCTGATTTTTTAGTGTGGAGATGTTCTCATCCCGATCTTTAACTTCAGTTGTCATTTCCATGTTATGAAGAAAAAAAAACGGGAGTAGCTCAGTGGTAAACTGCTGGACTCCCATGCATAGGGCCTAGGTTTCGAATCCAAGCAGAGGACGAGGTCGAACACTCCTCGTTCCTGGTTATTTTTTATCTAAAATTTGCCGCGATAGCGGTTACGGACACCGGCGGCGGCGGCGGAAAACTACGGCGCAAAAACGGCCCTTGTAGTCTCATACCAGCTTACGCATTAAAATATCTCGGCAGCTTGCGCTAGTGGCGCGAGACTGAGTCACTGCAGAGCTGGTGATCACCTAGCTTGTCAGCTTGGCTACGTATTTCCTAGGTTTTTTTGCAAGCTATTACCAAATTTTGCAAAATGGCGTTAGGTTCTACGTGATCGTCAAAGCCTTCAGTGCGCACAGGTGCCATGTTTTACAGCCTATATGCATACAGTTGAGGCAACAGCACAGCAAGCATTCTGCACCGGTGATCTAATTTCGGCGCCATCAATTGGTAGAATGCAGCCTATTTCGTGCAGCACACGTGTGATTCCACGGCGCTTTTGTAAAGAAGCCGTCACCTGCCCGACATTCTCTGGCATTGCAGTTCGCGCCATTCGTTTTTCAAGAGAGCCTAGGCATCGCGTCTTATCAGTAATAACAACCTCGTGTGCATTGTGGCGTCTACAATGCAGGCGAGGCGACCAAGTGTAAACGTAGTAGGGTTCGCTGAAGACGTAGTGACAAATCGAGAAATAAAAACACGGTAATCGTTCTAACACTGCCGTAAACAAAGCGCGATTGCTTTGTTTCGGCAGTGTTCCACCGCAATCCACCGCCGCCGTCGTTCTCGCTCATGAAATAGCACCGGAAACCTGTAGAAGTGCGTTCCTGGCGATTTTTTTTTCGTGTTTTGAGCAGCCGACAACGCAGCAGTTATATTTTGACATCGCTGAAGCCCGACAAAGTCGTTCAATCACGGTGAAAACACATCCATATGTGCACTCGTGTGCACGCTCGCGGGAACACTGCTCGCCCGGACCCACCAATGCTTTCGAGCCGTGACGACAGATGGCGTCGTCGGCGCTTTGCGCATCGTATATACAGCAAGTCAATGAGCACATCATACAAACCCAAATTCCGCTCCGTGCGTTTCCGTGGCAACCAAAGGCGCCTTTCCGAGGCACATTTTGACTGCAGCAGTTTCAGAGTTGTTCACGTTCAATCCACGCTTTCTGTGCTCAAGATTTATTACTCAGAGACGGCACCAAGCGCTAAATACATGGTACTATTCTGCGTTCGGTGCCATAAGCTCCGGCATGAAGCGTACGGTCGATGGGGAGAGGAACGATGAGCACGTAAAGACACAGGTTCGGCCGCGTTTTGCACCTTGGATTACGCACTCGTAAGAGTTTGTGTCAATATCAACAAGTAGAAAAGAGAGAGTTTCGGACTTCCCTGCTCTATAACACCACTGAAGAACACTCTCGATAAAGCTGTATCCTCACGGGCGACAAACACATCCAAATAGTCCTAGGCCAATGACGACTCCGAGGGTACGCTTAGCTAGAACGACGCCGTTGCTTATCCGTCGTAGTTCGGGACGAACCGCGAGGTCGCAATGAAGCGCTTGCTTTTACCAACACGGTAAACATTTGTACTCAGATTTCATGCGTTAATACATCCAATCGGTTTTATTGAAGCATCGGTGTGGAGCGCAACGATGAAAACGAAGGGAGCCGCATCGGTCAAACGGTTGGTGCCGCTATTTACCTTTTGTACCGCGGCTTCAGATCTATCGAGTGTTTTGAAAACCGGTGCTGCTTTCCACTCTTAACATACTTACACTCATTTGTAAGCTATTTGATTTCACAACGAATTCGCAGACAGTATATTACACGCCATACCGGCATGTAGGGCCTGCACCAGACTTATTCGAGCGGCGGAAAGAGCCAAATGGTGGCTAGCAGCGCGATGTCACACGTACGGCGCACGACGCTACGTACAGCACACGGTAATAACTCTCTTCAGAGCTGGAAGACCTACTGCTTGTCCCGCTGTTGTCGCTAAATGCGAGCACCACTTTCCTCTACACTCCAGCTCAACAGTCGCAACGAACCCAGCCATTTTGACAGACAAGACGTAAGCGACGCGAGTACGCGGCCCGCTTCCTCCCGAATGAATCCGTGCCTCGCCGCTAGAGCAAGTCAGAGGGCTCGCTTCCATACTGAACAAAACCATTGTTGCACATCAGATCAGCACTGTCGCTGTCTGTATACACTTCCATTCACTAATGCATAAAATCATTAAGAGAAACGCAAGGACAACACTTGAGCTCCGTTTCTGGGCTGGTCACAGATGTAACACTTGCAATCATATTCAAAATGATCCTAAAGTTAAAATCATAGGAAGTTAGTATGTCCATCATATCAAATCAATTTTCACTTGCATTAATTTAAATGTTGTTTACATGTTCAGACGTTCACTCTGTCACAAGCAACACACCGAAGAAACTGGTCAGCCAATTAATGTTACATTAAACGGGCACCGCTCCGACACCGTGATTAAGGTGACGAAGGCCGTGCGACAACATTTTAACATGGCAGATCATAATTTTGACGAACCCAAACCCTACGTTCTTCAGGTAAACTTCCCCTCGAGGGACAGAAAATACAGGGAATCCTATCTCATGTGCAAGTTTCATACTCTCCAGCTTACAGGCATAAACCTTTCAAAGGGAACGCTTGAGTCCATCAGATACGGTGTGGGGTTAACAAAGACGACCAAAGGTTCAGGTATGTATAAGCTAACAATGTTTCTTCCCAAAAGTGTGCTTGCAGGTGAGAATTCCTCATCCACTTCCAGGAGAAGAACAGGGTTAATCAGTGCAGTCACATTTTTAGCCACAAGCTGTCACTGAAATGCACTTGGGGTGCGGCGCAGGCAGTGCGAGGTGCGCGGGGGTACACATGAATAGATGCTGCAACACATTTACCTATCCTATGTGTTCTTTTGTTCATCCTACTATCTAGGACTGGGCACGCAATACATTCCGAAGACATGTACTAGGAGGGGGTTCTGTGGAAGGTTTTGTTCCTGACATGTGTATTAGTCATGCTAACACCTGTCACCCAACTTCCCCTACACCGTAACTCCCCCTTTTTTTTCTCTTCGCACTTGGCCCTCATCGTTTCCTCTCTTTCGTCTATGGACGGGGGAGAGAGTGCAGTGGCATACATAAACCAACACTGGAGAAGGCAGTCACTGTCCTGACGAAGACAAGTCCACTTGCCGAAACATTGGCTCCTGCGAGATTCCCGGTTCTCAGTCGTTCTTAGCGATCTGTTCGCTAATGCATAAAGTAATTTTGTCATACACGTAATCATCAAAAGTTATTTCCAAAGAAACATCATTCGCTCGCTATGTCACTCTAGCGTTGATAGCCAACTCTCTTGCTGCATATCATCCTCGTCTAACACTTACTATTGTCACCTAGGTACCCTTCAACGCATTCAAAACCAAGCTCTCGGATTAATGACCTTTAGTAGTGTTTTTGCGCCCTCTAACCCTTACACGAAACATAAATATTCTACCACTTAAAGAAAATCTACCTCTGTTTATGTTTATAATTAACTAATGTAGCATATTCATGCCGGCTTACTCAAACAATTTTTTATTCATATTAACATTACTATGGTCTCTGCCAATGGCAATCACTTCTTCCAAGAGAAATTCAATACCAAGCGAAATTAATCATGGCCAACTGTACACATATTCGTAAGCATATATAAGAAATGCCGTGTAGACAAATTATGTGAGTAATTACACTAATTACGCGCATTCGTGTTTCATGAATGCATTAAAATGCACGAATCCATGTTTCGGAGCCGTAATTCCTTTATCGTTTTGTATTCATCGTGCGGTCTTTTACTTTTCAATTTTATGGTATTCAATTTTATGGTATTTTATGGTATTCAATTTTATGGTATTTACACATTCTTCTGATGTGTTAATGACACCTGCATAATGAAGATTTTTCACTGGAACTTCTGCTGAGCTTCTACTAATTAGTGTGTAGTTAGGGATCTATGCACCATGCCCATTTTTTTTCTTTTCCTTGACGATTTCATTTTTCATTCATTTATGCTTCTTATTTCTTTTTCAATATTGCGTTCTTCGTAGCTTTCCTGTAAGTTGTTATAAGTCTATTTATTTTGTTCATGCTGCACTTGAAACTTACAGGGACCATCTACCGTCTTTCATCGCTCTCCCGTTTCTTGGCTCAATAGAAAGCGTACCTTTCGAAGTGTCCAATCATACAGTGGTTTCTCCAGAAACTGAATAGAAATTATTAAAACACAATTTTTTATCTACGAAGTCGCTCCCTCCCTACTGTAGGCATGCCATCAACATTGGTTACAGCGCATGATGCGTCGTCATCTCCCTGGAAACCCTTTCGGGCTTGGGAGGCTCATCAACAGGAACCGGCTTCAAGGTCGAAATTCCAGAGGCGATGACGAAGAGGAGAGGCGAGGGAAAGTCGGCGCGCGGGGGTGCGCCTCGGACATGCAACGCCGCATGCATGACAAGCGCAGTACTGCGCGCCTGAGCAAGCACATGATTTCGAAGGCAGCGCCACCTTCACCACCCCGAAAGCAGCGGAAAAAAAAAGAACAAATCGCTCTTGCACGCTATAACAAGGTGTCTCATAGGGTGAAGTACACTTGTAAGACTTACATAATAGTTTTTCAGCAGAGTATGCATACCTGAGTGGGCTGGTTTTTGTACACTTGGAAAATCACAAACACGCTGTTGGGTGTCGCTGGCGGCGTTTTAGATGCGAAGCAGCTCTTTGACTAGCCTGCATAACGCTGTCCCTCCCACAAAGTCGCTGTCCCTCCGTACCACAATAATCATCATCATCATCCTCCGCACAAGCGCGAGGCAATGGGCTTCCCTCGGCGCAGGTGTTGGAGCAGTGCCAAGTAGGTCACGCTCCCCTCGCACGCTTCCCTCGCAGGTGAGCGCGTACGTCACTCTCTCCCTCACCCGCCTGAGCGCCCGCAGCTGCCGGCTCCAATGCCCGCTCGCATCCCGTGTCTGCGTTCCAAACAAACGTTTACACCAGTAAACGCTACACCGAGTTTCGCTTCAAACTTCTTCCAGCACCCGCGTTAGCGCCGTTCAACCCGTGACGCCACCCGTGCTCAATGCTGCTGCTTCGCATCACATCAGGGTTCCCTTCGGGGAGATGGTCGAATTTTTTTTTGCACCACATTCAGAGCGAAATTAAAAACATAATTCCTTTTTTGTTGGGTGAAAGCGTGCTCGTTCCTGTAAATGTGATGCACGATCTGCCTAATTCTACCACAATCTTGAAAAATTTCTGAGCGGTAGACAGTCCCTTTAACATACATGCATCAGAATCTGATGCCTTGGGCATCAGATTTCCCCAGAAGGAACTAGGCCTCTCATAACCAATGGTGCTTTTGGGACGTAAAATCCCAGAAATCAATTGAAGGCTGATGACGTGATGCGGTGGAGAGGGCACTTGCTTCGAGAGCGCCATTCGTTATGAGAGACGGCATAGTAGAGGACTCCGGAGATTTCGACTACCTGGGGTTCTTTAACGTGCACTGACATGGCATAGTACACGGGCGTCAACATTTCGGCTCCATCAAAATGCAGCCGTCGAGGCCGGGATTTGATCCCGCGACCCTCGGATCATCAGCCAAGTACCATAGCACCAACCTTCAATGTCGTATAAAAGCTGCTAATTGAAAGCGCAGCTTGGCGCGACTGCCAGGGCTGTTGGCGGCAGACCCGTGCGGTGGCCCGCACGATCCGCGTTGGAGATCGGGTGCGTGCCTTCGCGATCACTGCATTTTTTCAGTCCTCCAAAGCTTTGTTTCTATTTTCCACACACGTTTGGATTTAGAGGTGGGCGAGCTTACTTTGTGACTGTGTTGCTTGTCTTCGATGTTCGGCATGCGCCAGCTTTAGGGTAAACTGAGCAACCCTCATTCTTATTCCAGTTAATGCCAAGTTAGTTAATCGTATATTCGCGACTATAGCCAGGTTAAAATACTGCTAGCCTCGAACGCCTGACATACTCTGGCTCGGAAGGCAGACTTGTAGGACTCGAACTAATAAGTCTTGTCCGGAAGGTATTGTTGAATTAAGGTGGATTAAAATATATACGGAAAGAGCGGAGCTGAAAGTCTACCGTGGCCCCCAAGAAACGGGGGCGGCCATGGCACTCGGTGTGTTTGAGAAGCGACGAGTTGGTGACTTGTTTGCATCGGGATTCTGGGGTCACCACTTGTGCACGTGAGGCGTTCGCTCGCGTACATATTTATTTATCCTTGCCCTAACGTGTACCGCCAAGGACGTTGTCGCTCTTGCCCCAATCTTTTAGATGCGAAGCAGCTCTTTGACTAGCCTGCGTAACGCTGTCCCTCCGTCCGTACGAACGCGCCGCAACAAGCTTCCTTCGCCGCAGGTGTTGGAGCGGTGCCAAGTAGGTCACGCCGCAGCTTTGCGTTGACGTCACGCTCCCCTCGCAGTGCGCGCTGACATCACTCTCTCCCTCGCCTGCCGCGCGCTCGCCCCAGCGCCCTCAGGCTGCTGCCTGACGGATTGTGGTTCGGTTAGGAAAGGACGCTAATTTCTGCAGCCCATGTAGGGAGCACGGCTAAGCGTCCGTGGGGGTAGGGGAAAGGGAGTGAAAGAGATAGGGAGGAGAGAAAGGCCGTAGTGGAGGGCTCCGGAAATTTAGACCACCTGGGGCTCTTTAACATGCACTGACAACGTACAGTACAGATCTTCGATGAGCGCTTTCGCAGCTCGCAAGGAACGAGGACGCGCCCTCGCCCTCGAGAGACAACGCTGACGCAGGCAGCGTCTGCTAGTGTCAAACCGATGCAAACGTGACACCTAGTCAAACCGATCCAAACGCGTTGTGCACCCCCCGTGCTGCTTCGCATCGCCTTTAGCGGGAGATGGTGTAATTTTTTTTTCATGCGCTGAGCTCCAACACACGGATCAGCTGACACTCAATATTATCGTCGTCTTCGAGAAGCTCGCTGCCCGCCATAAGCATATTCAGGAGTATCTCTTTATGCGCTTTGCAAGGACATTGACCCTGCGCGTACACCACGGATAAGTATCAAAGAATCCATCATAGCCCCTTTTCTCGAGCACTGAATTGCATTACACCGAGTCCGAAAATGTTGGGATCAGAAAGATGTTTTTTTTTCAGGGAATATGACCCAGGTGCTGCACCTTTTCAACCAAGATCACCGACACGAATTATTGTTGGGCATTTATTTTCGAGACAATAATAAATGTAACTTTAGGAAACTATTTACAAATTGACTCGTCACAGACTGTCTAAAGAGAGGCCGAACGTCATACTGAACGGACGTGCGTACAACTCAGTAATGCAAATGCACAATCATATCGAGTTTAAAGTGATCACAAGATTCTAATAATTAATTCGTTATGGGGAATCAATATATACCATACAGTAAAAAAATCCAATGTGTTTAGGAGGGGATTGGTCAGGAAGTGCCTACTTACCAATGCACATGTCGCCGCCAGTTCCTAAAGAAAGAAAGTGGTTAATACAATGGCTCTCTGCACCAATGATTACGATAGTAACTGCTGCAAGACACTAAATGTAGCATAAATAATAACCACTGCATTATACATATACAATGTATCGCATGCATTTCTTAGAAAGAAAGTTTTTGAAATAAAATCAATAAATTCATGTTACATATGTGAGGAAATTTTGAGTAAGAACAAGGGTGAAATTCTTGTATAACACTTGTTTCAAAGAGAATATGTCATCATGCGAAAAAATAGCGATTCGCTGTTACAATGCGAAACCAATGACAAAAGTGAGCATTTCATATTAGAGAGATTTGGGCCTACTTTATAAATGATCTGATACTGTTGATGTACAATAATTATGCGGTAACTCATATAAATTTTTCAGTGGAGTAGAGAAGCTCGCTGCAAATGTGCGCATATTTAAAAACAGCCAAGCACGGTTTTTTTC
Organism: Hyalomma asiaticum; assembly: GCA_013339685.2. NCBI lineage: Eukaryota > Metazoa > Arthropoda > Arachnida > Ixodida > Ixodidae > Hyalomma > Hyalomma asiaticum. The sequence continues at coordinate 73,991,750 of CM023487.1, read as the reverse complement.
TTCTTCGTTGCTATCTTCGAATGGAAGCCCCAGGAACTGCATGATTCTGTTAAGCAAAGCAGCAGTCACCGATTCTAGCATACAAATCCGAACTCAATAACCAATTACTGCAGCTTCGACAAGTTGAGCAAGGATTCCGAAGAAGCAAATCTCATGGGCGCTTGGTTGGTCCGTGGTGTCACTGGCACGCCCGCATTTCGTCGTTTTCCAAGGAAGGCTACTGGGAACGCCTCTCAAACTGCAGTGAGGCCCAGCGAACGCTTCTCGAAGTGTCGCACCGAGTTCTGCATAAAGACCTTCGAGTGGAACCACAGACAGTGGCAAATGCATTAAGCATTGCCACGGCTTGACCCCGTCCTACCCTTTGCTTATGGGGAACGCGCATTGAGCTGGTGGCGCCACTGCGCGGGAGGGAATGAAACGAAGTGGCGTGGTACGTGCAGCAGCCGCTCCACGAGCCGAGCTGTGTCACGCTGGTGGAGGAGCTTTCCAATGCCGCGCATGAATTGCTGCGTCGTCAACTGCGCTAATAGTTACGAGAAATGCCCTCCTGGAACAAAGTTCTTCCGTTTTCTGGGGCGACAATGCCTCGTAGACCAGCGGGAACGGTGGATTCGCAGCGTACGCCGTGTGAAGTAAGTGATCCTGTGCATGGTTATGGAGTACGTGTTCTTGATAGTTCGCTTTGAATTTACGCCCCACGCTAGCGAAACGATGTTTTTTACAGTGCAAACGGAACCGAGTGGCAGCCGGCAAAGTGGTCTCGGGTCTGCAGTGCACTTTTTGTTGGCGGAAAGTCATCGACGGATCCATCTTTTCCCTCGTACGCTCCTGCTATTTTTCCGCCAATGTACCGCAAAACTTCGGCGATCGCTGTTGACAAGAGGTCGCGTTACCTCGCAGTTATCTCGCAGTTCACGGCGATGACCATATTGTCAATTTACTGGACACCGTCGCTTGGCTGTAAGTGCGTTATTGTTGCGTGGACCGTAGTTCAGACAGTTTAATAAGTGCCTAAAGGCGAGCATTATTCATTCACGCTCATTGCATACTCGCACGCCCTACGTATAAGCAGACAGCGTAGTTCGTAAACGGCAACAGTAAAGAAGAAGACCCGGATGTGTGGCACAATGCACAGGGGACCGCGCGAATCTTTTAATGCACCTGTATTGCATTTGCGCCTTGACAGCGCTGCGCATGCAAGCAGTGCCACGCCACGCTGTTTTTATGCTACGCGGCGGCTAAGATATCACTTGCAAAGATGACACGTAACAGATTTACTCAATCACTCACGCAGCCCGGGCAACGTCCACAAACGGAGCTGCAGCATAGTAAGGTTCGCACAATCGTTACGGCATCACTAAATGCAAGACGGGAGGCGATTGTACGTACTAGCGCCGATCTAACTCGGTTGCCCTCAAGACAACGTCACGCTACAACACATGTCTCACGTTAATGTCATCGTTTGCTCGGTAATAAGCAGGTAAATGATGAAAAAGCGTTCGCACAAGCCTCGGTGATGACGGCGTATGCTTCCTGGCTCACGTTGGCTTGTCGCACACACCACCCTTTCAAAATACCCTGTCCGACCGTGGTCTCTTCAGTCACGTCGAAAACGTGCCTGCTGCGGCATAATTTGCCTGCTTTCTCTTCGTTCGAGGATCTGAAAAACCCTGCCCTCTTTACTTTCTTGAAGCCGGCGCGCTTTATAATACCAGTAGCCATCGCGCACGCACGTCCGCAAAACGCGGGCGCAGCAGAAGGAGAGACGAGAATGCCAATGCGTCCCACGTCAGTCAGTTAACAACTCAGTGGCCCCTCGTGGCGCTGATGGCGCGCTGGGGCACTGCATTAGCGCGCCACCTGTAGGTGCCGCACGTTTCCTATACTGGTGTAGAGGTTTATGCATAGTTGCGCACCATGATAGGACTCCGGCTCTTATGGCGCGAAGCTAGAAACTCAAAGCTTTGCCATACTTTGTGCACCGCACAAATTGCAGACACTTTTTCTTATTCTATCTAAACAGGTGCGCCTGCTAGCCATAGTTTCACCAGTGTAGTAGTGGGCAGAGGTCATGCCCGCTAGAGAACAAAGGAGCATGGGAACGCCCATTTCAAATAGTCTATAGGCTGAGCAATTTTAATGCGCATGGAATGTGCACCGGCATGTTGCCAGCTAGCATACTAATAGTGCAATACCTAGAAGTGGTTATTCGCATGGAACTTCGGTTTGTTGGATGTATACCAAGGGGCTGTGGATGCCGTGTCCCTCGAACTACGAATCTCCGTAAAACACAACAACGGGTTCATTCAGTTATGGCAGCGTACGAGCATACACGTTCACATAGCGTAATGTAACAATAACATTTCCAGCCTTGAGAGCCTGATTATGTAACCACCGCTGGTGATACTGCGGTAGCGCTGTATAATATTGGGCATGCCGCGTTGCATGTAGCCGGGTTCCGTTGGGCTGGATGGTACGCCTGCGCAGAAATATGCGCAGAACGAGTCGCTACATCACCTACCCCCAAGGCGTGGAGAGCCCTCAGATCTTGTAAATATCCGGGATGCATATTGACGTCCCTAGCGAGAACTTACTGGGGTAGGCTGCAAAGTCGGGGCTTGGGATGGACACTTGTGGCTGCTCTGGTGTTCTTTGGTTCCTCAGAACCGATGCATGCTGCCTTCAGCCAGTCGATAGAGATTCGGACGTCCTTCCCGTTAACACACAGGGCGAAGCTTTCATCGCCGCGGTGGATGACTAGGTAGAGTCCGCTATAAGACGGCCATAAAGGCGCGCGTATTGTGTCATCGAGAGGGATGGCATGCGAGCATGTTGCCAAGTTTTTGAACGCGAATTATGTTGGCTTCTCGTGATTTGCCACTAGCCGTAGGAGTCGATGACGTCGGCAGTTGAGTCGGTGAGGACATGTCCAAGTAAGCGAAGCGGTTCCCCAAACATAAGTTCTGCAGGCGTGACTTGAATGCCGAGTTTGAAGGTGGTGCACAGACCGAAAGCAATGGCTGAGAGAGCCTCTAGCCAGGATGAGTTAGGGTGCCACATGATGGCTCCTTTGAGCTGTCGACGCAAACACTCGATCATCCCTTTGGAGAAAGGTGAGTCTTCATGATTCGCAAACACTCGAACCCGGTGGAGAGCCTGAGAATTCAGAAGAGCGAGACTCCAATAGCTGCTCTTGATCGGTTGTGACGCCGAGTAGTGCCAAATCGGGAAATCTAGCCCGAGAAGCACGCGGAGTCGTCGTCTTCTGCCGCAATTCTTTCGACGGCCATACCTCGGGCAATCGGGTGTAACGACGAATGGAAGAGAGGCAGTAGCCGTGAACGTAAGTGATAGGCATGGCGAAAGTTCTGGACTGTTTCGTAGATGGCAAGAAGCTCTCCATAGGAGGCTGGCCAGGTCCTCTCCGCAAGGGAAAAGGTTTATCGGCGAGGCTGCCAAAGGACGGCAGCACCTTCGGGCTGGAAGATTTCGAAAAGAACGGCAACGGGAACCTCTTTTTGTCCACATATTTCATGAGAGAAGCTCCCGAGGCGGTGCCAGAGGCTTCCGTCAAGAGCACCTAGAGGGCCTATGGTTTGGGAAGAGACAGCAGAGCGGCGTTCCAAAGGGCAGCTTTGCAGACTTGGAACACCTGCATTAAATCTGGTGTCCAGGTGACAGACTGGTTGCCTCGTAGGATAGCCGCCACATCGTGGAGAAGGGCCTGATGTGCGCGTGCTGCAGGCATGAAGCGCCTGTAAAAGCTGACCAGCTTAACGAAACGGCAAAGGCTTTTTGGTGTAATAGGCTGAGCAGAGTTTTCGTGTAAAACGCTGAGCCCAGTTTTCGTGTAATAGGCTGAGCTTAGCAGAGGCATAGTTCCTTCTGGGGAAATCTGATGCCCAAGGAGGGTGATGACGGGGGCGCCAAGCGTGCTCTTCTGGACGTTGATGATGTTTTGTTTTGTGGGGTTTAACGTCCCAAAACCAGCTCTGATTATGGGAGACGTCGTAGTGGAGGGCTCCGGAAATTTCTACCACCTGGGGTTCTTTACAGTGCACTGACATCGCACGGCACACGGGGCTTAACATTTCGCCTCCATCGAAATGCAGCCGCCACAGCCGGGATTCGATCCCGCGACCCTCAGATCAGCAGCCGAGTACCATAGCCGCTAGACCACTGTGGCGGGGTGGGCGTTGATGAGTAAGCTGCGGTCGTCTAGGCGCTGTAAAAGCTGGCGAAGGTACTAGCACTGTGCCCTCTTTGTTCGGATGAAAAATCGGGATGTCGTCCAGCTATCCGAAGCAGAAGTCTAGGGCACGGACAACATTTGCGGTGAAGCGTTCGAAGGTTCATCCCGCATTGGAGAGGCCGAAACTGACGAAAGAGGATTCAAATAAGCAGAAGAGCGCGATGATTGCGGTCTTTTGGATGCTGTGCGGGTTGATAGGAAATTCCAGTACGCCTTTACAACCTCAACAACCACGAATATGGTGCTGTCCTATAAGCGGTGGGGGAATCTTGTATGCGATCGACGGGTACCTGCGGGCTTGTGGTGCAGCTGGTGAGGGCGCGATAACCTCGACAGGGTCGCCAGGCATGCGTGTTCTCTGCACCATGTGAAGCGGTGAGGATTAGGTTCCCCTGGGCGGCAAGAAATCCTTTTGCCGATTGTCCGGAGCAGCGACGGCGAACACGCGATCGGCAGCGAGGCGACGGGCGCGAGAGTAGACTGGAGGACAGCGAGTAGTGCGGATGTGGTGGATGTTTGTGTAGTACATATTTTGAAGATTTTCGCTAGGCCGAGTCATATCAGCAATTCTTCGAGAGGCACGTTGTACCCCGACTGATCTTCCACGCCACGATCTTGACAATGGGCTTTTGAATGGTCGTATGCTCACCCGGCATGCATACGCCAGTTGTGATGTCAATAAGTCTGTTGTGGCGGCAGTCTGGCAGGAGATAGTAGTATACCAAGTCGGACATGACGGTGGACTCTGTGACTTCGGCGATGTTAAGGCAGAGAGAGCCGGAGGTCATAATGCTCGAGTGGTTTGCAGTGCTATACTCAAGCGACGTGCAACGCCGCGTGTCCTGCAGGAAAGCTCGCGGAAAGCAGCAGATGTCGCACCCACAGTCAATGAGGTACCGCCACTGAAAGCCTCCAATTTGCCACCTCCCGGCTATGTTTACGGGCTGCTGTTAAAGTTTTCCTTGAGCTCCGTCTCAATCGTGTGGTTGGTGTTTCCGGGCAGAGTCTCCGAAGCAATGACCATAGTGTAACACAGTATGTGAAAAATCTTTAATAAATTAAGTTAAAAATGGACGAACTTTGTCGGCAAAGCAAAATGGCTTAGCAAGCGTCCACCTAGTCTTTCTCGAGAGCAACGTCTGCACGAGCTCCGTGCCTCGTCGTCCTCTTTCTCCTTTGAGGGACAACTCTCGGAAGGCGCGCGACTGCTCTACATGCACATGCTATGATGAACGCTGTCGCTCTCCTTTGCACGTACGCCGCAGATGACCGGGAGGGCTTCGGAACCGACCGGGGCGCATAGTTTGAAGCCGGCTTGTGTCATTACCTCCCTTCCAAGAATGCATCGTCTCGATGCTCAAAACATTCTCGCTTCCAGGCGACCGTAGTGCTCCTTGGTTATGCCAGTTATAAGCGATGGGGGGTGGTTCCTCGACTGTTCTCTGTCGTAGTAAGGCTGTAGCCTTATGACGTGCACAACTTCTGTGGGATGTCGCCGTCTTGATGAGACGTCTTGGCCCTCTGGGACCACTTCGTAGTTCAACGGGCCAGTTCGGCGAAGCACTCTGTATGGTCCAAAATAGCGGCGAAGAAGCTTCTCCGAGGGTCCACGCAGTCGAATGGGAGTCCACACCCATACTCTATCTCCCGGTGCGTACTGTACGTCTCTTCTTCGCAAATTATATCGATGCGCATCGGCTCTTTGCTGTTGTTGAATATTACCGCGCAAGCTGTCTCGCTTCTTCGGCCTCAGTCCGGTAGTATTTGGTGCGAATGCGCGCTACTGTTCTGCTGACTCCAAGGTGTCCTGCTGATGGGTCGTCGTAGCACGCCTCCAAGATCTCCGGTCGCATCAGTGCAGGGACAACAAGAAGGAATGTCTCCGCAGTTTGCTCGAAGTTTCTTTTCCAAAGGACGTTTTTTCGCAGGACGAAGGATGACAAGTCACGGACAAACGCTCGGGGGACGACGGTAGATTTTCCTTTTAAATACTGGATCAGTGGGAGTAAATCAGGGTCACATTGCTGGTAATGAGCCAACTGCGATGTTGTAACAGCTCCCAAGAATGGAAAATCTTCTGCGTCATTTGCAGAAATAGGGTCGGCGTAGTGAATCGGTGCCCGTGAAAAGCAATCGGCGTCACTGTGTTTGCGACCAGACTTGTATACGACAGTTATATCGTATTCCAGCAACCGTAGGCTGCACCTTGCAAGCCGCCCTGACGGGTCCTTGAGATCAGCGAGCCACCACAATGAGTGATGGTCACTAATAACTCGAAAAGGTCTACTGTATCGGTATGGCCGAAACTTGTTGATGGCCCATATCACCGCAGCGCATTCTTTCTCTGTCGCTGAATAGTTCACTTCAGCTTTGGAAAGGGTGCGACTGGCATACGCAATGACTCGTTCTTCTTCATTCTGCCACTGAGTGAGTACAGCTCGGAGACCTAAATCGCTCGCATCCGTGAGGATATCCGTTTTGGCTTCCTCATCAAAATGTGCGAGAACGGGATGGTTCTGTAGACGCTTCCGCAATTCATTAAAGGCATTTTCCTGTTCATCAAGCCAAACGCACTGCGTATCTTCTTTCGTCAGCCTGGTTAGCGGCTCGGCAATTTTTGAAAAATATTTGATGAAACGTCTGTTGTAGGTGCATAATCCTAAGAATCGTCGAACAGCCTTTTTGTCAGTCGGCTTCGGAGAGTTCTCCACGGCTGCGGTCTTCTGAGGATCTGGACGAACACCTTCGCACTGACGATATGGCTGAGAAAGAGGAGCTCGTGGAAACCGTAATGACATTTTTGTGGTTTTGTCGTCAGACCTGCTGCGCTAATGGCTGCCAGCACATCTCGCAGTCGTTCTATCTGCTGTTCGAAGGTAGCATAGGAAACCACAACGTCGTCGAGATAAACAAGACAGGTCTGCCATTTGAGTCCAGAGAGTATAGCATCCATCATCCGCTGGAACGTGGCGGATGCGGAACAGAGGCCAAACGGAAGCACTTTGAACTCGTATAGCCCATCCGAGTCACAAACGCCGTCTTTTCGCAATCCCTTTCGTCCACTTCTATCTGCCAATAACCCCTTTTTAGGTCTAGTGACGAAAAGTACTTTGCGTCTCATAGCCTATCCAAAGTGTCATCAATTCTGGGAAGAGGGTAAACATCCCGCTTAGTGACGGCGTTCAGTTTCCGGTAGTCGATGCAGAAGCGTAACGTTTGATCTTCTTTACAAGGACGACAGGGGACGCCCATGGAATTGCTGACGGCTGAATTACATCATCTCTAAGCATTTCTTCAAACTGACTACCGATAGCTTCTCTCCCTTTTCGTGACACTCGATAGGGATGCAGGAATATAGGCCTCACTGACTCATCCACAATAATACGATGCTTGGCGATAGGTGTACGCCGTAGTTTAGAGGACATCGAAAAATGTACGGCGAATTCTCTTACCAGGCTTTCTATTTCCTTCTTTTGGCTGGGCAGCAGTCCGGTTTCGATGTTGATGTGTGCGAGGACCGAATCCACATCTTGTAATTCAGGTGTCGGGGCCTCAGAAATGCTCAGCTCAGAAACGTGGACGAAGTCATTCAGGCTGGCAACGACAGTCCCCTTCGCAAGGTGGTGCACCTCGTGTCCGAAATTGGTGAGAAGGATGTTAGCCCGCCCGTCACGCAGGTGCACAAGTCCTCTTGCCATGCAGATCCCTTTTTCGAGTATCAGCCTGGTGTTGCTGTCTGCGGTTCCTTCGAAATCACTGAACGCCCTGTTTATTACAGCAACACAGATGCTTGATCTCGGCGGTAGCGTGTGCGTTGTCGTCTGCGATACAGAGCTCACTGAAATCTTCTTCGGTGTCGAATGTCGAAATAGCCTGCCTTGTTGAGAACGAAACAAATGATTCCCGCAAGTTGACCACAGCACCGTTGGATTGCAAAAATTGCACACCAATAATTAATTCCCGTGAACATTCCGTCAGTACAATAAAACTTGCAACGTACGTGAAGCCCCTCATGCCAATTCTAGCGGTGCAGATGCCCCTCGGGTCGATGAGGTGTCCAGCTGCGGTGCGAACTCGTGGTCCTCTCCAGGGAGTCAGCACTTTCTTCGCCGTTTTCGAATGCTCGTTGCTCATTACCGAATAATCCGCACCAGTATCCACCAGCGCCAGCACTTGGAAGCCATCCATAAATACACGCAAATTGGAAGTAACAGTGTTATCACAGCACCGATCACCGCGTCCTTCGTCGTTTTTCGGAGTCAGCAATAGAGGTTCTTCAGCGTCGACAGCGGCCTTGCCTCCGCAGGTCGCTGACTCTAGTTGAAACGACGCGGGCTTGGCGAACGACGCCTGGGAGAACTTGCTGCCAGACGAGGACTCGGCGACCTATACCTCACTGACGTTGCAGATCGAGGCTGATGCTGAAAGTCACGGGAACCCTGACGAGTAGAAAGGTGCTCCTCGATCTCGAAAGGACGCTCACTATTGGGCGGCCGGGGTGCGTTTATAGGAAAACCGCGAAGTCTCACCTGGCGATATCGGCCCATCCGGTACAGGTGCCCAGCCTCTCCACAGTGGTAGCAAAGAGGTACTCTGTCAGGTGTGTGCCAGATATCGCTCTTCCTTAATCTCCTCTGTGGCGGTGGCTGCCGTATGCTTGGGTACATCGGGGGCTCCATAGGGGCAACCGCTGCAACATCCGCACGCACAGGAGTTCCGCGCTGCAGCGCATCGGCATAGGACGTAGTCGTTGGCTGTCGAAGCAGTGGAACTTCTGGAAGTACAGGCTGCTGGGGTTCGCGGACCACCTGCCTAACCTCCTCACGAAACACGTCGGCTAGGGACGAAAGCATCGGAGTATTCTCTGAATCTCTTCGAAGCATCCTCTGAATCTCTTCTCGTACCACGGAGTGCACCAGCTCCCGCAGCACACTTATGTTGTTCCTGAAAGCTGTTGGTAGTGCTTCAAGAAAGGCGACATTCATGTCTCTGTTGTAAGTTCTTGCTCGCTGTTGTAGAGTCCGCTCCATCATAGCCGCCTCAGAACGGAACTCGGCGACTGTTCATGGCGGGCTCCGAATCAACCCGACAAAAAGTTCCTGTTTTACGCCCCGCATTACATGGCGCACATTTTGTCCTCGCTCATGTTTGGATCCGCTCGTCGGAATAGGCGAGACATGTCTTTCACGTACATCACCACGCTTTCGTTGTTCCGCTGGTTTCTTGTTTGCAGTACAACGTCAGCTCTCTCTCTGCGGTCTGTATTTGGGTAAGCAGGCGAGCAGCTCCCGTCGGAAATCATTCCAGGACAGGATCGCAGGTTCGGGGGTTTCGATCCATGTTCGGGCGCCGCCCTCCAAAGCGAAGTACACTCTTCACAGCTTACGATCTTCATCCCAGCCATTCACATTCGCGACGCGCTGGAAGCGTGCCAGCCAATCCTCCGCGTCTTCGAAGGAGTCGCCGTGAAAAGGGTCTGGTTGCATTGGCGGATTTACCACGATGTGAGCTTGCGCGATCTGGGATGTCATGTCGGTAGCGTTCCCGTTCATGAATGAGGAGGTTCTGGCCGGATCCGATAAAGCTGAGAACTCTGGAGCCTCACCACGTAGGCAACGACTGCAACGATGGTGAACAGGAGTCAGATCGATGGGCGCGGACCGTTCTTCTAGACTGCGTTCAGTCACGCGAGTAGGGCTTGACATAGTACCCAGCACCTCCACCAGAAATGTAACACACAGTATGTGAAAACTTTTTAATAAATTAAGTTAAAGTGGGGGGGGGTGGTTCGTTAGGAAGGAAGAGACGCTAATTTCTGTCTCCCATACTGGGGACACGGCTAAGAGCCTTAGGGGAAGGCAGAAGTGGGAGGAAAAGAGAGGATAGAAGTTTTAACAAGGGCAGAGGCCCGGACGTCGCATTGCGGTCAGCAGCCTGTCGGCAGGGGTAGAGGCGGCGAGGGTCCCGTACTCAGTGGTAGGCTTCAATGCCCGTCTCGTCCAGGAACTCCACCAGGCTCCGGAGTGGACGAACTTGTGTCCAGAAAGCAAAATAGCTTAGCAAGCGTCCGCCTAGTATCTCTCGAGAGCACTGTCTGCACGAGCTCCGCGCCTCGTCGTCTTCTTTCTCCTTTGAGGGACAATTCTCAGAAGGCGCGCGACTGCTCTGCATGCACATGCTATGATGAACGCTGTCGCTCTCCTTTGCACGTACGCCGCAAGTGAGCGGGAGGGCTTCGGAACCGAACGGGGCACGTAGTCTGAAGCCGGCTTGAGTCAATAGTAGCAGCGGCCATGTCGCTATGATGGGGTGAGTCGGTGTCGCGGTCGTCGATTTTGGAGTCGTTTGGAGGACGTGACTGTTGGAGTTGATCCAGGTGCCTTTGGATCGTGTGCAGCTGACAGGTGATGTCGTCGATTCAACCCGCCAGTTCGAGGATGCATCGTGGAAATCTGAATGCGTGGACAGTGAGCAATGGCGATGGTACAACGACTTCGGCAACTGGGTCCACCATCTGGGCGAACTTTTCCGCTGGTACACGTAGAAGCAAATGCGATGGCTTGTGCCCACGGAAGTCTTCGTGAAGTAGTTTACGTACCTTCAAGACTTCTGAAGGTGAAAGTCGTTGTAGGAGCAGTGCTGTGTCCAGGTGCACGTAATGGTTGAAAGCCGGATGGCTCGTGAGTATATCGCGAAGCTCAGCCACATAACGGCTGTCCAAGTGGGCGACGACTTAGTCGTAGCGTGTCCGATTATGGGTGATCCGTACACGGAAAACAGGCCTCGAGTTTTCCGAACCAACCATCTGGTGAGTCTGCCCAAAGCAGTGGTAGCTTTATGGCAACACGAAAGATGTCCGTGTTGGCAACAGCCGCATTATCAGGGTCTTAGTTGACCGCGGCAACTGAAGGGGAGCGTTAAGCTGTCCTGCCAGAGCGGGACTGTGCGGGATGATTTCCGATGTGGTACTGCTGCTGCTCTTGGACTTGTTGCTTTTTCCTGAGAATTACCTGCTGCAAGATTTGCAGTTGCGGTTGAACTTCTTGCGCTTGCGCCGAAGATAAGCAATTGCTCCTAGTTCGGTGATGGCGCTATGGCGTAGCGATACGTTGGGTTTCTGGGTCATCAGATGTGACAGGCTGTGTTTGTCGAAGTAGGAATCCAGCACAGGAAGATAACAGCAGGTTTATGCAGTTAGCAATTGCAACAGACAAGCATATCGAGGCCATGCTCTTCTGTGTAGCGAAGATAAGAACGTTTCCAACACGGAGAGCTTGCTTATGTAGCGACCGCTGGTGGCACCCACCTCCGGCTACGCGGACGTAGCAATGCGTTTAACGGACACGCGGTGCTGTGTGTAGCTGGGATACCCTGGGCTGGATGTTACGGCTGCGCAGAAATAGACGCACAATCTGTCGCCTTAGGACTAGGACTATAGAGATGAGGGCACGTAAGATAAGCCACGAGTTGGATTGTGCGCCCTTAATATTTGAAACTTACACTGAATATATATATGTATAGGAAGCTATCCACCAGCGAGCAAGTCACTGAAGTGCACTTTTGGAGTAATAAGATGTCGGGAAATTAAAGATGTGGGTGGACGTTCCGGACGCCGGTATTATCCAACCGTCGACATGACAATGTACATCGGCGACTGCATATCGACAGAGGCGACATACTGCGGCCAATCTACCGTCTTATGTCAAAACACATTAAGGAACGCCACAGGGGTGCATGCCTTGTAGCTCTGCACCCATTACAGAGGCATCATCAACCCCATAATTATGAAACGATCTTCAACATTTCCGTCCTTATTATTACAGAGAGCTGCCTCGTGAAGCAGTTTTGTCGTGTGGTGCCACGCATCGCGCGACAGGCGACGTGTGCAGCCCCGACAGCAACCTGGCTTGATTCTTCGATATAAATGATGGTCCGATGACTTGGCCAGATCGCCAAGCGTTTACAATGGTCTTAAAGATGTCGCTGCTCCAGCTTAGGCTGCCACTGTCCTGCAGTTCCGTGCAGGCCTGGGTATTTTTTTATGAAGCGGTTTCCCTCGAAGGAAAAGTGTCCATCGGTATTTACCACACCGTTTTGGGCGATGTGGTTTGCGAATGGGAAAAAAAAATTCATTCAATGTGTCGAGCTCCATATGTGCGCCCCTCTTCTTCCATGAGGCAGGCAGTCCTTCGGAAAGTGCACAAAGCTGACACAACGTCGCATTTCACAGCTGCTTTTGTTTGGAATGTCCGTGAAATGTCTCTTGTCAAAATTCATTTTTATTCATGCACAGTACGGCGCCAGTGCTGAACAAGAAGCAGTGGCATTTCTTGGGACATAACAGTCCTTGGAGGTATACATTAAAGGTGCGGCGTTAAATTCGACCACCAGTAACCAGGCTGTCACCCCTCTCTTGAATATGACAGAACACAGAAGAAGTATTCGCAGATGGGAGAAGTATTTGGAGCTTTGTCTTCAACATCTGCCACTGATATGGACTCCTTTCCAAGCATTGGCGACTTGAGGCATAAGCTAACTTTGTAATCTAAGAAATGTTAAGTTTAATACATTAATGAAGCCGGTATGGAGGAAAGCCGAGAACGATTTACTGTTATTTAAGGTGCCTTCAGCACTGGCTCCCAAGATGCTTCATATCGACGATTAGACCCCGCAATCTAGAGTATTCGATGCATCTGGCGCATCTCCAATAGGATAGTTAAAGGATTTAGGTGCTCTCGTTATACGGAAGAAGCCCATCAGTATTTTCGTTCTCGGCATGTTTACCGCGCCACTATGCCAGGACGCATCGTCACACTTGGCTCATAACTGGGTATGTCACTAGGTGCTCGCATGCTGTAGCGCTGGGTTTCGCAATGGGGAGTCCATTGTTCGCTTCTGCAGTAGTCTGAACTGTACACCTTGAGTTGGAACCTTTCGAGAATTCCAAGGTCATTGAGCAGAGGAAAGAAAGATTGGCATGGGAGACCAGGGACTTAGACCAGGGACTTTACTCAGACATTCAAGACATTGAATTCACTGATCCCGAACCTAAAGAAGGTGTAGTAGAAGCCATCGCTCTAACCTACGCGGAAACTCACACATCCCGTAACCTCAGCGACGGTACTGTATACTCACCAGTACACCCCTCTTACGTTGCCGCCGCGTTCAGATTGTCTCGACTAGCGATCTCGCGGCTCGCGATGTAGCACACGCACATGATCCGGCTCGAGCTCTGGCGTACCGAGTGCGTCAATCAGCAGAGCGGGACCCTTACCAAGCCGTGACGGCAGAGGGAGAAATCATGGTCTCCTCTCTTCCCCACTATGCGAGAGACGGAATAGTCACCTTCAATGAAATCCTAATGTAATAATATAAGATCACGCTCAAATAGCCACCGCAAGACAAATCCCTCACTAAGCAACAATACGCCACGTGGTGTTCACTACAAACCAAGGAGGCGCTGCTACAAACCGCCTCCTCTATTTTTTCTGTGCCTGTTGCGTTGCGCCCGTTCCCATTGCTCTGCGATTGCCGGCCTGTTTCTCCGAGTGACCGTGTGGCGGCGCCAGGCTATTACCCTCTCAACACGTTGCTTCTCGCTTCACAGCGGTGCGTTGCGGGTCGCCACCGCGGTCGCATTTGGAATTATAATTGATTTCTTTCGCTAGTATTCGGCGCTTCCGAATTACTTCTGATAGTGTACGAGGAAATGAGAGAGTGTTCTAAAACGTGTCAGGTCCTTTATATAGTACGGTAAGGCAATATATGATAGGGTCAATGAAGACCTAGATAAAAAGTGACATCGGATGCACAGGCTCAAGAGAAAGGACAATAAATAATGATTTAATATGCGCAGCGGAACATGTAAAATAACTGTGTAAGGAAAACTAAACCAACAAAGGATGGCGGAAATGAAACTGCTAATAGGAGGTCATGCAACCTCTTCAAAGTTTTAAGCACTTGCGGGACAATGGCTTGTTCTGGTAAAGCCTTGCGACAGTTTTTTTGTCGGTGAAGTCAACAGCATGGTTTGTGAAAATTGGCTTCATGAACTTACACACAAGTTCCATTAGCCTGCGCCTTTGGCTTTGGTCACAGCGGTCACAAAGCAGTACCGGCAGTGCAACGATTACTTCCACACTCGCGGCCAAGCATGTCTCCATAGGCTTATGCAGAGATGCGCGGTCTGAAAGCATTATGTCCACAAACCTCTTGAGGGCATGGAGAAGACGTACCAGCTCTGGAGTGGGGTAACACAAACCACCCCTGTCTTGGTGGGCGATCAAACCGTCCAGCGCGCCAGTACTGCTCCCTTTTGCCTTTGTGACTAGAGACACGCACCGCCCGCACTCAATTTTCTCGGTGACAACGCGGGATATGTATCCCGCAACAAGTGAAATTGCTGCCATATCTGGTGTTGGCAGGAAAGGTTTCGTTGAAGTGCATAGTTCACGCAGTAGTTGCTGCGCCGAATTCACTGTAGCGGCCGCACTTTTTGACGACGCGGCCGCACTTGTTGACGGCATGCTGCTTGGCTTGCCGCTCACAATGATGTTACCCGAGCAAAAGAATGAACTTGAACTGTGCACATTGCTGGTGCTCGAAGCTGCAACTATGCCTGTCTTGAGCATCTTTTCAAGGCCTGAAAGTGCGCTTCTCACATCTAGCATGTCGTTACAGCCGGCTCTGCGCCGAAGGGTACCAAAGAGCGATTCGATGGGGTCGCTCGAAAATTTCCTTGTCAGCGCAAATTTGAAACCTCTGTGTAGACGAAATCGGATGCACTGTACGTTTGAGACAGTGGTGAATACCAGTGCATGGTGTGTTTCCTTGGTTATGAAGTTCTGCGGTGCGCTTGTCGCTTTGAGGTCTTCAATGTATTCCAAGAAGACAAGTTCGAGCCAATGAAGTCTGGAGTCCTCCGGATCGTAAAACTCCTTGGTGTCCGGGTGGTTATGATGAATGTGCTGCTGGCAATTGCTGACGTCCATGAGAGTGAACCATCTGCACATATTCTTCATGAATTCAACTGTCGGGCCGGCGTCTGCAAACTTTGCGTCGCATGTGTGCCCCGCGTGGTCTTTCATAAAGGACAAAGCCGCTCTCACGGCTGGTGAAAACAACTGGACGGCAGGCTTCACTCCCATTTTTTCGATGTTTGATGGGTAAAGGTGTTTCCTGGTGAGAAAACGGACCGGCTTCAAGATAGAGCCCTGCTGCATCTTGTAGAGGTCCTTGATGTAGATTGATGAAATTTCGCCATTTCTCCCAAATTTTCTTGCCAGGAACTGTGATCGGACGTTTTTGATGATGTGGCTCTGATGGAATGCCAAAAACAAACTGCGGCTAGGATCGGTGGGATGCGGTACACGTGTTTGCGGTTGCCCACGCGATAGTATTTCCATTGCAGCGACGTTTGTTTTGTGGTTGTCACTCACAATTCGAGCTATTTCAAATCCCAACTCTTCTGTCTTTTTGATGACGTGTTTTGTAGTTTCCGCGAGTAGCGCACCAGTGCAGCGTCTCGTAAAGAAGTATCCCACCGGGATCCTAAACCTTGCATGAAGGCCACAGAGCAGAAAACACAGGAGCGAGTTAGCCAGTTCGCTCGTATCCGAGTCTAACAAAACTTCGTTTAGAGAGCCCATGTCTACGTCTCCAAGGAAAACGTCTCTTTGTTTGTTATATTCAAGCCTCTGCTTTATTCTCATTTCGTCTAAGACGAGGCTGCAGATTCTACCTTGTTCCGTCCCCAGGCATTCTATCTCCGTGCTGAGTCTTTTCTTGACTAGGTAACTGAAACCTATTTCTCCTCTAGTGCTTCCCAGGAATTTCTGAAGCGTGGTTCTGCTTGGCAGTGCGAGCAGCTCGGTCCTAATATATTCATACAACTTCGTGGAGAGGTTGCGCAAAATTACAGACTGTCGTATAGTGGTTTCGCACCACTTCGGTTTTTTTGCCTTGTAGTTCAATACCTGGTCCATGATTAATCTTGCTTTTGTACTGCCCTGGTTTGACTCTCTGGCGACTTGAAGAGATTTGTTGACATTGCATTCCTCCTTTAGGCGATGCAACTCCTTCTTGTAAGCGTCCACTGTGGCTTGGAGCCTTTCATTCCGTTTCTTCCAGGTTCTTTCCTTCTCGTGCCATTTCTTTCGCTCTAAAAAGGCTGATGTTGATGCTCTCAAATCGGCTTGAGTACCAAATGATCTCAAGGCGCGAGCGCCGGCTTCCTCCACTAGATGCACATCTGCTGACAAAGGGAAGCTTGCGGATTTCAAGCACTCATTATTTGACGTCAAAGAAGGCAGCTGGTCGTCGGTTTCCGGTTTCCGTCGGTTCAAAGAAGGCAGCTGGCAACGCTTTCCGATGCTGGCTGACTGTTGGGCTCAGTGACTGCAGCAGGCACATTCACATGGTTCTGTAGTGCATCCAAGGCTGGTGCAGGACGCGAATGGGCTTTCTGGCTTGCGGTCACACTAGCCAGCGTGTCCGTGGAAGAGTCACGCTTTCTCTTCTGTATGCTGCTGCAACTTCTTACCTTGGGTGGCTCCTTCTTCATGTACGACGGATAATGTAGAAAAACACTCGGCACCGAACCGGGCTTTAGCAGGCGCCTCTTCGTGTCCACACAAAAGTCGGTTTGCAGAAAATGTAGACTGCACATGGCCGAGTAATTCGAGGTGGAATTCGGCTCCCAGTTCTTTCGTGCGATAGCTCGCAGCCATTGTTCACGTAGCTTCGTGTCTGCTGGTATCTCGTGAAAGGACACACCTGGTTCTTTCTTTCGCTGGCTAGAAGTGCAAAACGGAACGCAACAGCAGCGCATCGTAGTCGATAAAACGGACGGAAAACATCACCGCTGAAGCAAACAGACGGGTCTACAACTGCCACTGCGAGCAACCGGCAGTTGAAACTTGTCGTCTGCAAATTGAGTGCAACCGGTATTATCGCTCCTGTAAGATTCATAACGACAGTTTATTTAACCACTACCTTTTGTTTCACACGAAGACAATCACTTTAAATGTTATATCGAAAGGACCTAACAGTGTTTGTAACTCTTTTTTGCAGACGACTGAAAAAGCGCGCAAAACCGGCGCGCGCAAGCCGGAGAGCGTCGTCTGCAACAGGGTAATAAGGCAGAGCCGCCAAGCGGCATATAGGGGCGAAATCTAGAGAATAGCAGGAGAGGGCACGGCGTCCGCCGCCGCGCTCACGCGTCAGGCACAGAAAAAATAGAGGAGGCGCTGCTACAAACACACACGGTTCCCTGTCCTACACTGCACAGCCATTGGTAGCCCACTGTCCACAAACCAAGGCCTGTGGAGCACCTTGAGCTGGGGTCGACCCATATCATATAGGCCTGTCGTGCAGCTGCGCTGATTATAACACATCGGAAGCCTACACGTCGAAAGCCGGCAGTCTTCCACAGCACCTGGTAAATAACACCCTTTCCAACCACTCACGCTCTTCAACTCCCCTCTGAATTCTCCCATGAGGGATACAATGGATTATCCTTTGAACTCAATTGAAATTTCCCATGTTCGTCCTCCTCACCCAATACCTGTTCGTTCCTTTTATGAATGTGGGCTCGGCTTCTGTCTCCTTGTTGTACACTTACAACAGTAGCGTTACTTCGAAACCATTTGCAACGCGTCCATTTCATTATTCGCTGCGTGCCACGAGTGCTAGTATCTTGCTCGGTTTAGTGGGCCGGTTCAATCGGTTTTGGCCGGATGGTTGAACCGAGTCAGAAACACACACACACACACATATACATACACACACACATATATATACATACATACATACATATATGCATACATACACACATACATACATACAGAGTTGCGCATTTAAGCAGCCAAAGAAAGCCTATCGCCTTTAAAGATGTTCAATTTACGACAAGAATATTCATATAGGAGCAGTTTCAACTGCAGCAAAGTAGCTGTTTAAGCCGGTGGATTTGTCTGGTTGTTGACGGTAAAATGATAATCGTGCGTGTGAACTTCTATCAAATGCCTATCGCGCAGCATGTGCGCCCATTTGCTTCCCTTGCGCTCATGCCCTCAGCCGAGTACAATGCAAAGTTGAGTATGCAGTACAGAAAAGGGGTATGTGCGGAAGACTCGTGCCATATCAGAGCCATGCCTAGTGTAATATAGGAAGAAGCTGAGAAAGGGAAGTGAGGAGATTTTTGCTTAGTTTTCGGAGTTCTTACGTCCCGTAACCATGATATGGTTCTGAGAGACGCCGCAGTTGAGGGCTTTGGAAATATTGACCACATGGAGTTCTTTTACTTGCCTTGGCATTGCACAGCACATAAGCCTCAACACTTTGCCTCCATCGGCGTGCAGCCAGCTACCGTGGCCGAAATTCGATAACGAGACCTTTGCATCCCGAGGCGAGTGCTGTAGTCACTAAACCACTTTAGTGGGATCTATCTATCTATCTATCTATCTATCTATCTATCTATCTATCTATCTATCTATCTATCTATCTATCTCTAAAATGATACACTTGTTATGCAGGTACGTTAGGATTGACGCAATACAGTGGATCCTTGTTCGCAATACCTGTGTTTGGCCTGGTTTATGCGGATATGCGCCCCCGCTGGCTGAACCTTAACATCGCACTTAATCAGTCAGGCACCAATGAAACTTCAATGAGAGCACACTATACACGGATAAAAGCTGCGGGTAGGCGCACGTGCCATGGTGTAGCGTCGCTCTGCACGTAGCGCAGAGCGACGCAGGTGCTGTAGCGTCGCTCTGCAATGCTTAGCGTTGTCCGTAAGGAAGCCACACTGTCCAGGGGACATTAAGGATGCTTGGATGAGCGTAATATTCATTGGCGAAGGGATGCTAGCCTATATTTCCGTGCAACGTGTATGAACTTTGCCTGCTCATTGTAGAAGCATCGAACATAATTTTTGAAGCAGCTTCGCGGTAATTTTGCTCCGCAACAAAATCCCTTAAACATCACCTAGCTGCTCGTACGCCTCTGGTTTTCATAATGTATAAGCCTGCAGCGGAGGTATGGCGTTTTCACCGTGCTAGCACTGGCTTTTCTAATGGCAGCTTCTGTCGTCATAGCCATGTATTGATGATCAGACAATGTGACGACATCTGGCCGTCGTCATATTTTGGCGAGATTCGTGTGCATTATTTCTGGAGTTCTTAGACTTATTTTACTTCTGTGCACATGTCGATCTCATACACTTCATTTGATATTCATTCAAAATACCTTACACCTTTGTTCTGTATTTGATATCTGCTTCTCTTTGTTGATAGCCGTTTACTACTTCTCTGACATCTGTAATGACCACTGTATTTAGGAACTGCAATTGGCTCTGTGCAAGGCGACGTGTGAAAAATGATAGACGTCCTTCGCGTTCCTTCTGCTGTGATATATTCAGTCTTACAAAATGGTGATGCTACATCACGATAACTTACCACCGAACTTCGCTTTCTACCTGTTTATTTTCCTGCATTGCTTTTTTTTTCTTTTCGTAGTCACGCCTGGCACATACTGACTATGAGTTATCTGCTCGAATAGTCTTCCCCATTGGTGTGCCTTGGTTTCCAGTTATAGATGTAATTAGGGCTTTTGTCAAGCCGCTCTCACGGCATTTAGCCTTGGCGACCTTCCAGTTTTGTTTGGTAAATAAACATTTGAATTGAAAATTGAAGAGGCCTAGGCAGGCAAAATTAGTAGGGTGTCCCCCAGCACGGGGTCCCTAGATTTGGGCACGTGAGACCCGTGGTATTACCCTTGCAATTTCGAAATATATCATAATTTATTCGTTGGGTGGTTCGTTAAGTGAATCGTTTCCCACTATGGCCCTTTAGTTAGGCAATGTGCGCTTTCATAAGTTGTTAGGAAAATACTGACATAGGGCGCCTCTCGCCAACACTCTTTTTGAGGTGTTATCGGCACCTCTTTGCCGTCGGCTGCAGAAGCGTAGTGCTTAAAGACGTCGCACTATATATAGTTTTCGGCCACTCGGCAGTTTTTCGTGTTTAGAGCATTATGCCGTCCTTGAAATCAGTTGCGCTTTCTGGTAGCGAAAGGAGGGAAAAGCGAAATTTGGCACAGGGCTGGTGCGTCCGTAATGGACATAGGAAAACATAAGTTACCGCCTCCACATGGGAAAAGGATCGACACAGCACTCGAGGTAACTCGCAAATAATATTGACTGTGAAGCATGTCCCTGCAAAAAAAACGCTCATTTTTTGCACTTGCAGTATCTATTCCAGATACAAAATTGCAAAGATGCAGAACGAAACATCAAATCTAAAGACTAGTGTGCGTCATTTCAATGTCCTGTACTATGAATATGCTTTCCATTTTTTTTCCCAAAGAAGAGTGCCTCAGCTGGCGAGATTAGCCGCTTTGGAGTATGGAGGAAAATGCGGCGACAAATCGCGTATGCGACCTAAGCCCGGCTTGACACGTCTGCAGACCGGTACAAGCTCCATCCTGGAGGCACCGCATACCGGCGGACCAACCGTTTCCCTGAGCAACGAGAAAGTGCAGCAACACAACAACCGGACAACATTGAGCCGGAGCTGGAGAGGGGCGTGCAAACGGAAGTGCTGCAAGAAGCGGGATGTGATCACAGCTCCGTTTGCTCCCACACCTTAGTTTTAGTTTGGGTGGGTTATCGGCTCGTACAGTGGTGCGACGGAGAATGGACATTCATTACTTGCACTCGGCATGCCTTTGGGCAGCTTTTCACGACCGTGCCCATATACTCAAGAAATGACGCTTATGAAGTGCACATCAGGGCGCTGTAGCCTGTGCTACTGTGTTACAAACATCTTTACACTACCGTCAATTGCCACATGCAGACTAACGTACTACACGCTACACGTTAGTCGACACGGCGTTGTGTGTAAGCCTAGTAAACCCGCGTTACGAACACAAATGCCCGATTTACACAAGTGCAGTGATCGTGCTCGCCACATTTGGTTGGACGCCAAACAATTCAGCATGGACAACATTCTCCCTGGAAGCTTCGCATGGAATCGATTCCCATAATGCGTGCGATGTGGCAATTGTAGTAGTACACAACTTTATTTAGAAAACCACCGTTTCCCTACGACGACGGGCCAGGTTATTGTTTTATTCGCGATGCGGGATATGTACTACAATATACCATATTGCTGGTGCTCAACTACCACATAATTAGTGAACATGACTTATAAAGTCTACTAAACAGCTACCGTCCTTACCACAATAATGTTATTGTTTCAATAGCTGTGTAACGTAGATAAATGACAGTGGTATTCGTTACTTACTGTTGCTCTTCTTGCAGCCATACCCTAGATGAGCAATGAAGGTTCTATTAGAAACATATTCATCATCATCCTCAGCTTGTGTAATACTTATTGTTAAAAATGCCATGGTTTTTCGGGGAAAGCCTCATGCCATGAAGTTTATTGGGCACCTCCTGTATTCACAACACCGCCCTTCCAACGATGTTAACTTAAATTTTGGCTAAGTGCAATGCTAAGAAATGTAAAAAACAACATTTTCCAGTCGATTTGCCGCTACAGCGGAGGCTAAAGTGCGCGCGTTGTGTAATGAAGGCGAAATTATGTTCCTTGTTTCGCCCCAGTAGCTCATCAGCAGACAACAGTCATGGTATAATTAGCGCTTTACATGGTGCCCAAGAAACACTTATAAATTCAAGCAC
>CM023487.1:73930955-73969694 GCA_013339685.2 Hyalomma asiaticum | reverse complement strand
ATGAAAGGAACTGTACCATCACGGAACAAGAGTGTCTGACCGTTGTCTGGCCGAAACAGAAATTTCGCCATTGTCTCCACGGTCGTCATTTCACAAAGTTGACAGGCCACCACGCCTTGCCCTGGCTTTCCACACCGTAGAACGTGACTGGACGCCCGGGTCGCTGGAATTTACGGCTGCAAGAGTTCGACTTCGACGTCATTTTCAAGTCTGGCAAGAAACACAAAGACGCCGACACTCTGTTTCGGTGCGGCTTCCTACGGCTTCGCTCGACACGTCGCAAACCGCCTTCCATGTCACCTGCTCAAACGGATCTGATCTCGTACCACTTCGTCCCCGGCCTCCGTCCACCAAGTGCCTTCGGACAACTACCACCCATTCGCATCTTGCTAAATGGCAGATCTCTACTCTCCACGTTTCATAGATACGGCTCCACCAAACGCGCGCTTCCGCCGGCAACTCGCACACTTTCAGATGGACGATGGCGTATTGTTTCCGCATTTACCATACTGACGAATAAATCTTAATACTAGTTTTACCACTATTCCTTCGTTTTCTGTCCTCAGGGCCTTTCACGATGACTTGAGGGCTGGTCGTCTTGCAATCCATAAAACCTATGTCCGAAATGGAAGTTGTTTCTATTAGCCTGACGTTTTTTGAAGCGTTACTATGTACGTCGGTTGCAGCTAGGCCTGCCAGGGTCGCAAACTTTCAACGTCTGCACTAGCCCCATCCTTGTCTCACAGCACCATTCAAACCCTCAGCACAATTACAACCACTTCGGTGCCCCAAATCACAATTCGGGGATCTCGGTATTCACCTGTGTGGGACCTTCGGATCACTGGCTTTGGCAATCGGTGGATCGTCACGGCCGCCGACCACATGACGCGCTACGCAAAGGCAGCTTCAGTGTTTAGTGGCTCTGCTTCACACATCGCAACTTCGTTCTAAAATCCATCATTCTACGTCATGGTGCTCCTAGTGTACTGTTCAGTGGCCGTGCAAAGGCATTTCTTTCGCAAGTCCTCTGAAAATGTTCTTCGGACCTCCGCCGCCACACGCACCTTAATGTTAGCACCCTCAGAATAACGGCTTCACCGACCACTTTCATGATGCTCTTGCAGACATATACGCCCTGTACATTCAACTATACCATAGAAATTGGGGTGCCTTTTTGCCATTCATCACGTATGCCTATAACAGGGACCTGCAGCAAACAATTGACTATTCGCTGTTTTACCTAGAGTACAGACGCTCCCCCACTTTCGCTCTTCATGTCTCATTCTTCGGCTCTAAAGCTAGTTCATCTCCTTCCTCGTGCGAAGGGTACGTTTCATGACTCGCCCTGTGTAGCAAATGTGTGCGCCTCAACACGGATGAGAGACAGCACGACCGGAACACTGCTTACAATGAACGCCACCACGTTGCTTCTTTCTGTGCTGCTCCTGAGTGCCCTTTGTACTCCTGGTCTGGGCGACAAATTTCAGCCATGGTTCATCTGACCGAGTGTAGTCATGAAACAAATTCACCTGTAAACTATCGCGTCACTCGCCTTCACCCTTTAACACACGGACGTTGCCGCAACGCCGAAGGTGCGCATCTCCCATATGAAACTCTTCACCCGTGCTTCTTCGCGCGCATATACCCGCACATCTTCGACCCACATTGCCTGCAATGCGGCTCAACAGCCACACTTAACCATATCCTCTGGGACAGCAGAGAAGACCCACCCTCTCCCGATCTAATGGCCACTCCCTCACCTGAGGAATGGGAGGAGGTTCTGACCTCCACCAGCCTTAGCGTCCAGCTCCAGGCCATACAGAGAGCAGAGGAGGTGGCCACCAGGCTCGACCAGGCGGATAACCTACCTCCGTAACTGACAATAAAGATTTATCCCTCTCTCTTGACGTGGTGTTCGTCCATTCCTTGAATACGTCCAGGGTGGCCGCTTCCAAATCTTTGTGTGGGAGGGGGCGATAGTGCGGGCGTTTATCACGTCTTCGTCCCCTGTATTTTACCACCAAAACCATGCGTTTTGCGGTTTTTGTTCATCGCTCGTGTGCGATCATCATCATCGGGTTTATGGCGCTGGTGTGACCTGCCGAGCTACTGAGGCGAATGAACGTGGTCCAACCCTAGGTGTCATAAAAGGAACCACTCTAGCATTTTCTGCTTTCCAAGCCAGTATTTCGGCTTGCGAAACCCGCAAAAACTTCTACCCCTTCTCTTTAAATCTGGCGATTCTCACGCCGAGCAGTGCTTTGTGCTCTGCAAAAAGATGCTCGTTGACATAGACAGGAGTGGACTCGGGAAAGCCAATTTCATTGGTAGTGAACTTTTCACTTTTCGCTGCTTGGAAAACTCTGTACCGCGTTGTTCTGCCGAAGAACAGAAGAATTCAACCACTATGTTCTTTTCTTCTTTCAAATCCTTTGGGAGCACGCGATGCACTACGTCCATGTCACTTTGTACAATTTCTCTTCCAGCTTGTCGCCGATTATCTGAACCACCTCAACCAGTGATTCTTCAAGCAGTTGAGGGAAACCACTGATTTCTAGATTATTGTTCCTGCTGCACTGCTTAAATTCAACAGGCTCTTTATGTGCTGCAGAAAGTGTCTGTTCTAGTTCGTTGTTGTTTAATGAGACATGCGCTTTTTGTTACACCACTAGTTGTTTTGTAGCGCGCATTTCTTCTGAATCAACCAACAATATGAAAATATCGCTAACGATTCCATTTTGCCTTACATGTTGTGTAACACCTTCTGTTTTCGTCTTTACAGTTTCTTTGAATATTGTGTGCTTATGGAATTAAAGTTGGTACATTGCTTGACCGGTTTATTTCTCGCTGTATTTGGCTTACCTTACTTTTTGAACTGTTTATGTATGTGCATATGTATATATGTATGTATTCATTTACGTTCTTCTTGAGTCGTAATTTAGGAATATATTATTGTCTGATTTCTATTATATCATAACTATCTCATCAGGTTGTGACTTCTTGCGTATTTTCTTATTCACTCAACTATTTTTTATTCTGTTTATGGCTGAATAAACTTGAACTACATATGTTGACAGAAACGAACTGATCGAAAACGAACTGCGACAGAAACGAACTGCGCAAGGACAACATATCTAGAAGGATTGAACGCTGGGCGAGTTGGTAATCCATGACAGAAACGAACTGCGCAGTTCGTTTCTGTCATGGATTACCAACTCGCCCAGCGTTCAATCCTTCTAGATATGTTGTCCTTTCACTCCGTAAACTGTTGTATTGCACTGTACGCTTTCCTATCAATCACTCCCTGCCATTCCCTACGAGGTAGTGGTCCTAGTCAAGCCCGTGAAGAGGCTTTTTCACTCCGGCCCTCAGTATCCCAAATGGTGGAATCTTGGAATCAATAAAATTTCAAATTTGCAGAGGCCGCATTCGTACATTGCTTGCTTTCCTGAGGGCTATCAATTTCTTTTGTAGATTCGCATTCACGTCATAAACATATCGAAAGAGTTCTTTGAATTTGGTGGCCATCTTTTCACGCTGTGAGCAGCAGGCATCCAAATTCGAAGGGTACAAGTAACTATGAGAAGGACACTACACACCCTCAAGTGTTTGTGAAAGCAGTTGTTCTTTTTGTCTGGGCATGGTAGCCTGGACCGCTCGCTATTTTAGCAAGGACTGTATGGGGATTGTAGAATTTATAGGTCCCGGCCCGAGCTGGTGTGGTCATAGCAGGCGCAGATGCTCATTGGACGGGTGCTTACGTATCTGATGTCTGGTGCAGGGCGTTCGAGGATAAGCACTCCTTCACTTCAGCTTCTACTAGAGACAGCACGATACTCTGTACCTTGGTGGGTGCCTTGATGGTGATGTACCTTTTTAGGTGCCTTGATGAGTGATGTACCTTTTTGTGGAGGCGTCGTTGCCTGGATCGCACGCATCACTGGTCTTTTCACCGCCTAGTTGAAGAAGGTAAAGACTTTCTGGGAAGGACCAGGTATCTGAACAGCAGGAGGCACCCTTTTAACACCTACTACATTGCGCATGAGGAGTGTCGTGGTTGACAACCAGAGCTATTCAGTGAGTTTTGTGGTCGTGATCAGTGCTCTAGGAACACCATCTTAGGCAACGATATCCTGGACCAATGTGGCTCGGCAATCAACCTGAGATCTAGGTCAACAATGCTTTCAACGGATACTGCAATGCCAGGAGATAGCAACGTGAGTTAGAATGACTGGAAGTTGACGGAAGAGCAGGCAACTGCTCCGTTGCTGTCGAGCGTTATCATTTCCTTCGGAACCATAGCCCCTACCACAAAGGAAGGCGTTATCGAGGGCGACCATTTGCCCATAAACCATCACATTTGCGTTCCAATGCGTAGCCAAGCTTCATAACAGAAAAACCGAGGTAATGGGGACAAATTCAGCTATCAATACAGGCCTTTCAATAGGGGTAGGACGGTCGCGCACATAGATCAATTTGATGAAGTAAGCAATGCCTTCGCCCGGGATCCGGAAGACGAGGGCACTGTCCGAACGCGGTTTCGATACCTATCTAGGTGCAAAAGGATCGAATGTTGGGCTAGTTTCTACGAATTTATCATAAATCCTTAGTCCATGGTTGTGTTAATGCATAATTTTGTAAGCGAGCCCTCAATTCAATTTGCTGACAGCGAATTCGCCTTTTTGAAGCGGAACTGTTCTCCTGCGTTGTTTTAGATTTTTTGTTGTTTGTTGCCAAAGATTTTTTCTATTTGCTGAAGACAATGTATCTTTCTACCGCACATACGCCTGCATTGTTTGGCTAGTCCGGATGAGTATATCTCAATAAACTCAGTTTTGACTCAGCGCTTCTGTATTCTTCCTCGTGTCTGCATCTTTTTTGTGTGCGTTGAAGCAAATAATTAGGATGAATACGTAAAGGTATTTACAGGCGAAACTTGAAAAGTACAAGTCCTTGCTCAAGCAATAAACTACTGTTTCTAATGGTGAATAAGGCTCCGTAAGACCACTCTCGACAAGCACCGACTAATGTGCCCGTCACATCCGCCAAAGTTCATACAGTGTTTCGCCGTGGGATCGTCAGGCCATCAAGGAACAAATCGACTAAATGCCACGCGACAAAATATCCAGTAATCTAACACCCCTACTCTGTCTCCCGTGGTGGAAGTGAGGAGAAACGATGGAACCCTACTGTTCTGCGTCCATTATCGTTGCGTCAACGATATCACCAAGAAAGGCGGGTATCCGTACGGATAGAAGACGCCTGTAATCGACTCTACAACGCTAAAAACTTTGTGGTTGATAGGACTCAAAACCGGCTACAGGCCAATGGATGCGAACAAGAGAGACGGAGCGAAGACTGCCTCATAACACCACACCGTATATTCGAGCTTAATGTGGTAGTCTTTGCTCTAAAACATTGCAACGCCTTAAGGACACAGCACTGGAGGGCTTTAGGCGGCAGGCTTGCTTCGTTTTCTCAGGCGAAGTCAGTGTATTTGCCTATAGCTTTGATGAGCACCACCGGCACCGTGGAGCTCTTCTTAGCCATTCAATACCTCCGGACTTTCCTTGAAACCAAAGAAGTACCCCTTCGAAGTACCGCTTCGCACTCTTGCTTCTTGGCCACGTCTTTGGCAAGTGTGGAGGGCGCCCTGGCCCACAGAAAACAGCGGTGATAACCGACTTTTCACCTCCCTCGGAAAAGGCAGCAGTGCGCAGAAGTCTTGGACAGTGCGCCTATTACATGCGCTTCCTCATGTGCTTTTTAAAGATTGCAGAGCCTCTGATGTAAATCACAAAAGCTGACACCTAAGTCAAGTGGGAAACACCTCACGTAGAAGCTTTCCAAGAGCTCAAGGGACACCTGAACACGCTGCCAACACGGGTACACTACGACGACAACACCGACAACTCAGTATGCACAGAGGCAAGCAACTTAGGACTAAGCGTCGTCCTCGTTCAGAAGACCGAGGGACTTAAAAGGGCAATCATCAATGCTAGGCACTTGCTCTCGAAAACAGAAGGGACTTATTCCTCCAGCGAAAAGGTATACCTTTTCATTGTCTGGGCTAGAGCGTAATTCCGCCCTTATCTGCATGGCAGGCCCATAAAAGTCTCGAGTAACCACCGAGCCTCGTGTTAGCTAGCGAACTTGAAAGATCCATCATGACGGCTCGCGCGAAGTAGTCTCGGGCATCAAGGGTTCGGCATCACTGTCAACGAAAGCGTTAGAATCCTCTCCGATGCCAACTGCTTGTCTCAAACCCCTCTCTCAAGGAGGCCGCAGGTGCCCAGAAGGATGACTCCTTGGGACGACTTCGTGGCACAACAACGAGCTGACCAAGAGCTCGAAAGCTCCATGGACTACATGAAAGGAAAGATCGGCATTGCACCGAAGGTGTTTCGCTAGCACAGGCTTTGTTTTTTTTTCAGTGAACCTATATTCTCCTCGACAAATTCTCACCAGTCCGATGTGGCCACCTCCTCGAAGTGCCTTCCGCAATACGTCCGGTGGTTCTGGGAGCTTTGAAAATACTACGAATATCCGGGCACCTTGGTGTCTGTTAGCATTTATTCACTGTCCACCTCGTACATTATGCAAGAACATGCAGGCTGAGCGATGCAAGAAGCCGCCATGTAGGCCAGCTGGTGTGTATGTGTGTATTCTTAGGCCAGCATACTTGTGTATTCTTAATAGGGCTGTTCCATACGTGTTCTTGCGGCAATAAATTTATCATCGTTTGGAATAACTACCACACCAGCTACGACGACACAAGTGCCCTGCCTGAAGGTACTCTATGCAGGATGATGTGAGAACATCATCCTGCATCACGGGGCCCCAGAGGTGCTCATCACCGACAGAGGTACGGCCTTTATTGTTGACGTAACTCTGGCGATCTCGAGCTAACGCGAGGCAAACCACCGCCGAAGCACCGCATAATAGCCCGAGAGGAATGTCATCACCAAGAGCGTAAATTATGCCGTCACAGACGTCGTGGCCATGTACGTCGACGTCGAACAGAAGACGTGGGACGGCATAATTCCATATGTCCCGTTCACCTGCAGCACGGGTGTTCAGGAAAGAACGCAGCTGCTGTCATATAAACCTGCCTTCGGCCCGAACTCAGCAACGAAGCATGACGCCATACTATCGGTCTTGACCGACAAAGACCGCGATATTGCAAGCTAGATAGAGCGCGTCGAAGAAGGTTCGCAGGCCGCCTTACTGTGTATCAATAGCCACCAGATCATCGACAGTCCCCACTACAACCTTCGATCATACCCCACAGAATACGAACGTGGCGACTGCGTCTGGGTCTGGACGCCGTTGCGGCAACACCGGCTGCGTTGAAAGCTCCGGCAGCACTACTCTGGACCGTACAAGTTACTCTGACTTTGTGGTGCTCGGGTCTATGAGGTCGTGCCCGATTGCTTAACGTTACCCCAGCAGCGCCGCGCTCGACCCGTTAGTTTACGTGTGGTACGACTTAAAATTATGCGCGGTGGTCATATGTGGCGTATTCTTAGCTTACCTAATGTATTGCATGTATTTTCCTTCATGTCCTGTTTTAAGCATCGGGACGACGCTTTTTTTTTTCGGGGAGCGCCGTTATCGCTTTCATGTGACGCAAAGTATAGATGGCGCATATCTTGCGTGGGCTGTAGAGAAAGGTAACGACCGCCCTACAATTTTGCTATCGTGGCGCGCACATTTGAGTCCATTCTAAAATCTCAGCGACAATGCCAAAAGATGTTGCTACAAGAGTATAAGAGTCGACCCATTTCGTGACCTGGATCTCAGCCGTACATCGAGCACTGTTCACGCCGCTACCGTCTTGCAGTTTGATTTCCTTCCCTTTCCTATGCACAGGTTCGTCCAATAAAGAAACTGACAGCTCGTCGATTTGCGTTGCGTACTTTCACGGCCATGGGGCAGTAAGGCTCGCTAGGATTCGCGGCTGGATATTCTCCACGAACATGAGCATTGTTCATGAGTTATTATCGCCGGACGTAGATTATTTATTACAAATATCCCGGAGAGATTTTGTGTGGAAGGAACAGAAAGCAAAAAATAGGCACTTCAAGGACGCATGCTCTTCTTGTTGGCACTCCACATTCGTGGCAACAAAGAATAAAATTTTTTGAAGCGAAAGGATTGCCATCTCATTTCATTTTTTTCACTTTCTCCGTGCAGGAGTCATATGTTGGGTAGTCAATGCTTTCGTCCTTTATAGTTTTCCTCCATTTATTGTATTCTTCTAGGCAGTCTGTCGGTACTTCTGTCCCGGGATCGCCACCCATAAGCAGCTCGTGAAAGGGAAATTCTGAAAGAAAGAATAAAAATTTCGTGTGCAGATGGCACCGTTTTCGTCTCAATATAATATAACGCATCGTTAAAGAATGGGCTTTAATATTTGGAAGGTAACCGTAAAAGGAAAGAACAAGAGAACGTGCACACAGCAACTCTATCGAGTCGAATTTATCTATGTATGGTGACAGCTGTATATTCCTAGGCGAAAGAAACATCCCTTCTTCTCACGTTTCTAGAAACTTCTACAAGTTACTCTCAAACGCGCGTGCCATTGGCAGTCCCGTCAGTATCACGTCGCGCATCATAGCAAAAGCGAACTACTGAGCGAGAGTGAAAAAAGCCATATTTGTACACATGGAGCTGGTGACCGACCCTTCGCCGCAGCATGTACTCACACTCACGCCGAACGCACCAGGTGTCCGTGAATGTGTAGTGGCTCGGCCGGTTGCAAGAGCAGGGAGCGCTCTCGCAACTCATGCAATTCACTCCACACTACTATGGGTAGACCACCCATAGTGAAGATGCCAGAAAGGACAGCGTCCGTGTAATGTTCAACCGAGGGAACAAAATCGACTTCTGTACGCATGCTGGTAAAATTCATCTGAAATTCAAGCGTGTGACTGAGTAGCAACCACCTGTCTAACCACCTTTTTCTCCAGCTTGGATTGGAGCTCTATAATTAAGAAAGGCTTCAGTACACCCCCGGATATTTAATCCACTGCCAAACACCGCGGCCCCACGCTTTACACTGGAGCTGGTTCCGCGGAAGTGAAACGACCGAGCTACACTTTAGGGCATCGTTCTACTCTAGCAAAATGTCGGATGGAGTGAAATGTCCATACCTCCTGTGGCATGAGAGAGTAAAATGCAATTTCACTCCTGCCACACACACGTGATGCTCGCCTTCGCAGCCGTACACATGGCGGCTGGGGTGGGAGCGGGCGATTGAAGAATACAACAGCCGCTTTGTGAAGTGTTTGTCAATAGAAATATAGCAGCGGCCTTCCTACGACTTCCACATACAAGCTTTCGCGTACAAACGCGTGCAGTGTACGTTTAATGAACAGTGCCTTCCTCGACTACGAGCCTCAACCGATGGGAGTCATAGCGAGCTGCCTTTCCTGTGTTCTTCCCCGATCGAACTGCCGTACCCGGGCTAAGCACACGTAAGCGAAGAATCCGAGGCGCCTATACGCCTCGGATTCTTCGCTTACGTGTGCGAAACGAAGAGGAATACACTTTCAGCGACACAGTAAGCTGTTGTGATCGTCGACGGTTGGTCTCCGAAGCCTCACTGGATATAACTCATACATGTAAAGAAAAAGGCTTCGCTGCGACTTCGGCATCGAGCCGTATGTCGGCCATGATCACGTCGACGGTGAAAATACCGTGACTGCGTTCCGTCTGTTCGCAAGTCTGGTAAGTACAGGATAGTACCCTAAACACTTCTTATGGCAGAGACTATATTTCATCTGTGTGCAGAATAACGAACAACAAGGAGCGCATAATTTGTGATCGCCAGCGGATGTTCGCCGTACAGACGTGCTCGACGGACTCGAAAGGGGACGCCGTCGGAATGAAGCGACTGGTTGCGGAGCACTAGGGTGCCGCTTTTCTTCGCTGGCGTTGATGAAATTCAGCCGCTATTATTTCGTACTCGCTTCCTCGGGTGCATTTTACATCGCGAACTAGCACTGCGAACTCGCGTATGCCCGTAAAACGGAATGGCAGCTTATGATAGGAATGCGTTAATCTAAAAGACATTGTATATGTTCCGCGCGTTTAGATTAACAGATCGGTGTGGCGAGTGGCTACCTATGAGCCAATGCTAAATATACACCTATTCTTTGCATACTTTTTGATTAATTACGCAGAACAGTACTCTAGCATTGGCGCTACATAGCAGGCCAAGCATACGGATTATATATACGGGATTTCAGTGTAAGACGGTATATCGCTAGTGTGTTGTGGGCTTTGTGCTTTGCTGTGGCTGTGTTATTGGCGTGTGTGTGCGTTCGTGTCATGTCAGAATTTACGTTATATGTTCAGTGTGATCTAATTAAATGCCTGATGATTGTAGCATGGTCGAAAAACGCTGTGGTTGTTTTTTTTTTGTCTTTGCTACTCCCTCCGGGAGTACTAGCACCCCGCTTGGTGGGGTAGTAGAGCTCTCCTCAAGAGAGTGTTCGAATCCCCTTCGGAGGCGTCCTACTACTCTGTTTTGGCGAGAGTAGCGGTACCCTGCAATAGCGTTGATCTATTCTGTACAAACGAGTTAAATTTGGGACACGAAAGTATTCCCCCCCAGTGAGTTCCCAGCACTCCCTTTGCTTTTAGAGTGTAGCTTCGCGTCTTAAACATCTGTATGGAGTGATTTGTCGGTGAGAATTTTCTCCCCGTGCCGGACTTGTGTTTTTAGAGAAGCACACCATTTAAAATGCATGTACCTCTGCAGAGTCAGCCGGGGGCCACGAACTTGTAGCCGCATTTCTTTCCTAACTGAAGACAATGTGCCAGGCGTAGGAAACGAGCGAAGCGCGCAGTCTGAATGTATCTAGTGTCAACATTTGTTTTTTATAACACGGGAGTGATAACTCTTACGCAGGGTGTAACAACTATTATATACCACGACATGAAGTAAAAATCAACGAAAATTGAGCTGTAGAATAAATGTTCTATCTGCGTACCTTATTGCAGATGTTTGCTTATGTTCTTAGCATTTCCTTACAGAGTATCAGTAAATGCTTTTAATTATTATAACTTCCTAAAATTACCTAAACCACTAGCTTATAAATTACCATGTTTCTGACGCCCTCACACAAGAGCGGAAGCAACCTGTTGCTGTGCTCTCAATGTTGCATGGTTGTGTTCGCCGCTTAAAAAGCTCTTTTGAGGGATAGCAGCTAGATGCCCATTTCCATGCTTTTATCGCCGTGGCTTACCCCTTTCGTTACGTGGTGTAGTTCTATAAGTTTAAAGAACTGTGTGACAGGTTCGGTTACGAAAAATAACTTTTTATGGCATCCTAGCCATAAAAAGTAATTTTGGAATTGTTTTGGAAAGACGGAACGCAGACTTCCATTGCTTCGAATAGAAAGTGCGTTTACAGGAAAGGAGAGTAAGAAAGCGTGAGGAGAGTAAGAAAACGTGATACTGATTTCCCCAATCTTACCTTCCGTTGTCGGATCGCCAGTCTCTTTCACAAATTATTTCAGAGTTCCGTCAAACAAGAACTCTCCTTCATCGCACCGACAAGTGTATCTCACATACGACTCATCCTCATTCAGTTGCACGCGCACGTACTCGTAGTACTACTGAGGCCTCATTTTTTATCCGCTCAGCAGTGGACTGAAATGCCCACCCCCGTGACAGTCCAGCCATCAGGCGTTCATACTCTTTTGAAGACAACTTATCCGCTTATTGTTATTCATGAAGATCACTATCCTTAGCCATCATTTAAAGCGCACCTATTGTGCAATACCACGTAACTGTGGTGAAGAAGTTCAGTTACCTCCCTATATATTGACGCATGTGCTGTTAAATAGAAGACGAAAACGACAAAGAACTCTAAGAGATTTCATGTAGTGCGATTGCTAGACTAATTAGAAGAAGAAGACGACGTCCGTTGTTCATGGGTTTGTTGAAGAAGCTATAGAGGCCACAACAACAACAACAACAATCTTTTTCCTTGTGCTACCGACTCCTCTCTCTTCTTTGTTATAGCTAATTTTTCTCTCTTTATGTTAACCGCCGGCTTTATGGCTAATTCCCCGTACTGGGCAAGAAAGAACCACATATCTAGGAACAAAGAAAGAAAGTTCTTGTGCTGTCCTGGTAAACGGGGTGTTTTCTTCTGTCCGTGTTGTACCGCGACACTGCGGGATGGGCCGGGTGAGACGCGGCGTTTGACGGGGAAGGGGTCGCTGTTCAGATGAGCTCATTACTCTTCAGTCATGCAGTTTTGTTGTGCGAGGGGTCGTCAATATGGCTCCTGGACGCATAAATCTATTACCTGAAACAGGGCGTTTAGTCAAGGGTCTTGCTTGGCAAGATCGGCAGAAAACAGTCGCGACTGAAGCCTTGGCAATCG
Source organism: Hyalomma asiaticum (assembly GCA_013339685.2). Lineage (NCBI taxonomy): Eukaryota > Metazoa > Arthropoda > Arachnida > Ixodida > Ixodidae > Hyalomma > Hyalomma asiaticum. Next base: position 73,957,291 of record CM023487.1, on the reverse strand, counting down.
CGGAGGCAGCACGCGCGTTGAGCTCTCTGAACGTCTTCTTCCTCCGCAAGTAGCGCACCCTGTCTCTCTGACTAGCGTTGCTATTCTTCACTACATTCACTTCCCCTCCGGAAAAGAGCCATCCTGGCGACCTATGGGCAGGAAACGACAGCAGGATCGTAGTAAGGCTTTAGCCGGTCTATATGCACATTCTCACGTCCACGGCGTCGTAGAGCAGACGATGGCGCAAGCGGCTCAATGATGTAATTGACGGGCGAAGTTTGTTTAACCACGCGGTAAGGGCCGTGGTACTTCGAAGTAAGTTTCGTCGACTGGCCAGGACCGACAGATGGAACCCAGAGCCAAACAAGTGATTCTGGAACGTAAGATCTTGGTGCCTCTGAGCTGTCGCGATGTTGTTTCTGGCGCTGCTGATCGGCAGTGGTGAGGACGCGGGCAATCTGGCGACACTCTTCCGCGTGTCTTGCAGCTTGAGAAACCGTCGTCGACTCAGTTACGTCAGGGTGGTATGGAAGGATGGTGTCGAGCGTGCAAGAGGGTTCGCGACCGTAAAGTAGGAAGTAGGGAGTGAACCCAGTGGTGGTCTGCATTGCAGTATTATGCGCGTACGTAACAAAGGGGAGAATGCTGTCCCAGTTGGAGTGATCAGAGGCAATGTACATGGACAGAATATCACCCAAACTACGGTTAAATCGTTCGGTTAAGCCATTCGTTTGGGGATGGTAGGCAGTGGTGGTCCGGTGAACGACGGCGCATTCTTTGAGGAGCGATTCTACCGCGTCCGACAAAAATACGCGGCCCCGATCGCTCAGGAGCTCACGTGGGGCCCCATGACGTAAGATTATGTGGCGTAAAATGAAAGAACCGACGTCACTTGCCGATGCGGAGGGCAATGCTGAAGTCTCAGCGTAGCGCGTGAGGTGATCAATGGCAACGATGATCCAGCGGTTGCCAGCAGGAGTGATAGGAAGAGGGCCATACAGATCAATACCGACCCTGTCAAAGGGTCTTTGTGGACACGGTATGGGCTGCAGTGGAGCGGGGACGCGAGAAGGGGGATGCTTCCGCCGTTGGCAAGCAAGGCACGAACGCACATAGCGGCGGACGAAGCGATACATGCCACGCCAGTAGTAACAGTGACGAAGGCGGGTGTAAGTTTTCAACACTCCAGCATGTGCACAATGAGGGTCGGCGTGAAAGGAGGCGCAGATATCTGAGCGAAGATGGCGGGGTATAACCAGTAGCCACTGGCGGCCCTCGGAAAGATAGTTTCGCCGGTATAGCAAGCCATCCCGGAGAGCGAAGTGGTGCAGTTGACGACGCATTTCCCGAGTGATCGTTTCGGACGTAGGCCTGCTCAACAAGTCCATAAGAGAAGCCAGCCAGGGGTCCTTCCGTTGCTCCAGGAGCATGTTGTCGACGGAGAGTGATGACGCGTCGGATGTGGGTAACGTCTGGGACATGGTGGGAGATGGTAGCGGTGACCGGGACAGAGCGTCGGCATCAGAATGTTTCCGTCCAGATCGATAGACGACTTGGATGTCGTACTCTTGGAGGCGTAACGCCCAGCGCGCGAGACGGCCGGATGGATCTTTCAGTGAAGAAAGCCAACACAACGCATGGTGGTCCGTCACCACAGTGAATGGCCGGCCGTAAAGATAAGGTCGAAACTTTCCTATGGCCCATATGATGGCTAGGCACTCTTTCTCTGTAACTGAATAGTTGGCTTCGGCTTTGGTGAGCGCTCGGCTTGCGTAGGAAACGACGTACTCGTCAAATCCAGGTTGACGTTGGGCAAGCACAGCTCCAAGACCGACACCACTAGCGTCCGTATGAATTTCAGTCGGGGCGCGTGGGTCAAAATGTCTCAATATCGGAGGTGACGTGAGAAGGCGGCGGAGTGTGGCGAAGGCTTCGTCGCATGCTGGTGACCATGACGAAAGATCGTGGTTATCGCGAAGGAGGTCCGTCAAAGGCGCTGTGATGGAGGCAAAGTTGCGGATGAAACGACGAAAATAAGACGAAAGGCCTATGAAACTGCGAAGTTCCTTCGGCGTCCGTGGTTTAGGGAACTCGGCAACGGCCCGAAGTTTCGTCGGATCCGGAAGAATGCCATCGCGAAGAATGCCATCGCATAAGAAGCTGTCGGGCACCAAAACGACATTTCTTGAGATTGAGCTGTAGACCCGCGGAGCTGAGGCACGTGAGCACTGTTGCGAGGCGTCGAAGATGCGTTGAGAAGTCACGGGAAAATACGACGATATCGTCGAGGTAGCACAGGCACGTCTGCCATTTAAGGCCACGGAGGATCTTATCTATCATGCGCTCGAAAGTGGCAGGTGCGTTACAGAGCCCGAATGGCATAACGGTGAATTCGTATAAGCCATCAGGAGTGATAAACGCAGTTTTGGCGCGATCAGCCTCAGCCATCGGTACCTGCCAGTAACCTGAGCGCAGATCTAAGGACGAGAAGAACTCTGCGCCTTGCAAGCAGTCGAGGGCGTCGTCTATCCGAGGTAAAGGGTAGACATCCTTGCGCGTGATCTTGTTCAACCTGCGGTAGTCGACGCAAAACCGTATCGAGCCATCTTTCTTTTTTACGAGAACAACTGGTGAAGCCCACGGGCTGTTCGATGGCTCGACAACACCGCGGTTAATCATGTCATCAACTTGTTCAGCGATGATGCGGCGCTCAGATGCTGACACACGGTATGGACGCTGACGTATAGGAGCGTGTAGACCAGTGTCGATGCTGTGAGCTACGGTCGTATTGCGGCCCAGGGATGGTTGGTGGTGATCGAAACTGGTGCTGAAGCCCTCAAGAAGGGAGATTATCTCGGCACGCTGCTGAGCCGTGAGGTTGTCGTCGATGCACCGAGAAAGTGCCTCAGTAAATGATGACATGGATGTTGAAGCAGAACTGTCAATGGCGTCAATCGTGAAGCAATTCGGCTTGTCATGAACAACGCATGTTGAGGACGGATCACATTCGTCAATGCTGCCAATGCACTCCCCCCGCAGTAAATTCGAAGGGCAGGGAAATGGATTTGAAACGTAGATTGCGCTGGAGTTGCCTTGAATTGTGAGTATGGCGAAAGGAATCAGGAAGCACTTGCGGCGAATGGCGCTTTCCGAAGGTATAAAGAGAACAGTTGAACTAGTGGACACGTCACAGGAAAGCGGTACCGAAACAGAGGAGAGAGGAGGTATTGCGGTGTCGGCGGCAACGAACACTTTCGTAGGCAATGACGATGAGTCGCCTGAAGCAGAGTCGCACAACGGCGACAGCTCGACTTCTGCGCGAGCACAGTCGATGACTGCATGATGAGTGCGGAGGAAGTCCCAACCCAGTATGAGATCATGTGAACACTTCGGTAGCACTACAAACTCCACGGTATATAGAACGACTTCAATAACAACCCGTGCTGTACACGCTCCAAAAGGCCGTATGTGTTGCGCACTCGCAGTGCTTAATACGAAGTCGCTAAGAGGCGTCGTCACTTTTCGGAGCTTGCGGCAAAGATTCTCAGTCATTACAGACACTGCGGCTCCCGTGTCAACAAGTGCGAGAACGGGCAGACCTTCAACAGAAACAGCAACAACATTACAAGGCGAAAAACAAGGTCTTGAAAAGTTCGTAAGCTTCGCAGTTCTTGCCTCCGGAACTGCGGCTGCTAGTTTTCCTCAGGCACAGGCTGAGGGCGTCGAAGCAGTGGAGAAAGAGAACGGCGTCGCGGTGATGGCGATCGGCGTGCGTGGAAATTCCGACGCGTTGAGGAGTACGGGTCTCCGCTGGGAGGTGGGCCAGATGATGCCGCCTGAGGTCTCGGTGCGAAATTGTAGGTATTGGTCGCCCGTCTTCCCGTGGCAAAAACTCACGTCGTTGGCAAAATCGCGCTACGTGACCCGGGAAACCACACGCGTAGCAGATGGGGCGGTTGTCGTGGGTTAGCCATGGGTTTTGAAGACGTGGTGACCGTCGGTAGAACGGCCGGCTTGGTTGCTGCGCAAGTGGAGGCGATGACACAAAGGTGGGCGCGGGCACGTAGGTGTTCGCGACAGGGGAACGTCGAGGTGTCACCAGCGCTTCGGCGTAGGTAAGCGGAGCAGTCACAGGCAACGCAGAAACGGCTGCGGGAAGCGCTTCGGCAACTTCCTGCTGGACGACACGCTGTATCGGTGGCGGCAGCGTCGATGGAGCAGGTTCAGTGCATGGCATCAGCGACAGCTGGCGCGCAACTTCCTCTGGTACAAACTGTTTGAGCTCTAACATTAATGCAGAGCGGTCTTCCGCAAGACCAGCGGTCATCAGTGCCGAGACTGTTGGAGCAGGTGATGAACCGGCTCGACGAGTAGATTGACGCTGTTTCCAGAGCTCGTCATAGCTCTGACACAATTGAATGACGCCCGCGACTGTCTGCGGGTTCTTTGCGATGAGCATCTGGAACGCATCATCAGTAATACCTTTTAAGATGTGTTTTATCTTTTCTGCTTCTGACATGGACGGGTTCACGCGCCTGCAAAGGTTGAGCACATCTTCGATGTAGCAGGTGTAATTCTCACCACTTTGCTGAGCCCGACCTCGCAAGCTCTGTTCGGCGCGTAGCTTGCGAAGTTCCGGCCGACCGAAAAGTTCCACGAATGCCGTTCTGAAGGCAGACCAGGTGTTGAGGTCAGACTCGTGGTTATGAAACCACAGACTGGCTACTTCGGTCAAATAAAATATGACGTTAGTGAGCTTGTGGATATCGTCCCATTTGTTGACCTTGCTCACCCGATCGTATTCCTCGAGCCAGTCTTCCGCGTCCTTGTCATCGGCGCCACTGAAGAAAGGAGGGTCGCGTTGCCGAAGGGAGCCGGCACAGAGAATAGTTGGTGTTGTTGGCCTCGTGGGGGAAGGCTGCTGCTCGTCGTCCGATGCCATGGTAGAGACTGGAGGAGGTAACGTACGGCTTCGTAGTTCCAGGGTTTCGATACCCGGCACCTTCACCAATTGAAACAGGGCGTTTAGTCAAGGGTCTTGCTTGGCAAGATCGGCAGAAAACAGTCGCGACTGAAGCCTTGGCAATCGCGGAGGCAGCACGCGCGTTGAGCTCTCTGAACGTCTTCTTCCTCCGCAAGTAGCGCACCCTGTCTCTCTGACTAGCGTTGCTATTCTTCACTACATACCGACGAATTTTAGTGCAGAGTGCCGTCACCTTCCGAAGGGTACAGCAGTAGCCTATCTCCATGATATCGTAGACGTCGAGGTTTGTTTAACAGTACTTGACGAAGTGCTTAAGCAAGATTTCGTCCCTGTACTTGATGTTACTACGACTGTGCCAGAGGACGAACAGACGAAGCTCCTTGAATTGCTGGACCAGTTCCGGAACTGCTTTGCATCGACATCAAGAGTAGGTTGTACATCTCTCACTAAGTACCGAATTATTACAGAGGAGACGGCGAGACCTATTCTCCAGAATCCTTAACGTGTGGCTCCAAAGGATCATGAGGCGATATAGAACCAAGTAGCCAAGATGCTTAAAGATGACATCATTCAGCCATCAAAAAGGTCCTGGTCATCGCCTGTGGTAATAGTCAAAAACAAGGACAGTACTTTACGTTTTTCTGTAGACTACAGAGAGCTAAGCCAAGTGACCAAGAAAGACGTGTACCCGCTGCCGCGTATACATGAATCCCTCGATAGGCTAAGGCATGCTCGTTATTTCGCTTCGATGGACTTGAAGAGCGGATATTGATAAATTGAGGTGGGGGTAAGAAACCGCGAAAAAGCCGCTTTTGTGACCCCAGACGGTTTGTACGATTAAGGTATCGCCCTTCTGTTTGTGTTCAGCACCCGCTACGTTTCGAAGGCAGGTGGACACTGTGCTTTCGGAACTGAAGTGTAAAACATGACGTCATCGTGTTTCCACCACGTTCGAGCAGAACCTTGAGCGCCTTAAAATATTTGAACCGGCGGTACGGTCTGCCGGCCTTACGTTAAAACCAGAGAAATGCCATTTTTGCTTAGAATAACTGCGATTTCTTGGTCACGCTGTGTGTCACGGAGGCGTTCGTCCGGATCCTGAGAAAGCTGCTTCTGTTGCCCGATTCGCTGTACCCACTGACAAGAAAGCTCTCAGCCGCTTCCTAAGCCTGTGCACTTATTACTGGCGATTCATTGCAGACTTCGCGCGCATTGCTTCGCCGTTAACTCGGGACGACGTTAACTTTGTTTGGAACAATGAAAAAAAAATGGCTTTTAATGATTGGAGACGACGCCTCGAGACTCCTCCAGTGCTTGCCCAATTTGACGATGCAGCCCCGACGATGCTTTACTCTGACGGCGATAATGTAGGTCTAGGAGCAGTGTTTGTGCAGTGGCAAGACAACGCAAAAAGAGTGATTGCCTACGCAAACAAGACGCTTACACGCGCAGAGGCCAACCACTCGGCGACTGAAAAGAATGTCTTGGCGTCATACGGGCGATTCTGAAATTTCCCCCATATTTGTATCGTCACATGTTCAAAGTAATCAGCAACCGCCATTCCCTCTGGTCGTTGACCAGTCTCAAAAATTCTACAGGCCGATTAGCGCGTTGTAGCGTGAAGCTGCAAGAATTCGATGTGACGATGTTGCACAAGTCGGGGAAAAGACAAACAGATGCCGACTGCCCCTCTCGATCCCAATTAGAGCTAGCTACTTTACCCGCCGAGGACGAGACAGCATTTCTTGGTGTCCTAGATACTTCCGGAATTGCACAACAAAGTGACGACCCTGAGTTGGTAGGCCTCATCAGTTTCTTAGAGAGACATAGTCAGACCGCACCGAAAATTTTTGTAAGGGTATTGGCTTCGTTCTGCTTGCGCAACAAGATGCTTTACAAAAAGAACTTTTTCCGCAGTGGAACCATCTGCTTACCCTGTCGTACCTGCGGCACTCCGTCGCGAAGTACTCCAAGCGTCTCATAGCGAAGTCACTTTGGGAATCTGGGATATACTCGAACACTGAAGAGGGTGCTGCCAAATAATATTGGGAGCACTACCCGTTGCCGTGAAAGATTACGTTCGAACCTGTATAGATTGTCAGCGGCGCAAGTCACCTCCGGAAAAAGCAGCGGGTTTGCTACAGCCTCTTCAAGTCCCACAAATGCCTTTTGGACCAGATTGGGATGGACCTTTTGGGCCCACTTCCTACATCTTCTCCGGCTAAGTGCTGGGTTATCAGTAGCAACTGATTACCTTACTCGCTACGCCGAAAAAAACGCTATTCCCAGAGGTACAGAGGCAGAGGTAGCACAACTTGAGCCACGCAGCGCAAGCGGTTGTCATAACCGACGGGGGGACCGTATTCACAGCAGCCCTTTTGCATCACATTTTGATGCTCAGCGGTACAACTCTTCGCAAGACAACAGGCTACCATCCACAAACAAACGGACTCACCAAGCGGCTAAACAAAACAGTCGAATACATTCTTTCGATGTACGTCGATATTGAGCACAAAACGTGGGACGACATTCTGCCCAATATAACGTTCGCCTATAACACGGGGAGAGCAGATACAACACGAATGACACCGTTACGCTTTGTTCACGGACGTGATGTACGAACCATGTTGGATGCCATGATCCCACACGAACCGCACGAAATTGACACGGATGCGGAAGAATTTACGCAACTCGTGGAGGAAGCTAGTCTAGAACGCGTGCGCATCCACAAGCAGCAAGGATACGATGCACGACGCTATAATGTCCGCCACAGACCTGCAGCTTACGAAGTAGGGGAGAAGGTATGGGTTTGGACGCCTGTACGACAACGGGGACTATCTGAGAAGCTTCTGAGGTGATACTTCGGACCCTACCGAGTCCTGCGACGACTAAGTGACCTCACCTACGAGGTTGTCCCAGACAGCCCCCACTGCACGAGGTTATGCCAGCTCAGTTCTGAATTCGTGCATGTAGTGTACATGAAGCCGTTTGTCACCAAGTGACTGTGCTAGCGACCAGCTAACGGACATTGCCGATGTAGCATCGCGGCGATGCTCTTTTAGGGAGAGGCTAATGACTCATGTGCTCTTAAATAGAAGACGATGACGATAAAAACTGCAAGGGATTGTATGTAATGGGGCTGCTAGACGAATTAGAAGAAGGCGACGCCCATTGTCCTTGGATTTGTTGAACAAGCTCCTGTGCTGTGCTGTTAAAGGTGGTGTCTTCTGTTCGCGTTGTTCCGCGACAATATGTAAGATCACTAAGAGAAATGGAGAGACGCCACCTGTTTTCAGGGTGGCTGTTTTATTCTCTACCCCGACGCTCCCTAGCATGAGTGCCCAAGCGCCGTTGGCGCTCTTAGTCATCACACTCAGCCGTGACTGCGAGCGCTGATAGCAGCTGCCAATTTTTCCGGCTGGCTGCACTGGCACTACAATGGCGGCCGGTCTTGGCCATGCTCAGAGCCATTTATACCCCATATACGGCTCTGGCCATGCAGAGACGGACACGGAGATTAGCAACATGTCTGCTTCGGCCGGCACTGGGTGTACTGTTGTGGTCGTCGTACACCGAGTGGACGAGTATGCAATCGCGGTTTCCAGCCCTGGTCGAGGCTTAGTACCTTCATACTTGAGTCCAGAGCTGTCAAACACTTGCCGGACGGAGAAAACGTGCAAGCTTGGAAAGGCGGCGAAACATGCTCGGCGTGACCTGACAAACCAATCTATTGACGTTTCTCACTGCTGTCACTGAAATCCTGGAGGCAGCACTCGGATTTAACAACTCCGAATCTGCCAGTGTAGTGCCAGAATGCTCCGCCCGTGGCTGCGCGAGGGAGTATATGCGATGCGCAGCGCCTATAGAGGCGCCACTCAAAGCCGCGTAGCGGCGGCCGTTGGAACCGCTGGTGGGTCGCGTAGCACACGCCTCATTTCACTGCAAACATAACGGAAGTGCGCGCGTGCGATTTGCCGCTTGTGCGCGTCCCAGATAATTACTTTTGCGGCGATAGTGTGCGCAAAGGAGCCGCACTTTATAATAGTGGACATGTGTCCGATGTCACAGCTGTGTGGGACGACAATGTCACCATACGCGCCAAGTGTTTGCCACAGACAAGCATCAACAAGCTTCCCTACGAAGTGGAGCTCATCGTATAGTACATCGCTTTCTTTATAACGTCCTGATCACTAATGCCTGCATGCGTTGACGCGTGAACCAACGTTTTTTCTCGACACAGTAGCTTCGTTTACGTGCCATGTGTTTATATAGTAAATTTAGAGGGAGCGCTGTCGCACCGGCGCATAGACGTCACGGGTGCGTCCACGCGAAGGGTCAGCGTTGGTAAAACTTTGAAACCAGCACGATAAACTTGTGAAAAAAAGAGCCAGGACTGCACGGAACCGCAGGACAGTGACAGCGTAAGGTGGAGGAGCGACGTTCTTACAGGCCATTTTAAACGCTTAGGGAAACTAGTGCAAGTAGGTATCCCCTGTTCATAACTCATCATTTCCCCAAGTAGGGAAGTACCCACTACGCCATAATAACTGCGGTATTGTAACGTGCAAAGCTGTATAACTGCATATCTTAGAGAGTCTGATGGCGTTGTTTTCCCTAGAACTAACCGAACTCTCGGCCCAGCGTCGACGGCGAGCTGCGGTTTGGGCTTCTCTCTGCATATCTGTCTGTTGTGCCCGACGTTGCCTTGCTGCAGCCGCGCGCGTAGCTCTGCGATTCGCTTCTTCATCAGCGGTCAGCACCTTGCCGAAAGGTAAAATCAGGTTGCTGTCGGGGCTGCGCACATCGCCTGCCGCGTGACGCATGGCACGATACGACAAAACTGCTTAAAAGGCAGCGCTTCGTAATAATGATGACGGAAAAGTTGAAGAAGGTTGCTTCATAATGATGATGTTGATGATACCTCTGTAATGGGTGCAGAGCACCCCTGTGTTCTATCAAATGATTCCTTGAACTCGTTATGCAATCCGCTTTCCGCGACGTGTAGTGATGCATTATTATTGTGCCACGTAAAATTACATTTATTAATGCGATTCTTTGGCAGGCATTATACCTGTTTAGGTCTTTCAGCGCCGACTTTTAAGCACAGGAATAGCTCACAATTTCGAAGACCTGAGGCCTACCGCGGAGGATGTTAAGAAGTCACCCGACGCAGATCCAGCAATGTCATGGGCAGATGTGCCATCAATTCCGGATCGCCCGCCGTCAGCAGAACTGGGATCGGCGTGTGACGCTGCCAAGAAGCGTCCAACACCAGCTGATAATCCATTACCTGCGGAAAAGGAGGCTCCGGTTCCCAAAGTGACGAGGCTGACGAAACCGCTGCGGGGAAGGCCTGCTGCTGCAGGTGTGTCTTCTACTAAAGTGCTACAAAAGGTCGCCACTGCATCACCTCATCAAGAAGAAAGTGGTGCGGTTGTGCAGCAGCCTTCAAATGCTGCACCAACTTAAGTAATCATGGCAGGCGCTCTTCCTTTTCATTTAGGTACCTTAAATGTCCGTGGCTTACGCAGTAAGCGACGGCAAATGCAGCTTCATCGTTTGCTATGCAATAGAAAATTAGATGTTGTTGCCATTCAGGAAACAAAGATAGAATACGATGAAAACACGGAAGGTGCTTTAAATCCCTTCCTATCTGACTATAATGTTTGTGTTAGCCATGCGATCGGAGTTTCCGCTGGTTGTATGTTATTTGTTAGAAAGCATGCGCAATGGAATTTGCAGCAGGTGTTTACAGATATGGAAGGGCGCCTAATGTTATGTTGATATTAGTGGTATTGGTTTCAGATTTCTTTGTTTTTACGCCCCGAACACGTCACGGGAACGAGAGCGTTTCTTCTTATCCTTAGAACATCATTTGTGTACTGATCGGTCATTGGTACTTTTTGGCGACTTCAACTGTGTATATGGCGCGAAAGATCGCACATCACTGCAGCGTCAACGTGATACAAGTACGGATGTGTTATACCGCCTCATGTGTGATTACCAGCTTGTTGACGCTGGAGAAAATGAAAAGGTAGGATGTCGCTATACGCATTTCCAGGGTTCTTCACACGCAAGGCTTGATCGAATTTACGTTTCCCTTAACACGCTATCTCTCATTTCCGGTTACAATGTGCACCCTGTATTCTTTAGTGATCACTGCCTAGTGTCAGCATCTCTTGGGAGTCGTCGATACCAGAGTCGGCGTATGTCCTGGGAGTTGTGGAAATTTAATAACCAGTTACTTTCGCGGGAGTGCTTCCTAAAGCGTGTTACTGAGTTTGTAACTATTCTGTCACATCGCAAAGATTTTTCTCTCTTTGCCATGTGGGAATTATTCAAACAAGAAGTTAAAATGATAGCTATCGAAGGGTCATCGATACTGGCCTTTGAAAGAAAGAATAATTACAAGGCATTGCATCGACTCCTGAGTGAATTACACGGACGTGAATGTTTGCATCCGGGACAATATATTGATGATATCTGCAGCACCAAGTCGCCGTTACAAGCCTTGTACACAGAGAAATACAGGGGTGCACTTGTGCGTGCGCGAGCACTCCGTTTTCTAGAGGAACAGCCTTGTAGTAGGTCCCTAGGCGATGAGCGTCAACACCTAAACATATCGTAGAGATAGAGTATGATGAAGTGGTTGTCAATGAGCGTACTCTAATAATTAAGGCATTTTTCGACCACTATGAAAAACTGTTTCGCAGTCATGAGCCATTAGATAAAGATGCCTCTGCCAAGAAATTTATATCTTTGCTACCGCCGCTGAATCAGGATGATTGTGATTATACAAATGCAAACTTTGATATCAGTGAGATAACTGCATGCACAGATTCGTTAGCGAAAGCCAAGACGCCAGGTCCGGATGGCCTTTCCGCCCAATTTTATCAGTGTTTTCGGTCCATCATGTCACCGTTATTGCTACAGGTGTATACCGAGGCCTTGGAAGTTGGGTACCTACCCGCTACAATGTATGAAGGGCACACTGTCCTCATAGCCAAAAGCAATGAGGAAAGTAAATTGCAAAAGGTCGATGAATATAGGCCCATTTCTCTGTGCAATGTGGATTATAAAATTTTCGCAAACGTTTTGGCGAACCGTTTCCAATTCGTGATAAGGTCTGTGGTAGGTGAACACCAAACATGTGGCATTAGAGGCCGATCTATTCAGACAAACATCCATGTTGCGAGATCGGTGCTAGAGTGCGTAACAGAGGGTGATGGGCAAGTTGCGATGGTACAGGTGGATCTGGCTAAGGCATTCGACAGAGTAAATCATTCGTTCCTGTTTAGTTACTAAACCATATAAATATATAAATATCGGATCCCAGCTGTTGAAAGGCATCAAATTATGTTATGCTAATGGCTCAACGAGGCTAATAGTGAATGGTTCGCTCTCCTGATCCGATTAGGCTCCTGTCTTCAGTAAGACAAGAATGTCCTTTGTCACCTTTTTTGTATTGCCTATATTTAGAACCACTTTGTATGAGCATTCTCAAAGAACAAAATTTTCAAGAGTTTAAATTGCCGTCATATGAGATTCGGGTTCTTGCATACGCAGATGACATGGCCTTTTTCTGTCGTGAAAAAATGAGTGTAACAACTGCTCTTGCAATTACAGAAGATTTCTGCGCGGCTTCTGGAGCCAGTGTTAACGTTGAAAAAAGTTCAGGCTTTTCGTGTGGACTATGAGCTATAGAGGACTACCCGAAAATAGAGAATATGGCGTTGGGTTCCTAATCCACAAAAATATAGCGGGCAACGTAGATGAATTCTACAGCATTAACGAAAGAGCAGCATCCGTCGTAATAAAACTAAATAAGCGGTATAAACTTAAGATAAGAAAGGAATATGCGCCAACAACGAGCTATGACGATGAACAAGTACAGCAATTCTACGAGGATATCGAATTAGCAATAAAGAAAGTACGGACGCAATACAGAGTAGTCATGGGGGATTTCAACGCAAAAGTGGGAACGAAACAAAGTGGAGAGCAGGCGATTGGCAACTACGGCGTCGGCCGTAGGAATAACCGTGGGGAAATGCTAGTACAATTTGCCGAAAGGAACCAGCTTCGAATAATGAATACGTTCTTGAAGAAACACAAGAATAGGAAGAGGACGTTGAAAAGCCCTAACGGTGAAACAAAGAATGAAATCGACTTTATAATGTGCGAACAACCAGGTATAATTCAAGACACAGATATAGTGGGGAAGATAAAATGCAGCGATCACAGACTACTAAGGACAAAGATTGTACTTAACCTCAAGACAACAAGAACTAAATTATTTACTAGAAAAAAAATGTAATGTAAAGGTAATCAGAGCGAAAGACGACGAATTTAAAGTCGCCCTAAGCAACAAGTTCGAGGCCTTGGATGAAAACGGTGATGATTTAGAACAAATAAACAAAACCAGAACGAAAACAATCCTTGAAACCGCGATAGAAATCGGGGGTAAAACAACAAAGCAAGCAAAAAGTAAACTGTCCCAATCTACCAAGGACTTAATAAAAAAACGCCAACAAATGAAAGTAACTTCATCAAAAGATAAGATTCGCAGAACTATCATTCGCAGAACTATCAAAATTGATCAGTAAAGCCAGGCAAAGAGATGTAAGAAACTTTAACATGAGAGAAATAGAGAAAGCAGTAGAGAAAGGCACCAGCATTAAATCGGTCAAAAAGAAACTGCACTTAGGACAAAACAAAATGCATGCGCTAAAAGATAAACAAGGTAAAGTTATGAACAGTTTCACCGAAATAGTAAAGGTAGCAGAAGATTTCTACTCGGAACTGTACAGCTCTGAGACAGACCATACAACCTTAAAGAAAGAGAACCAGAGGAGAAGACCGAAATTCCATGTATAACCGCTGACGAAGTCAAATAAGCTGCCAAAGGCAAGTCCCGCGGTAAAGCAGCTGGTGACGATGGTATAACAGCCGACCTGATCAAAGACGGAGGAGATATTGTACTTGAAAAACTTGCATCGCTCTTCACGAAATGTATCAAGACATGTAGCGTACCGCGCAGCTGGAAAAATGCTAATATAATCCTTATCCACAAGAAAGGTGACATAAAGGACTTAAAGAATTACAGACCAATCAGCCTACTCCCAGTAATATACAAGCTATTTACAAAGGTAATTTCTACGAGGATAAGAGAAACACTCGACTTTAACCAACCGAGAGAACAAGCTGGTTTTTAGGAAAGGTTACTCGACAATGGACCACAGCCACGCTATCAACCTAGTAATTGAGAAGTACGCGGAATATAACAAACCTCTTTATATGGCGTTCATCGACTACGATGAAGCATTTGACTCCATAGAAATACAAGCAGTTCTAGAAGCTCTACATCGACAAGGGGTACCTGGCGTATACGTGAAAACCATAAACAACATATACAAAGATTTCACAGCCACGCTACTCCTACATGAGAGAAGCAGAGAAATACCGATCAGGAGAGGTGTGAGACAGGGAGATACAATATCCCCGATGCTATTCACTGCATGTTTAGAGGAAGTCTTTAAACGTCTAGACTGGGAAGAAAAGGGCATTCGAATAGACGGAGAATATCTAAACAATTTAAGATTTGCAGACGACATTGTGCTCTTTAGCAATGATGGTGACGAATTACAAAACATGATTGATGACCTAAACAGGGAAAGCATTAAAATTGGATTAAAAATGAATAGGCAAAAGACCAAAGTTATGCTCAATAGCTTAGCTAAGGAACAGGAATTTAAAATCAACAATGAACCCTTACAATGTGTAAACGAATATGAATATCTGGGACAGTTAATATCAGGAACTCCTACCAGGGAAAATGAAACTCTGGGCTGGGCTGGAGCGCATTCGGAAGGCATTACGGAATCATGACCGGAAACTTACCGCTCTCATTAAAGCGAAAAGTATTCAATCACTGCATTCTCCCAGTGCTAGCTAACGTACGGTGCAGAAACATGGAGAATAACGAAAAAACTAGAGATGAAACTAAGGAGCACGCAACGTGCAATGGAAAGAAAAAAGATAGGGGTAACGCTAAGAGATAAAAAAAGAGCGGAATGGATCAGAGAACAGACAGGAGTAGCCGATAATATCTTATCAATTAAAAGAAAGAAGTGGACCTGGGCAGGACATGTCATGAGGAGGAAGGATAATAGGTGGACAGTAAGAGCGACGGAATGGATACCACGAGAGGGAAAACGCAACAGAGGTAGGCAAAAGGTTAGATGGAGCGATGAAATTAAAAAGTTTGCGGACATAAAGTGGAACCAACTCCCTCAGGATAGCGTGGATTGGAAATCGTTGGGAGAGGCCTTCGTCCTGCAGTGGACCTAGACAAGCTGATGATGATGATGATGATGATGATGGGCCGCAATTGCCGTCACACTATGCAGGAATTGAGTGGAAAAAAGACATACGCAATTTAGGTGTGCCTTCTCTCACAGTACAGAAACAGCAACAATCACTGGTCGGGATAAGTTAAGAGGCTACAAAGCAAAGCAAACTCATGGCAAGCGCGCAATTTGTCAATGTTTAGTCGCGCTGAAGTTTGCAATGTCTTTTTAGTTTCACGTCTCATGTATGTGCTCCAAATACTTCACTGCTCACGACTCAGCATTCAGGCACTGCATCGTGTATTTGCAACATTTCTTTGGAGCTCCAGTTATGAATCCATGAGACGCGACAATTTGCTCGTCCCACTTGAACGCGGTGGCCTCGGATTAGTCCATCTCTTTGTTAGGCAAATTGTTTGTCGACTTTTTTTTCTTTCGTGAATGTGATCATCCATTTTTAAGCGAAATGCTACAGGTTTGATTGGTTCAGCACCTTCCTATTATAGTAGTTTCATCATATGTCGTAAGTACTTCACCGCCTCCTTGGGGCTTCCTGAAGGAAGTTGTAGACTCATTTCTTTTCCTGAAGGTTAGATTTATCCTAGGGTATATTTAACCGCGAGTCGAAAAAGCGATTTGTGTTGCACTGGTGGACTCAAGTTTTCCCAGATCCTTTGTATCGGACACATTATTTAGGTCGGCCTTATCAAAATGTACTTAGAAGGGTTTCGAAAATGTGTATACCTCCCGGTCTCAAAGCATTTTCCTTTAAACTGCATTCGGGAACACTCCTGTTAAAACGTGGGTGAACGCGAAGGGCTGCTTCGTGCGGTGGTCCTTGAACTGTCGACTCTGTCCAAGCACAGAAACAATTATCACTGTTTTATTGACTATACGGATGCAACATTTTTTTGGGACATTCTCCAGCGAACTCTTAAAAAGGACATGGACATCATTCCTTACTCAATTCGATTTCTACCGTTGAAAACGATTACCGGTGCTCCCTATGACATGTTCATAGTGCTCGGTTTATACAGCCTAGGGAGGTCAAGACTGTGTGATCGCCATGCGGAAAACCCACGTTCGACAAGATCATTCTACCGTGAAACTTTAGCCTACGTAAGAAGTGTGCATGCGGCTCAGGAGTCGCCGCCTGAATTGATGCACTTGTTAGACGCATGTGTACGTTTGCCTGATTTTTGAGTGTGGAGACGTTCTCATCCTGATCTTTAACTTCAGTTGTCATTTCCATATTACAAAGAAAAAAAAACGGGAGTAGCTAAGTGGTAAACTGCTGGACTCCCATGCATAGGGCCTGGGTTCGAATCCAAGCAGAGGACGAGGTCGAACACTCCTCGTCCCTGGTTATTTTTTTATCTAAAATTTGCCGCGATAGCGGTTACGGACACCGGCGGCGGCGGCGGACAACTACGGCGCAAAAACGGCCCTTGTAATCTCATACACAGCTTACGCAGTAAAATATCTCGGCAGCTTGCGCTAGTGGCGCGAGACTGAGTCACTGCGGAGCTGGTGATCACATGGAGAATAACGAAAAAAACTAGAGATGAAACTAAGGAGCACGCAACGTGCAATGGAAAGAAAAATGTTGGGGTAACGCTAAGAGATAAAAAACGAGCGGAATGGATCAGAGAACAGACAGGAGTAGCCGATATTATTATATCAATTAAAAGAAAGAAGTGGACCTGGGCAGGACATGTCATGAGGAGGAAGGATAATAGGTGGACAGTAAGAGCGACGGAATGGATACCACGAGAGGGAAAACGCAACAGAGGTAGGCAAAAGGTTAGATGGAGCGATGAAATTAAAAAGTTTGCGGGCATAAAGTGGAACCAACTCGCTCAGGATAGGGTGGATTGGAAATCGTTGGGAGAGGCCTTCGTCCTGCAGTGGACCTAAACAGGCTGATGATGATGATGATGATGATGGCCGCAATGCCGTCACACTATGCAGGAATTGAGTGGAAAAAAGACATACGCAATTTAGGTGTCCCTCTCTCACAGTACAGAAACAGCAACAATCACTGGTCGGGACGAGTTAAGAGGCTACAAAGCAAAGCAAACTCATGGCAAGCGCGCAATTTGTCAATGTTTAGTCGCGCTGAAGTTTGCAATGTGTTTTAGTTTCACGTCTCATGTATGTGCTCCAAGTACTGCGCTGCTCACGACTCAGCATTGAGGCACTGCATCGTGTATTTGCAACATTTATTTTGAGCTCCAGTTATGAATCATGAGACGCGACAATTTGCTCGTCCCACTTGAACGCGGTGGCCTCGGGTTAGTCCATCTCTTTGTTAGGCAAATTGTTTCTCGACTTTTTTCTTTCGTGAATATGATCATCCATTTTTACGCGAAATGCTACAGGTCCGATTGGTTCAGCACCTTCCTATTATAGTAGTTTCATCATATGTCGTAAGTACTTCACAGACTCCTTGGGGCTTCCTGAAGGAAGTTGTAGACTCATTTCTTTTCTGAAAGTTAGATTTAGCCTAGAGTATATTTTAACCGCGAGTCGAAAAGCGATTTGTGTTGCACTGGTGGACTCAGTTTTCCCAGATCCTTTGTATCGGACACATTATTTAGGTCGGCCTTATCAAAATGTACTTAGAAGGGTTTCGAAAATGTGTATACCTCCCGGTCTCAAAGCATTTTCCTTTAAACTGCAATCGGGAACACTTCCTGTTAAAACGTGGGTGAACGCGAAGGGCTGCTTCGTGCCGTGGTCCTTGAACTGTCGACTCTGTCCAATCACAGAAACAATTGATCACTGTTTTATTGACTATACGGATGCAATATTTTTTCGGGACATTCTCCAGCGAACTCTTAAAAAGGACATGGACATCATTCCTTACTCAATTCGATTTCTACCGTGAAAACGATTACCGGTGCTCCCTATGACATGTTCATAGTGCTCGGTTTATACAGCCTATGGAGGTCAAGACTGTGATCGCCATGCGGAAAACCCACGTTCGACAAGATCATTCTACCGAGAAACTGTAGCCTACGTAAGAAGTGTGTATTTGGCTCAGGAGTCGCCGCCTGAACTGAATGCACTTGTTAGACGCATGTGTATGTTTGCCTGATTTTTAGAGAGTGGAGATGTTTCTCATCCCGATCTTTAACTTCAGTTGTCATTTCCATGTTTATGAAGAAAAAAAAAAACGGGAGTAGCTCGTGGTAAACTGCTGGACTCCCATGCATAGGGCCTGGTTTCGAATCCAAGCAGAGGACGAGGTCGAACACTCCTCGTTCCTGGTTATTTTTTTTATCTAAAATTTGGCCGCGATAGCGGTTACGGACACCGGCGGCGGCGGCGGAAAACTACGGCGCAAAAACGGCCCTTTCAGTCTCATACCAGCTTACGCATTAAAATATCTCGGCAGCCTTGCGCTAGTGGCGCGAGACTGAGTCACTGCAGAGCTGGTGATCACCTAGCTTGTCAGCTTGGCTACGTATTTCCTAGGTTTTTTTGCAAGCTATAACCAAATTTTGCAAATGGCGTTAGGTTTCTACGTGATCGTCAACAGCCTTCAGTGCGCACAGGTGCCATGTTTTACAGCCTATATGCATACAGTTGAGGCAAACAGCACAGCAAGCATTCTGCACCGGTGATCTAATTTCGCGCCATCAATTGGTAGAATGCAGCCTATTTCGTGCAGCACACGTGTGATTCCACGGCGCTTTTGTAAAGAAGCCGTCACCTGCCCGACATTCTCTGGCATTGCAGTTCGCGCCATTCGTTTTTCAAGAGAGCCTAGGCATCGCGTCTTATCAGTAATACAACCTCGTGTGCATTGTGGCGTCTACAATGCAGGCGAGGCGACCAAGTGTAAACGTAGTAGGGTTCGCTGAAGACGTAGTGACAAATCGAGAAATAAAAACACGGTAATCGTTCTAAACCACTGCCGTAAACAAAGCGCGATTGCTTTGTTTCGGCAGTGTTTCCACCGCAATCCACCGCCGCCGTCGTTCTCGCTCATGAAATAGCACCGGAAACCTGTAGAAGTGCGTTCCTGGCGATTTTTTTTTTCGTGTATTGAGCAGCCGACAACGCAGCAGTTATTTTTTAACATCGCTGAAGCCCGACAAAGTCGTTCAATCACGGTTAAAACACATCCATATGTGCACTCGTGTGCACGCTTGCGGGAACACTGCTCGCCCGGACCCACCAATGCTTTCGAGCCGTGACGACAGATGGCGTCGTCGGCGCTTTGCGCATCGTATATACAGCAAGTCAATGAGCACATCATACAAACCCAAATTCCGCTCCGTGCGTTTCCGTGGCAACCAAAGGCGCCTTTCCGAGGCACATTTTGACTGCAGCAGTTTCAGAGTTGTTCACGTTCAATCCACGCTTTCTGTGCTCAAGATTTATTACTCAGAGACGGCACCAAGCGCTAAATACATGGTACTATTCTGCGTTCGGTGCCGTAAGCTCCGGCATGAAGCGTACGGTCGATGGGGAGAGGAACGATGAGCACGTAGAGACGCAGGTTCGGCCGCGTTTTGCACCTTGGATTACGCACTCGTAAGAGTTTGTGTCATTATCAACAAGTAGAAAAGAGAGAGTTTTGGACTTCCCTGCTCTATAACACCACTGAAGAACACTCTCGATAAAGCTCTATCCTCACGGGCGACAAACACATCCAAATAGTCCTAGGCCAATGACGACTCCGAGGGTACGCTTAGCTAGAACGACGCCGTTGCTTATCCGTCGTAGTTCGGGACGAACCGCGAGGTCGCAATGAAGCGCTTGCTTTTACCAACACGGTAAACATTTGTACTCAGATTTCATGCGTTAATACATCCAATCGGTTTTATTGAAGCATCGGTGTGGAGCGCAACGATGAAAACGAAGGGAGCCGCATCGGTCAAACGGTTGGTGCCGCTATTTACCTTTTGTACCGCGGCTTCAGATCTATCGAGTGTTTTGAAAACCGGTGCTGCTTTCCACTCTAAACATACTTACACTCATTTGTAAGCTATTTGATTTCACAACGAATTCGCAGACAGTATATTACACGCCATACCGGCATGTAGGGCCTGCACCAGACTTATTCGAGCGGCGGAAAGAGCCAAATGGTGGCTAGCAGCGCGATGTCACACGTACGGCGCACGACGCTACGTACAGCACACGGTAATAACTCTCTTCAGAGCTGGAAGACCTACTGCTTGTCCCTGCTGTTGTCGCTAAATGCGAGCACCACTTTCCTCTACACTCCAGCTCAACAGTCGCAACGAACCCAGCCATTTTGACAGTCAAGACGTAAGTGACGCGAGTACGCGGCCCGCTTCCTCCCGAATGAATCCGTGCCTCGCCGCTAGAGCAAGTCAGAGGGCTCGCTTCCATACTGAACAAAACCATTGTTGCACATCAGATCAGCACTGTCGCTGTCGTATACACTTCCATTCACTAATGCATAAAATCATTAAGAGAAACGCAAAGACAACACTTGAGCTCCGTTTCTGGGCTGGTCACAGATGTAACACTTGCAATCATATTCAAAATGATCCTAAAGTTAAAATCATAGGAAGTTAGTATGTCCATCATATCAAATCAATTTTCACTTGCATTAATTTAAATGTTATTTACATGTTCAGACGTTCACTCTGTCACAAGCAACACATCGAAGAAACTGGTCAGCCAATTAATGTTACATTAAACGGGCACCGCTCCGACACCGTGATTAAGGTGACGAAGGCCGTGCGACAACATTTTAGCATGGCAGATCATAATTTTGACGAACCCAAACCCTACGTTCTTCAGGTAAACTTCCCCTCGAGGGACAGAAAATACAGGGAATCCTATCTCATGTGCAAGTTTCATACTCTCCAGCTTACAGGCATAAACCTTTCAAAGGGAACGCTTGAGTCCATCAGATACGGTGTGGGGTTAACAAAGACGACCAAAGGTTCAGGTATGTATAAGCTAACAATGTTTCTTCCCAAAGTGTGCTTGCAGGTGAGAATTCCTCATCCACTTCCAGGAGAAGAACAGGGTTAATCAGTGCAGTCACATTTTTAGCCACAAGCTGTCACTGAAATGCACTTGGGGTGCGGCGCAGGCAGTGCGAGGTGCGCGGGGGTACACATGAATAGATGCTGCACACATTTACCTATCCTATGTGTTCTTTTGTTCATCCTACTATCTAGGACTGGGCACGCAATACATTCCGGAAGACATGTACTAGGAGGGGGTTCTGTGGAAGGTTTTGTTCTTGACATGTGTATTAGTCATGCTAACACCTGTCACCCAACTTCCCCTACACCGTACCTCCCCCTTTTTTTTTCTCTTCGCACTTGGCCCTCATCGTTTCCTCTATTTCGTCTATGGACGGGGGAGAGAGTGCAGTGGCATACATAAGCCAACACTGGAGAAGGCAGTCACTGTCCTGACGAAGACAAGTCCACTTGTCGAAACATTGGTTCCTGCGAGATTCCCGGTTCTCAGTCGTTTTTAGCGATCTGTTCGCTAATGCATAAAGTAATTTTGTCATACACGTAATCATCAAAAGTTATTTCCAAAGGAACATCGTTCGCTCGCTATGTCACTCTAGCGTTGATAGCCAACTGTCTTACTGCATATCATCCTCGTCTAACACTTACTACTGTCACCTAGGTACCCTTCAACGCATTCAAAACCAAGCTCTCGGATTAATGACCTTCAGTAGTGTTTTTGCGCCCTCTAACCCTTACACGAAACATAAATATTCTGCCACTTAAAGAAAATCTACCTCTGTTTATGTTTATAATTAACTAATGTAGCATATTCATGCCGGCTTACTCAAACAATTTTTTATTCATATTAACATTACTAGGCTCTCTGCCAATGGCAATCACTTCTTCCAAGAGAAATTCAATACCAAGCGAAATTAATCATGGCCAACTGTACACATATTCGTAAGCATATATAAGAAATGCCGTGTAGACAAATTATGTGAGTAATTACACTAATTACACGCATTCGTGTTTCATGAATGCATTCAGATGCACGAATCCATGTTTCGGAGCCGTAATTCCTTTATCGTTTTGTATTCATCGTGCGGTCTTTTACTTTTGCATTCAATTTTATGGTATTTACACATTCTTCTGATGTGTTAATGACACCTGCATAATGAAGATATTTCACTGGAACTTCTGCTGAGCTTCTACTAATTATTATATAGTTAGGGATCTATGCACCATGCCCATCTTTTTCTTTTCCTTGACGATTTCATTTTTCATTCATTTATGCTTCTTATTTCTTTTTCAATATTGCGTTCTTCGTAGCTTTCCTGTAAGTTGTTATAAGTCTATTTATTTTGTTCATGCTGCACTTGAAACTTACAGGGACCATCTACCGTCTTTCATCGCTCTCCCGTTTCTTGGCTCAATAGAAAGCGTACCTTTCGAAGTGTCCAATCATACAGTGGTTTCTCCAGAACTGAATAGAAATTATTAAACACAATTTTTTATCTACGAAGTCGCTCCCTCCCTACTGTAGGCATGCCATCAACATTGGTTACAGCGCATGATGCGTCGTCATCTCCCTGGAAACCCTTTCGGGCTTGGGAGGCTCATCAACAGGAACCGGCTTCAAGGTCGAAATTCCAGAGGCGATGACGAAGAGGAGAGGCGAGGGAAAGTCGGCGCGCGGGGGTGCGCCTCGGACATGCAACGCCGCATGCATGACAAGCGCAGTACTGCGCGCCTGAGCAAGCACATGATTTCGAAGGCAGCGCCACCTTCACCACCCCGAAAGCAGCGGAAAAAAAAGAACAAATCGCTCTTGCACGCTATAACAAGGTGTCTCATAGGGTGAAGTACACTTGTAAGACTTACATAATAGTTTTTCAGCAGAGTATGCATACCTGAGTGGGCTGGTTTTTGTACACTTGGAAAATCACAAACACGCTGTTGGGTGTCGCTGGCGGCGTTTTAGATGCCAAGCAGCTCTTTGACTAGCCTGCATAACGCTGTCCCTCCCACAAAGTCGCTGTCCCTCCGTACCACGATCATCATCATCATCATCATCATCATCATCATCCTCCGCACAAGCGCGAGGCAATGGGCTTCCCTCGGCGCAGGTGTTGGAGCAGTGCCAAGTAGGTCACGCTCCCCTCGCACGCTTCCCTCGCAGGTGAGCGCGTACGTCACTCTCTCCCTCACCCGCCTGAGCGCCCGCAGCTGCCGGCTCCAATGCCCGCTCGCATCCCGTGTCTGCGTTCCAAACAAACGTTTACACCAGTAAACGCTACACCGAGTTTCGCTTCAAACTTCTTCCAGCACCCGCGTTAGCGCCGTTCAACCCGTGACGCCACCGTGCTCAATGCTGCTGCTTCGCATCACATCAGGGTTCCCTTCGGGGAGATGGTCGAATTTTTTTTTGCACCACATTCAGAGCGAAATTAAAAACATAATTCCTTTTTTGTTGGGTGAAAGCGTGCTCGTTCCTGTAAATGTGATGCACGATCTGCCCTAATTCTACCACAATCTTGAAAAATTTCTGAGCGGTAGACAGTCCCTTTAACATACATGCATCAGAATCTGATGCCTTGGGCATCAGATTTCCCCAGAAGGAACTAGGCCTCTCATAACCAATGGTGCTTTTGGGACGTAAAATCCCAGAAATCAATTGAAGGCTGATGACGTGATGCGGTGGAGAGGGCACTCGCTTCGAGAGCGCCATTCGGTTATGAGAGACGGCATAGTAGAGGACTCCGGAGATTTCGACCACCTGGGGTTCTTTAACGTGCACTGACATCGCATAGTACACGGGTGTCAACATTTCGGCTCCATCAAAATGCAGCCGTCGAGGCCGGGATTTGATCCCGCGACCCTCGGATCATCAGCCAAGTACCATAGCACCAACCTTCAATGTCGTATAAAAGCTGCTAATTGAAAGCGCAGCTTGGCGCGACTGCCAGGGCTGTTGGCGGCAGACCCGTGCGGTGGCCCGCACGATCCGCGTTGGAGATCGGGTGCGTGCCTTCGCGATCACTGCATTTTTTCAGTCCTCCAAAGCTTTGTTTCTATTTTCCACACACGTTTGGATTTAGAGGTGGGCGAGCTTACTTTGTGACTGTGTTGCTTGTCTTCGATGTTCGGCATGCGCCAGCTTTAGGGTAAACTGAGCAACCCTCATTCTTATTCCAGTTAATGCCAAGTTAGTTAATCGTATATTCGCGACTATAGCCAGGTTAAAATACTGCTAGCCTCGAACGCCTGACTACTCTGGCTCGGAAGGCAGACTTGTAGGACTCGAACTAATAAGTCTTGTCCGGAAGGTATTGTTGAATTAAGGTGGATTAAAATATATACGGAAAGAGCGGAGCTGAAAGTCTACCGTGGCCCCAAGAAACGGGGGCGGCCATGGCACTCGGTGTGTTGAGAAGCGACGAGTTGGTGACTTGTTTGCATCGGGATTCTGGGGTCACCACTTGTGCACGTGAGGCGTTCGCTCGCGTACATATTTATTTATCCTTGCCCTAACGTGTACCGCCAAGGACGTTGTCGCTCTTGCCCCAATCTTTTAGATGCGAAGCAGCTCTTTTGACTAGCCTGCGTAACGCTGTCCCTCCGTCCGTACGAACGCGCCGCAACAAGCTTCCTTCGCCGCAGGTGTTGGAGCGGTGCCAAGTAGGTCACGCCGCAGCTTTGCGTTGACGTCACGCTCCCCTCGCAGTGCGCGCTGACATCACTCTCTCCCTCGCCTGCCGCGCGCTCGCCCCAGCGCCCTCAGGCTGCTGCTGACGGATTGTGGTTCGGTAGGAAAGGACGCTAATTCTGCAGCCCATGTAGGGAGCACGGCTAAGCGTCCGTGGGGGTAGGGGAAAGGGAGTGAAAGAGATAGGGAGGAGAGAAAGGCCGTAGTGGAGGGCTCCGGAATTTAGACCACCTGGGGCTCTTTAACATGCACTGACAACGTACAGTACAGATCTTCGATGAGCGCTTTCGCAGCTCGCAAGGAACGAGGAACGCGCCCTCGCCCTCGAGAGACAACGCTGACGCAGGCAGCGTCTGCTAGTGTCAAACCGATGCAAACGTGACACCTAGTCAAACCGATCCAAACGCGTTGTGCACACCCCCGTGCTGCTTCGCATCGCCTTTAGCGGGAGATGGTGTAATTTTTTTTTCATGCGCTGGAGCTCCAACACACGGATCAGCTGACACTCAATATTATCGTCGTCTTCGAGAAGCTCGCTGCCCGCCTAAGCATATTCAGGAGTATCTCTTTATGCGCTTTGCAAGGACATTGACCCTGCGCGTACACCACGGATAAGTATCAAAGAATCCATCATAGCCCCTTTTCTCGAGCACTGAATTGCATTACACCGAGTCCGAAAATGTTGGGATCAGAAAGATGTTTCTTTTTTCAGGGAATATGACCCAGGTGCTGCACCTTTTCAACCAAGATCACCGACACGAATTATTGTTGGGCATTTATTTTCGAGACAATAATAAATGTAACTTTAGGAAACTATTTACAAATTGACTCGTCACAGACTGTCTAAAGAGAGGCCGAACGTCATACTGAACGGACGTGCGTACAACTCAGTAATGCAAATGCACAATCATATCGAGTTTAAAGTGATCACAAGATTCTAATAATTAATTCGTTATGGGAATCAATATATACCATACAGTAAAAAAATCCAATGTGTTTAGGAGGGGATTGGTCAGGAAGTGCCTACTTACCAATGCACATGTCGCCGCCAGTTCCTAAAGAAAGAAAGTGGTTAATACAATGGCTCTCTGCACCAATGATTACGATAGTAACTGCTGCAAGACACTAAATGTAGCATAAATAATAACCACTCTATTATACATATACAATGTATCGCATGCATTTCTTAGAAAGAAAGTTTTTGAAATAAAATCAATAAATTCATGTTACATATGTGAGGAAATTTTGAGTAAGAACAAGGGTGAAATTCTTGTATAACACTTGTTTCAAAGAGAATATGTCATCATGCGAAAAATAGCGATTCTCTGTTACAATGCGAAACCAATGACAAAAGTGAGCAT
>CM023487.1:73893762-73930855 GCA_013339685.2 Hyalomma asiaticum | reverse complement strand
ATATCACATGCATGTATTCGTATGTGTAAGACACGAGTAAATTACTACTACCCGACATTGTTGTACATGCGCTGCACTCGCTACCCGTAACGACCAAATGGTGGTGGGAACGAAGCCAATGCACTCGTTACTCACTAATCAGGCTCAACACGCACATAGACCTAAGAAAATGTCAGAATGCAATCATACACGATGATCTGAATAATAAAACCACAGTTGCGTTGCTTTGCGTTTAATGCGTCAACTATCTTAGACCTTACATAGCATTAATCCTCCTTGTATCTGTCACAGAACGATTCGCCCTATCCACGGAACACATGAGTGATCTCACAGGCATCATGCTAAGCCATTCAAATGTGGTACTTACATTATTTCGGCGAGACGTAGGTTATTGGTGTTACGGGATCCAGTCACAGAAGCGCCGGAATTGCAACCAGGGTTAACCTAAGGAGGAAAGTAGAAGACATAATGCCACCACACAAACACACGCAGCCGTTGGCAGCACGCTAACAGAATTTTCCCAGAAACGAAGGAAGAGCCGGCCGCCAACAACTTGACCACACTTACTCCACGGACCAACCACGCAAACGAGCTTCGCTGCCTTTGATGATTGATTGTGGTTTGGTTAGGAAAGGACGCTAATTTCTGCAGCCCATGTAGGGAGCACGGCTAAGCGTCCGTGGGGTGGGGGAAAGGGAGGGAAAGATAGAGAGGAGAGGAAGGCCGTAGTGGAGGGCTCCGGAAATTTAGACCACCTGGGTTTCTTTAACGTGCACTGACAACGCACAGCACACGGGCCTCTGGAATTTCCGCCTCCATCGAAAATGCGACCGCAGCGGCCGGGATCGCGTGTCTCCGCGTGTTTGCGCCAGCCTGCGCCCTCTCGCCTCATCTCCCTGGTAACCGGCGAGAAGGAGCCAGACATTCTGGCGCCTCCCTCCCGGCCCCATTGCAGCTGGCGACACCTCGGCGCCGTGCATTGTGTGGACGCCCGCCGACGCTTTGGGGAGGGAGGGGAGGGGGGCGGTATTCTTCCACGTCTGCTTACCGTCTTGCGTAGGACGTTTCGAAGACGGATTCATTGTCCCTTTGATGTCGCTGCCCCTTAGTTCGCGTGGCTGACGTCTTTGAGACGTCAGCCACGCGAACCAAGACGTTAATCCCCCAATAAGACGTCTTTTTGGTCTTGTGTGCTAGCTGGGAGCAGTCGTCTCCGAAAAGTTTAACCTGGACACCCTCTTCTGCCGCCACGCTACTGATGTCGTTTATATAGAGGAGAAACAGTAACAGTCCCGATACTGAGCCTTGGGGCACTCCTGAAAATACAGCTAAAGGATCTGAAACATGGCCATCCAGTTTTATTACTTGCATATGGTTTCTGAAATATGCTTCAATCCATTTTATAACGAGTTCATTTATTCCTGCATTACGTAGTTTGAAGATTAATTCGACAGCGCGTACTTTATCTAACGCCTTTGCAAAATCTACGCATACCACATCAACCAGTTGTCTGATATCTACGGCACTTGCAAAATCATTGTTTCCATATCTGCGTCATGGTTGATAACCCGGTCTTGAAGCCATGTTGATAAGGATAGAGCAAAGTGTTTGATCTAGAAACCTGAGTATATGTTCGAACACTTTGCAAGTAACTGAAGTAAGTGAGACTGGCCGGTAATTAGTTCTCTCCTTTGTCGCCTCCTTTAAATACAGGAATGACAAAAGCGGTGCGCAAATCGTGAGGCAGTGAGTGCGTTGTATATGTTTTTTGAAAGATGAGAGCTAGATAATGCGAATTCCATTCTGCATATCGCTTGAGGAATACAATTCGTATATCGTCGGGACCGCTCAATGTTTTCGTGTCTAATTTGAGTAGTTCTTAATGAGTAAACAGATGTTAAAGAGTCCTGAACCACCCTCCGGGCTTGGTGGAAAAACATATTCTACGGCTTGCCTACGCAGTCATGAACATCTCAGCCAAATGCTGTAGTCATCCGCGAAGTGTAGCGTTCACAAGCGGAGCACAAATCTTCCACTTCCTCACGAGCCCTCAACTCAAAAAGCGGCTTCTCCTCACGCTCCTTGTATATGCTCTATTTCGTCATAGAGCATTTACAAGGAGCATCGCTGCTATTGGCCGATGGCAGACACGCCCACCGCCCTTGTGTGCGGGCCCTTCGCAGCGCGCGTTTTTTAAAACCGTAAGCGCGTGCGCGCCGTGCGTGCCGTGTGCTCGCTTTTCCTTGCGTTGTGAGCCCCCTATATAGGCAAAATAGTTGCTGGAAATATGAAAAAATATATTTGTTAATTCGCAAGTCTCACAGACACCATTGGAAGGCGTCCGTGAACTACCTCGGTGTGGATGCGAACGGTGCAGTGCAAAAGTCACCATAAATATAGTTTTCCAAGAAGGCAACAAATGCATGCCAGCAGCCTGTAATAAATCATAAATGATTCCCAAGCTTTAATTAACAATTCATCAGTGGTTGTAGATGGGTTTATTCCCTATGGTACTCCCATGCGCCACCTTCTAGTACTCATACTGAGTAACATGGCTGGAGTCGAACCCAAAATATTTTTTTATAAGGTGGATTAAAGGACTAGGTCTGATTAGGGTATATTGGGGTGGATTAGAGCTCATTAAGGCACATTAGGGTGGATTAAGACACACTGACGTGCATTAAGGTGGGCTATGGCATACAGAGTGGATTACGCTAGACTTAGATTAGGGCGAATTAAGGATTACACCAGATTAGGGTTGAGTAAGGTAAATTAGCATGGATTAAAATCATTATGTCTGTAATGTTTGGCTTAACTTGGCGGAACTTAATAATCTGAGCTTACTGAGACTTGACTTAGCCTTAACTTAGTCAGTCAGCGCCTAATTAGTGCTACACTAATTAGACTAGGTCTAATTAACTTATACCTAATGATACATTGTTTAATATGCTAGCATTCATTACTCATGATATAATTATGCTTGGAGAAATTAGCCATATTTTAATTATACATGGCCTAATTAGTACAGGCCTAGTTACGCTGTTCTTTGACATATTATGTTAATTAGATATCGCTTGATGAATACTACCTGAAATAGGCCTGACTTAATCAGTGGTAGCCTAATTAGTCCTGAAATGTTTAGTCTCAACTTAATGAGGCTTCACCTTGAAGTCTTAGCATAATTTACCTTTGATTAATAAGTGCTATCTTACGTTTGACTTAACTAGTAATAACCTAGCTATGCGTAATTAGTACTATTTATTTAAACAAGGCCTAATTAGAAGCTTGATTACACTAGGTTTAGTCATATCAGCTAAATTAGGCTTCGCATAATTAGATTTACCTTAATTAGACGTGTTTTACTAGTATGCTGGCCTAATTATTTATATATAATTAGTATCCGCTTAATTGGGCATGACTTAATTGTCATAGGTCTATCCAGGTTGAATTAATTCAGTTTGGTTTGGTTTGGCTTAGTTGGATTAGTGCTGTCTGAACTATGCTTCAATTAATTATTCCTAATTAGGCTCCTTTGAATTAGGCTTAGCCTTACCTAACTAGTCCTAGGGAGCTTTGTCTTTACTACAATGTGGTAGTGTTACACTAGCATAACATGGCTTAGCGGAGTTTTCGGCAGATTTCCCAGTTTCACCAATAGCTTAAACAGCTTCACTGTTAAAATTGAACTAGTCTATTCACACATTAAATCAATCCATCCATCTTACCGCATGCCGACGCACCTTATTCCACATTAACCTGTCGGTAAGCGTCCTAGTTGTGAAGGACTTCCTTTCGAGTCATAGTAGTCACGCTCGAGCCCGGCAGCATGATTATCCCGTCTACACTCACTAATCAACAATTAACTAACTTGAGGTTATGCAGGACAAGGTGGAGCAGTGTTTGTAGTTGCGCTGTTTGTCCTGACGCCGCGTTATGCGCAATATCGACGACAAGCAGCGCACTGACAAAGTAAACGCTCACACCTGTTAGCCTAAACGTATGTGATGAACGAAAGCAAAGCTTCGGGGGATCGAAAAAAAAAAGGATGCGGTGATCGCGAGGGCACGCGACCGAACCCAGGCGCGAAGCGAGCAGGCGGCCACAAGCGCGCTGCGAAGAAACAGTCCCCGGTAGTCGCGCGCTTTTCGTCGGCCACTCTGACCAGCGCCCCCTCTGACACGTCGCTGAAGTCTGGTGACGTAAAGCGGTGGGTGGGGCACCTCCTTCGACACCGCCCTAAGGAGCTCTGTACCCTCTATTCCGCAGAGTTGAAACAGGACTGGGAAGAGAAGTTTTCCGGACGCAATATCTTCGCTCCTAACAAACCATTTTGAAAAATTGTTTCGGCTGTGAATTTCTGAGAGGCATTCAATACACACCCAGCCGTTTTCAAAACCAAGCCCGAGCGGTGGTTCAGGACCCCTTTCAGGAGGCTTTACCTTTCAGTCAGCATTATTTACCTTGGATTAATAAGTGCTACCTTAGGTTTGACTTAACTAGTAATAACCTAGCTATGCGTGGTTTAATTATACTAGTTAATTAAACGTGGTCCAATTAGAGGCTTGCTTACGCTAAACTTGATCATATCAGCTAAATTAGGCTTCGCATAATTAGCCCTATACCAATTAGACTTGGTTTATTATTCTCGTGCCTTAATAACGGTAAATAATTAGTACCGCTTTATTAGGGGTCACTTACTTGTCATAGCTCAATAAAGCTTGAATTAATTCAGTTGGGCTTGGTTTCACTTAGTTGGATTAGTCCTGTCTGAACTAGGCTTCAAATAATTATTCCTAATTCGGCTCCTTTGAATTAGACTTAACCTTACCTAACTAGTTTCAGGAATCTTAATTAGGCTCCATTGAATTACACTTAGCCTTACCTAACTAGTCCAACGAAGCTTTGTCTTTACTACAGCGTAGCATTGTATTGCTAGCATTACATAGCTTAGCGGAGTTTTCTGAAACTTTCCCAGTTTCACCAATAGCTCACAGTTTCACTGTTAAAATCGACTAGTGTATTCACACATTAAATTCATCCATCCTTTACGCATGTCAACGCACCTTATTCCACATTAATATGTCGGCAAGGGTTCGAGCTGTGAAGGTCTTCCTTTCGAGTCATAGTAGTCACATGTTCGAGCCCGACAGGATGATTAACCCGTCTACAATCACTAATCAACAATTAACTTAGTGTTATACATGACAAGGTGAAGCAGCGTTGATAGTTGCGCTGTTTGTCCCGACGCCTTCTTATGCGCAATATCGACGACAAGCAGCGCACTGACAAAGTAAGCGCGCACACCTGCGAGCCTAAACGTGTGTGACGAACGAAAACAAAGCTCCGAAGGATTCAAAAAAAAAATGCGGTAATCGCGGGGGTACGCGAAAGAGCCCAGGCGCGGAGCGAGCAGGCGGCCACAAGCGCGCTGCGGACAAACAGTCCCCGTAGTCGCGCACTTTTCGTCAGCCACTCTGGCACGTCGCTGAAGTCTGGTGACGTAACGCGGTGGGCGGGGCACCTCCTTCGACACCGCCCTAAGGAGCTCTGCACCCTCTATTCCGCAGAGTTGAGACAGGACTGGAAAGGGAGTTTTTCCGGTCGCAATATCTTCGCTCCTAACAAATCGTTTTGAAAAATTCTTTCAGCTGTGAACTTCTGAGAGGCCTTCAATACACACGCAGCCGTTTTCAAAACCAAGCCCGAGTGTGGTTCAGGACCCTTTTAAGTTGTTTCTAACAAATAAAGAACCCCTTCCATTTCGTTATTTGAGAGGGTCTTGAAATACGCCTTCCCTAGCTATTTCAAGTGTTTTCATTGGAACAGTAGGGGGAAATCTTAAGGCTTCTTCCATACTCGCTGTCGTTTCCGGTGGGTAAATACAGACTGAAAAGTTGGCTAAAATGGTTTGCTATATCATTATTTTTCTTGTAATGTCACTACAAACATGTATTTCATCAGCTCTTTTTTCTTGCAGCAAACATACTGCCAATATTTTTGTGGTGAGGGCCCTGAGGAAATCACTGATGGTTCTTCCGAAAAAATGTTTGTTTACATTAGCCAAAGTAGGCTTAAGCTCAAATTTTAGATTTGTCCGAACTACTGGCGACGTGCTCCCTTCACGCAGTCTGTTAATTTTCCTTTTCATATGAATTATATCTCGGGTGATCCAAAGACTTCTCTGTTTCGTTTCCTTAACACATGTTGGAACATATTTGTCAATGCAATAACCTATAACACCTCTGAATTGTTGCAATAACTCTTCTAGTGATTTTAAATCAGAGGTGCTCTCGAAATTATCGAATTGAATCTCCAAATAGTGAAGAATTGAATTACCGTCAGCCGTAGCCTAGCCTTTAACATTTACTGGCATATAACTCTTCACATGTCTCAATGCTCGGACAACCAAATCAAGACAGACCATCGTGTGATCCGATATGCCATCTTCCACCATCACTCTGTAATCATTTAATTTATTTAATGGAACACCAAATCTTGTAACGACCTTGACGTCGGCGTAATTCTGGTATCTTCAAGCACTATTTTTTCAAATGGTAGGCAAACATATTTTCTAGCATTTTTTCTACATGTGCTTGTCCCCCCCTCTGTGTACGAAAAATTCTTCCACTTAATATGTGGGATAATGAAATCTCATGTCATTACCAACGTAGTGTTCCCATTTATATGAGCTCATAAAAACTTATTCAAGGATTTCAGGAACTCACGGGAGTTTGAGGGTGGGCGATATACAACTCCAATAAGGAAAATGGTACTTTCACAAGTTATTCCAGCGAGTTTCTGGTATTCACAATCAATCAACAAAGCAATAATTGAACCTTTAATGATTATACACACCCCGCCTCCACGTGAGTCTCTGTCTTTTCTAAATATGTTGTAACTGCGAGGTACAAAACAATTATTCGGTAGAATTTAATGAAACCAGGTTTCTGTTATTGCGGTTATGTGAGGATCGTGCGAAAGCAATAAGTTCTCGTGCTGGTAGTCTTGTTCAATAAACTGCGAGCGATGAACGAGAGCAATCTTAGCTATTTTTGGTACTTCAAAAGAGCTGCGGGAGCTATCAGATCAGATCATAACGAATTTTTTGGCGAAGCGGTACCCTTTTATGTTGAGCTGGGGACATGCACTGGCGAGGAATGTCAAAACTTCATCTAAGCATCGGAGATGCTGAGAAAAATTTCGTGATAAAATTGCAATGTCGTCGAAGTAGCAAAGGGAGGTCTTCCATTTCAGGACACCCATCACGGTGTGGATCATGCGTTTAAACTTGCAGATAGATTGCATAGCCAGAAAGACAATACGTTAGACTTGTATTGTCCATCTGATGTCGCGAATGCCTTTTTATTCCCTTTATCATCCTCGTTCATGGGGTGTGGCAGTTAGTAGCCAGAGCGGAAGTCGAGGCTCGAAAGGTGTTGCGCGTCTTGGGAATCAAGGGCGTCTTGAATGCGTGACATCGAGTATACGTCTTTTTGAGCGATCGTATGGAGCGCCCAAATATCGAGGCAAAAACGCTCGGGACCGGTTTTCTTGAGGAGGAAACAAGAGGTGACGACCAAGAACTGGACGAGGGGTGAATTATCTTGGATCCCGGCCGCGGCGGTCGCATTTTCGATGGAGGCGAAAATGCCAGAGGCCCGTGTACTGTGCGTTGTCAGTGCACGATAAAGAACCCCAGGTGGTCTAAATTTCCGGAGCCCTCCACTACGGCCTTTCTCTCCTATCTCTCTCTTTCACTCGCTTTTCCCCCTCCCCCACGGACGCTTAGAGGTGCTCCCTACATGGGCTGCAGAAATTAGCGTCATTTCCTAACCCAACCACAATCATCATCATCATCATTATGTTGGGTTCCAACATGTGACCTACATTGTCTTCGATTACTTTCCGCTTTGCGAGACGGACACGGTGCGGATGGCGACGCACGATATATGTGCCGTCTGTTATAATACGGTGCTCGACAACGGTAATTTGGCCCACATTTTTTCAATAGAGACGGAAAGAGTTCGCGTGCTTTTTTAATAAATGAAGCAACCGTTCGGCCTCGCAGCTGTCATGTCATTGCTGATGGCCGCTGTAATGGCGGCCACTGAAGATTAGTCTGACATAAGATCCCCAGCTGAGACTGGTCGAAGTGGCAAAACGTCTACAGACTCCATGTCAGCAACGAGCGCTCTACCGTTGCGCCTCGCGGAAGTAGAATTTTCTCTGGTGTTCCGCTGGTGGCAGTGACTAGAGCAGATCCTTGGCGCAACCGAAGAGCATTAGGCGAAAATGTAAAGCATTTACGAAAGCAGCAGGAAGACGGGAGCACCAACACATCGCCATGATTGATGTCAAGTGACCTTGCTGGCAACAATGTGGTTTTGTCCTGGGGTCAGTTCCGTATTCTCGGTAGCCATCAGGCTAAACGTGTTTTGGAGTTCTTCACAAAGCATGTAGTTGGTTTCACTAATGTGCACCACATGCTGCCCACAAAAAAATGGTGGCAAGAAATAATAATCCCATGTCAAAATTAATTGGTGCGAGCGATCGGTTAGCACAGCTAATTCTATACGATGAACTATGGCATTTATGAGTACGCGTGCTGAATACATAGCAGAAGGCTGGATAGGGCTTTCTTCGGCTGCACCTAGCGTGTGACTGTTGTAAGCCGTCATAACTTTTTCATACGGGAGCACAAATGAGCCTGAATGAGGGCAAAAGTCACACCGGTGTCTACCAAGGCGTCCACGCGCCCCCCCCCCCCCCTTCCGCAAATACAGAAGCTATGTTGGCCGGGCGCATTGGAGGAATTTCAGTCCAGTTCTTGCATGCAGTTGTTCCTATGAAAACTGCGTCGCCTAACTTTCCAGTTTCCCAAACTGACATTACAAGTGGCGAGAAGGAACGGCGGAAGGGCAACGGTGATCGGCATCTGACCCAACGGCAAGTACCACCTGGTGTTTCCGTAGAAACGAGTGGTGATGGCGGGCCGTTTCGAAGGGAATGATAACGCCTGCCTTTGTAAGAGGGCCTGTAAGCGTCAGCATGGAAATCACGCTGACATGTGTCGTACCCATGATGATCGCCCTTCTGCCGTTTGCCCTCAAAAGCACAATCTCTGTCCGTCATAGCCGCAGTAATTGCACGTGGGCAGAGGCAGACGACTTGGCGTGGTGTAAGCAGGGTGCGGCGTACTGCGAGATAGTCGAGTCACATGGGCCCGTGAAGTTTTCGGCGGAATTGACTGAAGGGTGGCCTGTCGTAGTAGCAACCGGACGAGCAAGTTGTGATCGGCATCACACTGGAGGTGTTGCGGGGACACTTGGATGCGCTTTGCGCGACGTTGAGAGTGTGTTGTGGACAGAGATGCCTACCCGTGCAGAGCTCGTCAAAGTCGCCAGTTCTCCCCTGAATACGTCACGAAATGACGCACCGCAAGGCTGACTGGAAAACTGGAACCACAATTGCAATCCATTGCTTGATGCTCTCCGCGTATGAGTGTGCGTATGAGTGCTCCTAGTTCTTGGTCTACTGTAGGACAACATTCTTGTAATATCTGGTTGCAGGCAAACAGATTCCAGCTAGTCAAGGCGCTGACAGGTAGAAAACACGTCAAGGGCCTTAGTCGTATTCTTGGCGGCGCGGGAACTGAAGGCGACGGGTTCGATGCATTTTACAATACGGCGCACCCTGTTCGACTCCGACATTGAGCAATTGACACGTTGGCAGAGTGCAAGGACATCTTCGATATAAGAGGCATACGACTCACGCAGGTGTTGTTTGCGAGTATTGGTACTTTTTTTGTCTAGAGTTCACCGGACGACCGGTGTGCCGAACACATGGGGCAGCAGCTGTTCGATGCGATCCTTGTCAGTGATATAAAGCTCATGGTTGAACAACCACATGTTCGCCACAGCGGTGAACCGGTCAGGTGAGCCGAACCGGACACCCCTTTTCGGTTCATTATAACCAATTCGCGGAATGTGTGCCAAAATCTCATGAAAGGTCGCATCATCGCTCCGCCCTTTACCCGGCGCCCGTCGGCACCCGGCGTCGGAGCCCGTTGGATTAGTTTGAACTTTTGCGAGTTGGCGGAGCTGCGCCGGCGGTTTTGCGGCCAGCGCTCAC
Organism: Hyalomma asiaticum; assembly: GCA_013339685.2. Taxonomy (NCBI): domain Eukaryota; kingdom Metazoa; phylum Arthropoda; class Arachnida; order Ixodida; family Ixodidae; genus Hyalomma; species Hyalomma asiaticum. The sequence goes on along the minus strand of CM023487.1, from coordinate 73,920,724 downwards.
TGTGTGTTTGTGCACTTGTACGTTTCATGACTTTACATACTTCTCAAAGCCCTGCAAGATTCTTCAGGAGCTCTTTACATCAATGGGTGAGCCTGCAGTTGGAGCATGACAGTGCTGACGGGTTTCATTGTGTTCTGTTGGTTACGTCACTGTGCTGAACACTGCACCATGTGCGTTGCCCTGTAGTAACGAGCGTTTCAACCATCCTACAATTCTCTTAATTTTCCGAGCCTGTATGTGAATGTCTTGGTTTCATTCACAAAAAAAGTAAGGCGAAGGATCTCCTATGTTCCAAGTGATAGATGAGGTAGCTGACCCTGGCAAAGCGAGTCCGTCGAGGCTGGCTAGAGAGCGGAGATGATGATGATGATGATGATGATGATCCTTCAAATGTGGAGCATACCCACTACGGGGGATTGGCCAAGACCTGGAGTGCTTAACATTTAGCTGGTATATTGTGCAAATACCACAACATGACGAATAAAATAGAATAACAAATTAATAATAATCGGGAGAAAAGTAAAACAGAGGGGAAAAAAAGGAACTATGTAAACTATCTGTGCACTTCTACCATCAAAACAGGTAATGATTTCCTTTTGTCTTAATGTATAGGCTTTACCATAGCTAAGAATTTTGAAATGTGAATAATCACTAACGTAGTCGTTTTGAGGCCTTTATAAATCCGCATACTGCATCAAATATGTCCCTGTGGCTGAAGCCCAATACCGAGGCACCAAAATTAAGAATGACTTCCAATGACAATGTTAGCCCAAATTTAGAAAGCGCAATTTCCAGTTGTCTCTTTCTTACTGATGTATACTGGCTGCATTTTAAAAAATAATGGTCAATTGTTTCAATTTCAAGACAGAATGGGCACAGAGGCGATATCACCAGACCAGCCCTGTGCGAGTAAAGATTTAATGGAGGGACTCTGCAGCGTAATCTCGTAATCAGCACTTCAGCTTGTCGCGACGGACACCATTGTCTTTTCCACGGGAATTTTAGATGTCGAAATTCTGTCCACGTTGTTATTGTCTCAATGGCGTCCCTGTGTATCCGTATGCCCGATATCTTAGCGCAGTAGGAAATTCTAATGCTGGAAGAACCGATACTAGCGGAGAAGCGCGCGATCTTGCTCCTCGTTTTGGGGCTGCAGCTTCTCTTGCCCACGATCCACTACACGCAGGTGGGATTATCCCCGTTCCGAAAAAAAAAACAGCATCTCCTTGACGCTACAGCACAAACACGAGGGGAGGAGAAAAAAAAAACAGTGCAGGTAAACGTGTAGAACAAAAGTAACTGTAACACTGGGACAACTAGAGAGCAAAGCAAGGTAACGGCGATAAATAAGAAAAAAAAAACACATAGAACAATGAATGACGGAAAGTTTAGAAAGTTACAAGCGCGCAATGTACGGCTTCATGCGCATAACGTGAACAATGTCCAAGCTCGGTGGTCATCGTGTCCTGGCCTGCGCCAGTGACGGGTTCGGAATCACCTCGTATTTCACTTCACTGACGCGACAAGGCGCTTTATAAGGGCCGAAGTAGCGGCTCAGTAACTTTTCGGAGAGCCCACGACGGCGAACTGAAATCAACACCCAAACTTGGTCTCCGAGGCTGTAGAACACTTTTCTATGACAAATGTTATAGCGTCGTGCGCCTTCTTGTTGCTTCTGACCGATGTGCACCCGCACTAGCTGCCGAGATTCCTCAGCACGTTCTGCGAAATCTTCGGCGTCAGGTGTGAACCGGTAGCGTCGTGACACGGCAGCATAGCCTCTAGCACCGTCTCAACTTCCTGGCCGTAGAAAAGGCGAAATGGGGTGAATTGCTTTGTATACTGCAAGGCGGTATGATAAGCTAAAGTTACATAACGCAAGATACAGTCCCATGTTTTGTGGTGGACGTCGATGTACACAGCGATCATGACTGCAATAGGCTTGTTTAGTCTCGGTGAGTCCGTTAGTTTGCGGGTGGTACGCTGTTGTCTTTCGATGACTGGTGTTGCTTAATTCAAAAACTTCGTCGATATGTTCCACCGTGAGTGCTGTCCCTCTGTCGGTTATCACAATATGAGGAGCACCGTGACGTAGTCCGATGTGGCGCATGAAAAACTGCGCTACCTCAGGGGCTGTGACTCGTGGATTCGCTTGCGTCTCAGCATAACGCGTTAAATAATTTTTCGCGACAATCACCCATTTGTTGCCGTCAGAAGACAGCGGAAACGGTCCGAGGATGTTCATTCCGACGTGGCCGATGGGTGTATGAGGTGCCTCTATCGGCTGAAGTGAACCAGGCGGCTTAACCGATGGAGTCTTTCGGCGCTGGCACTCACGGCAACCTTTAACGTATTGCTTGACGCTTGTGTAAAGCCCGGGTCAATAGTACGGTTCGTTTACTCTTGCGAGTGTTCGTGAGAAACCTAGGTGGTCAGATGGGGGCTCGTCATGGCAAGCGAAGAGGACGTCATCTCTCATGTCATTTGGAACAACCAGGAGGTAAGTACGGCTGTTCGAACGAGCGTTCTCTTTGTACACCACGCTGTCTCGCAGACAGAATGACGTCAACGATCGCGAAAGATGACGCGTTATGGCTGTGCCACGGCTCTCTAATTGATCAGTGATCGGGCGAATTTCTGCGTCATCTCGCTGCTGTCTGCTCAAATCTGATAAGCTAATGGCGCCCAGGAAACCGTGATCGTCGTCTGTTTCCTGACTGGCGAGCTGAATTGGTGCGCGAGACAGTGTGTCAGCGCCTTCATGCTTACGGCCAGACTTGTAAGCGATGGTGACGTCAATTTCCTGCAGCCACAAACTCCACCGTGCCAGTCGTCATGAGGGGTGGCTCATGCTCGCCAGCCAAGAAAGGGCGTGGCGTTCCGTCACTACTTTGAATGGAGGATCATGGAGGTAGGGTCGTAACTTCGCAATCACCAACCGACTTCGAGGCACTCTTTCTCCGTAGTCGAGTAATTCGCCTCGGCACGGGATAGTAAGCAGCTGGCGTTCGCTACAACTTCTTCCACTCCATCTTGACGCTTTTCGAGGACTGCCCCAAGACCGATGTTACTGGCGTCGGTATGCACCTCTGTGTCAGCATCTTCATGGAAATGTGCAAGCACCGGTGCTGACTGCATGCGCTGTCGTAGTGCAGCAAGAACCTCTTGTTGTTCACTATCCCACACAAAGGGCGTGTCATCTCCGGTAAGGCGAGTGAGGGGCGGCGCTATATTCGGAAAGCCCTGAATAAACCTGCGATAATAGGCCACAAACCAAGGAATCGCCGAACTGCCTTCTTATCGGAAGGGGCTAGAAATTCGGCTACGGCGGTAAGCTTGTCCGGATCGGGTCGGACCCCTTTGGCGCTCACTACAAGTCTGAAGAACTTTAGCTCTTCGTAACCAAAGTGACACTTTTCTGGCTTAAATGTGAGGTCTGCCGATCGGATCGCTTCGAGCACACTCCGCAGACGGTGAAGGTGCTGATTAAACGTTTCGCAAAAAAATGCCACTTGGTTTAGGTAGACTACACAGGCCTGCCACTTCAGTCCAGTGAGGACAGTGTCCATCATTCACTGGAATGTGGCCGGTGCCGAACACAAGCCAAAAAGAAGTACTCGAAATTCTTTGTGACCGTCCGGTGTCACAAAGGCTGTCTTCTCGGGGTCTCGGTCATCTACTTCGATTTGCCAGGACCCGCTGTTTAGAGCGAGAGAAGAAAAAAAGTGGGCATGACGTAGCCTATCTAACGAGTCATAGATACACGTCCTTCTTTGTCACGCTATTAAGCTTCCGGTAGTCAACGCAGAAACGTAGTTTCCCATCTTTCTTTTTAACAAGAACAACCGGAGATGACCGGGGGCTGTTGGAAAATTCGATGATGCCGTCATGAAACATCTCTCGAACATGCGTACGGGTGGCTTCACGCTCTTTAACCGACACATTCCTAGAGGAGCAACAACGTGGCCACCAGCCGTCTGAATCCGCGTGTTCTGCGTGGACGTGATCACTCTTTTTAACTGCGTTGCCATTTTCCCCGTTGTCTCCGCCTGTGTCCACCACTGTAGCTAGGTAACCATCAACCACCACTGGTATATCGAGAGACAGTCGGTCGTCCCGTTCTGTTGCAGCCGCTGTCCAATCGGTATCTGTTTATTTCTGCGTCAGTCGGAGGTCTTCAGCGCAGCGATCGTTAGCGACCTCGCGCCCAAAGGTCGCTGCAGTTAGTTTTCCCGGGGGGAACTGGGTGACCATGCGGCAGAATATTGCTGAGGTGGAGGTGAAAATCGCCTCGGCGACGGCGAGCGCGACTGCCGCCCAGTAGGCGGTGGCATGCGTTGCTGAGTGTTGTAATCCTTGATGTGCCGAGGTCGCTGGCCGTAGTGCGGTGGCGGCGAGTAATCAGAAAAATCACAGCATATCCACGGGGTGAATGATGATGAGTGGGCGAAGCTCCGGAGGGAATCATCGGTAAACCGTGAATCTTTCGCGTAAATCGCCCAGTCGATCATCATGTAAAGGCGTGAGAAACACTGTATTCGTACGCTGGCATCTCGCGTTTAAGGGGGATATGCTGTGCTAGAGCCAGGCCTGCGCGGAACTGCAGGACAGTGACAGCGTAAGCAGGAGGAGCTACTTTCTTAGAGGCCACTTTAAACGCTTGAGGAAAGTAGTGCAAGTAGAAGTGGTAGGTATCTTTCTTTCTTTCTTTCTTTTTCCTTGAAGTTTGGCTCTTGCCCACTACGGGGGATTGGCCATGAAGCCGGCGGTTAATATAAAGAGGAAAAAAAATTGAGCTAAAACAAAGGAAGAATAAAGAATCGGTAACGTAAGTAAGAATGAAATGTTAGAAAAAGATAGGCTATTTATAATAGAAATGAACTATAATAAAATAATTTGAGGTTTAATCAACTAGTGGAAGCAATTTCGAGGTACGAAGATTTGGATTGAATGATGATTAGCAATGAATTCTTTTTGTGTCACGAAGGAAATTGCACATGGCTAAGCAGACGTTCCTGTTGCTATAACCTAGTGAGGACGCTCCAAAGGAAAGAATGTTCTGAGAATTTAGGGGAATGTTTAAATTCCTGAATAAAATTTCGAAATGCCTTTTTCTCTGACTACTATAGCGCTGACAGGTAATTAAGAAGTGATCAATGTTTTCAGGCTCTCGATAATAACAGCATAGCGGAGATGGCACCAGACCAGACCTGTGTAAATAAAAGTTCAATGGAGGGATACGACCGCGAAATTTTGTTATTGCCACTTCCAGTTTACGAGAGGGACACCACTTATTATCCCAAACAAAAGAAAGATGTCCATATTCTTCAATTGGTAACTTCATTTTTAAAGAATCTTGAATTAAAGAGTACTTTCGGAATCTCGACAAAGTAACGAAGGCAGTAGTAGGCACCACGGACATTACCGGCCCATCTAGGGACCACCGCGCGAGAACATCAGCCATCTCGTTTATAAATATGCCACGATGGCCCGGCACCCACACCAATCGCACTTCACGCACGTGGGGAGGAATTAATGATATGAATGTGTTTACAACAGAAGACTTGGAAGGAGAAGCTGAAGCGAGGGATGTGCATACCGAAAGCGAATCAGTCACTATAACAACTGCCGAATTTTGTACAGGAAGTTTGCGAATGGCTAAAAGAATGGCTAAGAGCTCTGCTTCAAATATAGGAGTATAATCCGGGAGGCGCAAGGTATATGACCAGGAGGAAGTCTCTGAAAAAATGCCCACTCCCGCTTTCTCCTCACGCATGGATGCATCCGTCGCAATTATATCATCAATTCCCAATTGACATAAATGATCTTCTAATAAGCCTATTAAATATCTGGAAGGTAGGAGTTTGGCATTAGAAGGGAATATATTATCCAATTCAATTTTAGCATTGGCCAATGGTTTATCCGTTGAGACGATATCGCAAATGTTAACATCTAAAGCCTCTAGTTGATTCTGCACAAACAAAACTTGAGGTCTGTATATGCGAGACCAAGGCTCATGAAAAAATGTTAACGCTTCAGTGCAGAATACGAAGTGTGATCGCCTCTGTGCAGACGCATAAATTTGCAAATATGTTTTGACAGTGAGGATACGGAATCTGCTAAGCTAACGTGGGGATTCGGGCTTCTTGGTACAGAACATGATTTGCAATAAATTTTGGTACCTTGAGACAACTCCGAAGAGCCTCTCGCTCTAAAAGAACCAAAGGATTAATCTTGTATGCCGGACCACCAGAGTATAAAATGCAACCAAATTCTAAAATCGGACGAACATACATACGGTATATCATAAGAAGAGTGTCTCTGCGTAACCCAGAGGGGTGCTGGCCAAGTCTGCGTATCATCCCAACAGCGCGAGTAGCCTTACATTTAATGTGCTCAATATGGTGGCGCCAACTCAGTTTATGATCATAAAACACACCTAAATACTTCATGCACTCTGTTTGAGGGATTATTTCCTGACGATACTGAAGGGAAATGTTTACTGGATCATTCAAGGAAAAACAATAACAGAACTTTTACTAACATTTAAAGTCATGCTAATTTGAGTAAACCATAACTCTAGTCGTCCTAAATAAGCTTGTAAGATTGCATGCAATGAGTGAATATCACCAGCAGACGCGAAGACGCAATGTCGTCTGCATATACATACACTTGAATGTTATTGTCTAATGGTATTGAGCTTAACAGAACGTTAAATAATACAGGAGATAAAACAGAACCTTGAGGGACTCCTCGGGACTGATTATATTTCAGTGAGGATAATCCACGCTGGGAACAATAAAACTTTCTATTATTAAAAACTCATACAACCAGTTAATAATATAGCTCGGGAAATTCAAGCTTTTTAATGAATTGAGAAGGATGACATGCTCGACACTGTCGTATGCCTTAGCTAAATCTAGAGTTACTAGTGCTGCATATTGTCGCCTGTGACGAGCAAGCTTAATTCGTCCCTCTAAATCTACATGTGCATACCATATGAGAATACCAGGTCTAAAGCCAATTTGACACGTGCTCAATATTGAGTGATCTTCCAAAAATTTCATGATTCTAACGTAGAGCACTCTTTCAATTAATTTTATAACATGGGAAGTTAGTGCGATTGGTCTAACATTATCAATATGCATATCTACTCCTCGTTTTTTAAGCAGCGGGATAATTTTTGCAAGTCTCCAATCTGGAGGAATCCAACCTCTTTCGAGGGAGTAGTTGACGAGATTTAGGAGGTCCTGAGGAGACACATCAAACAAAATTTTTAGCATGCCTGTCGTAATGCCGTCTGGGCCTGGAGCCGAATTGGGGAGCGACTGAACTGCGCGCGCAAGTTCTTCTATAGTCACCTTCACGAAATCATCTACACATACAGGTTTGGGGAATACTGTTTGTATTTGAGTGGTAAAGCGCCTTCCTAATCCCAATGCAATATCATTTAATACGGCAGACAGTTCTTTTGGAGCTAAAACAACCGATTCTATGGTTACGGGTGCAGAAATAGCCTTACGAAATCGAAGAAATCTGAAAAGAGCTTTCTTGTTTCCACTTTGTGAGAGAAAGCTGTATTGGTTTTCTTCATGAGTAGCTTTTGCTATACATGGCTGAGGCATACTTGTAGTTACTCCAGTTAGTAGGGCACTGGTTAACAAGGAGTTTTTTCCATGCAGCTTTTCTGCGCCTGTATTCTCGTTCACAATCAGAGTCCCACCAGGCACTTATAGGCTTACTTTTCGCCGAGGATACGGTGAACTGTGCTTTTCTCATAGAGCATTTTAGAACACCACAAAGACTCATCGCTTTAATGTCATTTCCAGAACTGGTCAGTGAAGATAAGCTTGAATGTAGACTTTTCTTAAATTTTGAGTAGTCGACAAAAGTCAGTGTCTGAATATCTAAAGGAATCACTGGATTATTAATGTCCATGAATATTGGGCGGTGATCACTATTTGTTGCAGTATCAACAACAGCCCAAGAAGAGACGAGCAAGCTTGAGCTGGCGAATGATAAATCTAAAACCGATCTTGTGTTGCACCGTACAAAAGTGGCTGCTTTAGAGTTAAGACATGTATAATTGTTCGTACACATCCAATTCCACAACAATTTACCCGATGAATCAGTGCGGTAACCCCAATAAACATGATGCGAATTAAAGTCACCTGCAAAGAGACAGTTTGCTTTACAGAAGCTCTGAATGATGTCCAGAGTACCTTCCTCTTGTACACCAGATGGAAAGTAGCTGTTGACAATGCTGAGAGGAGCACAACCTGGGAGTGCTAGTTCAAGCACTAAAATTTCGGAATCACTTGATATTGCCTGATAAACCAGTTTCGCTCTATGGCAAAATTTTGTTGATATAAAAAATGCCAATCCTCCACCTCGTGTATTCCTGTCCAAACGAAAACATTTATAATTTGGTAATTGATAATTTTGACCTGATGATAACCAAGTTTCTTGCAATAAAACTATGTCGGGAGACTGTTGAGATATAAGGTAAAGTAAATCTGTAGTTGCAGAAAGTATAGATCGGCAGTTCCACTGAAGAACCCTAAGGTTCCCTATTTTGCTGACAAGCGAGCAGCCGCAACTGCTTGATCCAAAATACTATCTTTTAAAAGGTCAGTTCTGGTCAAGGGCTCTTTCACACATTTTTTGGCTTTAGCATTAGAAGAATTCTGTTTTTTGTTAGTAGGTGATCTGGTGCGTTTCAGAATTCGAGCGTCCATGTCTACATCCTGAATATCTTGTAAACCTGAATCAGAAAAGCAATCTTGACTAGTGTTTTGTGAATTAGAAGGCCGTAAATCATTATTGTTAGGAACGTCTGATTGGGACCCAGATGAAGAATTAAATAAGCTAAAAGGATTCTGGAAGCTCTTAGCGAACTGCTCCGAAATACCAGCCAGCTGCGAGGATATGACTTGGGCCAATGTCTCAGAGACAGTCAGAAGAAGTTTTTCTAGTGATTTTTCTACTGCTTTTTCAACGATGGTCGAAATGGACTGAGCAACTGATGCATCCATAGCGAGAGGCGAACGGGCTGTAATTCCGGCATATCCATGCATCCTGCTCTGAACTTCAGCAAGAGCGTCTCGACGCGAACAACGCCTTCTCTCGATAATTTCAATAACCTGCAGTTCTTTAGACCGAGCAGGACAATCGGTGTGATCAGCTGTGCAACTGGCTTGGCATAGGCAACATGACTGATTATCAGACTTGCAATCTTCAGCACTATGATCAGCTCCACAAACACGGCACCGAACATTAGATCGGCAACCGCTTGCGCTATGTCCATATCGCCAGCATTTGCCACACTGTAGAGGGCGTGGGGCAAGGGGTTCTACCTTGTAGATTAACGGCCATGCTTTAATCTCCGAGGGACGCGATGTGCCTGCAAATGTAGCAATAATTGTCTCGGTTGGAATCCTGACATTATTAACTAGCCTGTTACAGCGGTACACTGACACAACGCCTGCTTCAGAAAAAATCTCCAAGACTTCCGCCGGACTTAGGCTGACATCTACACCTCGAACTAGACCTTTACAACAAGCAAGGTGGGGAGGGATGAAGCAGCTCACCGGATGAGTGGCAAAGGAAGTGCAATTTAGAAGATCTCGGATACAGGCCTGGTCTGGTGAGCAGCAGAGAATCCCGCCTCGTCCAAATTGACGAACCTCGGTATTTGAAGGAAGTGTGGCGTAGCCGTGCGAAGCTCTGACTGGATGGCCTTAGGGTTCTTCATGCGAATGGCCCCACCATCCGTCGGCACCAAAGCAACAGGAACGCTGCTGATACCACTGCGCAGAAATAGCTCCAAAGGTACATCCTGAGAGGGAATAGAAGCAGACCAGAGGGCAGCCCTCTGGCCTGGAGATGAGACAGACATCTCAAAAAGTAAAAGTTACACTTGAATGCGCAGATAACTTAATACGGTAAACTAATAAGACAAAATAAAAAGTAACCGCCGGCAACAAAGCAAAAGCCCAGTGCCTCCTTAATGGGTTCAAAGCTACAAAGCACGCAGCTCTGTGTTCTTTCAAATGATGCCTCGACCTCGTTATACAATCCATTTTCGCGTCGTGTAGCGGTGTATTACTATTTTTCAACGTAACATTACGTTTGTTAATGCGATTCCGCGGGAGACATTATACCTGTTTAGGTCTTTTAGCGATAATTTTTCAACCACAGGCGTAGCTCAGTGGTAGAACGCTCGACTGCCACGCCGAGAGCCTGGGTTCGAATCCAGGCAGAGGACACAACTTTCGGAATTTTTTTTTCATAACAGTAGATGTGGCTACATACATCACCAACAACGAACACCATGGGATGTACAGACCCACGCCCTAAGGAGCTTCGCCCCTAAAACCGCGAAGGACAAGGCTCCGGTATAGGCATTCGCGGTACAAATGGTCCGCTTTACCGCAGTGGTAGCAAAGAGGACAGCGATCGGGGGTGCCAGACATCGGCATTCCGAAGCGGCATGCGTCTATCATCTATGTACTGCACCGGTTGCTGCGAACGATAGGCCACTGGAGCGGCATGTAAAACGGTACCGTAGGACGGAATCGGCTGCGCAGGCTGGAGTGCCGCTGTCGGAGGAACACGAGCGAACTGCGGCGGAGGGGATGCAGGACGGTTCAAGGCATCTGCATAGGTCACACGACGGTACTCGGCTGGTGCTTGCTGAGCGTTGTCATTCGACAAGGTGTCACTGTTCACGAAGAGCCTGGTGCAGCTCATCCTTGATGATGTTCGCTACAGAGTTTACCGTGAGCTGGGGTTGTATGGCGGCCTTCTGCAACTCTTCGCGCACCACAGAGCGAATGAGTTCCCACAGGCAGTTGTTACTTCCGATTTCCCTGAAAATATCAGAAGCGGAAATACTCTTCACCTGCCTCTCACACAGGTTAGCTCGACACAGGAGCATCTTTTCCATTGTTACGGCCTCGGACAAGAACTCCGCGACTGTCTTCGGAGGGCACCTCACGGGACCTGCAAAGAGCTGCTCCTTGACGCTGCGCATCAGGTGACGCCGCTTCTTCTCCTCAGCAATTCCCGGATCAGCCGTTCTAAAGAGGCGCGTTATGTCTTCGACATAAGCGGTCACAGTTTCGTTTGGACACTGAACGCGGGATTGAAGCGCGTTCCGCTTGTTGGTGGCGATGAGTTCTGATGTAAGTTTCAAGAATCAGTCGGTAAAATTCGCCCCATGACGTCGGTTGATCCTCCCGGTTCGTAAACCACGCAGAAGAAGTAGAAGTACACATGGCTGAGTTTTTCCGCGCTGTCACATAGGTTTAAGGCGGCCACACGCTCGAAGTCCACCATCCAGTCTTCGACATCCTGCGATACGGTACCGCGGAAAGTCGTCGGACCCTTGGGCTCTCAAGGGTCGTGCATTCCATACCGGTTAGGGCGGTTTGCACAGTGGCACTGGTCATAGTGGTGAAAGTGGCGGGAACGGTAGCGTCGCCTGCCGGAGGCAGTCCCCTGACTCTGCCGCTGGCCCGATGCACAGGAGTGTTTACCGGCACAGGGCTTGTACTGTGGCTCCCTGGAGGGGTCTGCGACATCCGTGAGGGCTACCCAGCACTTTCACCAGTTTGTCACGAGCCTACATAGGTAGTTTGGGGCTTTATTGATAGATGAGGGGGCTGACGCTGGCAACGCGCGTCCGTCGAGGCTGGCTATCGAGCGAAGTGCGCGATCTTCCTCGTTTTGGAGCTGCAGCTTCTCTTGCCCACGATCTACTACATGCAGGTGGCAATATTGCGTGTTATTATGCGTGCTATCACCGTCGCGTGCATACACTGGGTGTCTGCCCATCTTGAAAGGTTGCTAGCATAATATGAACATACAAAATTTAAGTCTTTTTCACATTTGAATTCAAGAGACCCTCGGCCTCACTTTAATGTAATTGAAAACAAGATATTCAAGTGACGTGCCTGTACAACCATTTTAGAAGCTCAACAAATAATATATGACACGCGTCAAATGCCCTTCGACAACAAATCAACGCAAATGGTGACCGTAAATCCCTCAAGGTATACAGTAAAATAAATGATAGAATACAGCGAAACGCCTCGGCCGAGTCAACAATGCAAGGCACACAAGGCACGTGCTAGTCTAGTGCACAGGCACGTGCGTGCAAGAAAAAAGAAAATACAGACGCGCCACTTACAGACATAACAAAGAAAAGAAAAACAGTGCGTGCGGCAGGAAAGGGGGGAAAAAGGGGGGAAAAAGGGGGCACCGCACGGCCGAGGCGCGGCGGCTTATGTTGCCAAGGCGACGTTGAGCTGCCATAAACACCGCCACCACTCGCCAGGGTCGTAACTGAAAGGGAGTTTGTCGCTACCGTCGGCTGAGCGTCTGCATATCCGCAGCCAATGGGAGGTATGCGGAGATTCACTCCCCTGGTTAAGTGCGACCGCGCAAATACCAAGCAGTGCATCCACTTCTCTTGCGCGCCATAAGAGTATTGTAGGACCTTCCGTAATGGAGAGACGAGGCTTCCCTGAAAGAAAAAAATAAGTTTAGAAAATTGGCAACACTTGATTCTCGTTCCTTCGACATATATTAAAACTGGCATGAAAAGTATGCAATGCTTTACTAACATAACTATTGGTCATTGCATAAAAATTTCTATATACTGAAGCGGCAACACCTTTGAGAAATTACTAAAAATCATGTTTCCTGAACATTAAAGAGATCGACCATTAACCAACAGAAAACATTGTGATTTCTTATTGGACAATCTTATTAGTATTATGAAGGTGTCGTCATACTAACCAGCTCATGGCGACGTGTCGACAAGTACTGGAGAGAATGAGGCAGCGTCACTCTACCTACTGCCGGACTTGTATACGACGGTGCGTAGAACCTCTATACGATTTGACACCGCCGTCGAGGAATAGAATTCGACACGACAGCACGACGTATGCGCCACGCGTGACTGAAGGTCAACATTGACAACCAAACTACATTCATACCTTCTTTTACTAACAATGGTTGCGAATTCGGACCCTCCAGGTTCCGCAGTGGACAAGCGAATTTTTGTCTTCCTCCTTCACATTTTTCTTAGGGGATAACTAAGAAAGGCAGGTAGTTTTTAACTTGTCCTTTAGTTTAGCTCTCGAAGCGTATTAACCGCATTCGAATGAAAAAGAGGGCTTGGAACAATGCGACATAGATTGTTGACATAAAAATAACTACAAGTTATTCTTTCGAGCAACAGCGTCTACATGTTTGTAGCGCAAATACGTGAAGACATATCGCAACCAGGCAAGAACTAATGCTTAAGTTGCGTGTGATGACATGATAAATGTGAATTGAAAAAAAATATGCTACAAGTGATTCTATCCTGCAACAGCGTCTGAGCATGTCTGTAGTGCACATACGTCATGAAATATCGCAAACATCCGCGAATTAATGCTTAAGTTGTGTTTCATAGGACAACTGTGAATTTCATCGACCTATAGAGGATATTTGCCCACTCGCCATTAGTTTCACTGCTCGTCGAATTCAAGCAAGCAGTTAGGATGAAAAAGGGACAACAAAAGACGTGTAGTCTGTTATTATTTAAGTATTAAGTCAGCTCCGTTTGCTTACACCTAAAACTCAAATTTTGCAGCACTGCAATCACCTTTTAATAGCGTAACCTATTCAAGCCAGCCAAACTGTGTCCTGTAACGAAATGTTACTTCGAAATCATCTTGTCTAGCAACCAAGCAACGCTACACCTACCAGCATAACCTCGTATGCCATCGTGCCACATCACTCAACATGGGGTCACAAGGACACATGGCCGTAAGTATACGATGAAGAAAATGAGAAAAAAGATGCCACGTTATATGTAAGCGCCGAAATCGCGTAACGCGATGTCACGTGACATGTCCTACCATAATCATGGAACACGAGGCCAACTGACATGTTCCCGCCAGAAATTTCACATCACTATTATGTGACAATGTCGGTCCCCGCCAAAAATAACACAGGGTGATAACGTGATATACTCCCACAAAAATATCATGTGAGTGCCATGTGCGATCTTCTCGCCAAGAAATATCTGATTATTGTAAAGGGCTGACCACTTCCTGTAAATTATCGGCAAGCATCCCTCTCATCCGGCCTTGCACAACTTGAGGAACCTACCTCATCGGTTTTTTTTCTTCAAGCTCCCACATTACCTACCTTACGTATTTCATTTTGTACTCCACTATGCACCTCTTTCCACCCATTACATCTTATACCTATCGTTAATTTTTTATTGTTCACATTTCATTTTTTTAGTTGATTACCTCAGGGTATTTAATTTCCAGCCATGTTTCTTGTTTTATTTTATTTTATTTTTATGTTATATGTTTTACTCAGTACACACCACACGCGGGTAAGGTGCACATATGTCTTGTGTACCCTTGGCGCTCGCTTGGGTAGTGCGTCACACACTTTTGCTAGGGAACGTGTTTCTCGGACTCCGAATCGTTAAGCTAAGCGACTCTCCTCTTTGTGTGATATTTTTTCTCTTTCTTTATTTTTTTGTGTTTGTGGGTATTTGCATATACGCGCCTGCTTTCATGGACCCAACTAATTTTCGGTTATTTGTTGTGCGTTTCTTTTTCTATCCTCCATTTATCGTTAAACTCTGCACGTTGACGATCCTCTGCGCTGCACTGGAGACTAAGCGCGCACAGAGCAAGCTATCCCTCTCCCCCTACGTTTTACTCTGCGGTTCTGTGCCGCGCTGCGGGGGCAGCAGTGGCGCAGTCAGAGGTGACATGGTAATAAAATTAACGGTCACTGACCAAGTCAAAAAGGTTGTTTTGACGTTTCGGAGCCTATACGGGTTCCTTGTTCACAATGCAGCGGACGTAGCGCCGTTGTCCAGTTAAATATGCACTATGTGACGTAATGAACGGGCATAAATTTAAGGCATGTTTCCATCTGTCCTGTTAACAGTATCAGGCATCGTCTGTATGAGCAATGATTCCAGCAGCAGTATCGTTGTCAGATTCTTCTCTTGAGCTATGACTGGAGCATTTTCCCAAGCGGTACACTCATCACTCTTGGCACATGCTCCGCTAGTGCGTTGTACACATGCCGGTGATTTTGAACATCGCGCTTGTGCTCTTTTAGCCGTCGAATCAAGTTTCGCCCCGCCACGGTGGTCTAGTGGCTATGGTACTCGGCTGCTGATCCGAGGGTCGCGGGATCGAATCCCGGCTGCGGCGGCTGCATTTCGATGGAGGCGAAATGTTGAGGCCCGTGTGCTGTGCGATGTCAGTGCACGTTAAAGAACCCCAGGTGGTCTAAATTTCCGGAGCCCTCCACTACGGCGTCTCTCATAATCAGAAGTGGTTTTGGGACGTTAAACACCACAAAACAACGAATCAAGTTTCCTGTTTCTCCAATATAACAGAAATTGCAGTCATGGCACGGGATCTTATAGATTAAACCTGGGAACTTTTCCTTCTTGTAAGCGGTCCTTCACGTTCACGACTTTGCTGCGGACCTTTTAGATGGCACATGCGCTAGGCGTAAATGATATTGTGGAAATATTTTCTTGAAAGTGCTTCGCTGATACCAGGTATGTAGGGAATGCTGGCCCGTTTTTGACGAGTTCGTTTCAGCAGTGGCGGAGGATTCAGCACTCGTTTTTCAATTCTGTGAACAAAACTAGCCGAATAGCCGTTGTTGGACACTTCTTGCGTACCGTGAAAAGTTCTCTCTGCAGTTCGTCTTTGTTGGAGCGTTGGTATTTGCACCAAGTTCTCAGCCCCCTAGCCGGCCACACCACAACACATGTTGAGAACTCTTCAGCATTCGTGCAAGCTGTGCGCGGCCTTCATCTCAGTGATGACTGATGTGATGGTATCCTTTGACGTGACCTCGATTTTTACCAGTGTCCCTATCGACTTGGCCGTCGAAACCTGCAAAGAAGCCCTTTCAAGGGATGCCAACATCGCTGATCGGACACCCCTGGATCCCTCAGAGCTGTGTGAGGTGCTTCATCTCTGTTGAAGTAACACGTACTTTACTTACAGCTCTAAAATCTACAAACACACACATGGGACTGCTATGGGGGCATCAACATCCGTTACAATCGCAAACCTTGTGATGGAAGCCCTGGTGGAAAAAGTCCTGACAGATTTCAAACCTGCACCGAAAGTTTTCATGCGCTATGTGGACGACTGCTTTAGTGTCCTGCACAAAAATGACGTCGACCAGTTGCTACAAAGGCTCAACCCCATACAGCCGACCATACAATTTACTCTGGAGCGAGAAGAAAATGGCAAGGTTCCTTTCCTAGACGTACTCGTACATCGTTCCGACATCGGCCTATCCCATTCCGTTTGTCGCAAAATGACCCATACGCGTCGCTACCTCCGATCTGCGTCCTGCCACCCGACTGGACACAAGACCTCTGTCGTATCGTCTTTGGTTCGTAGGGCCACCCGCTTATGCTCCAACGAAGACGAACTGCAGAGAGAACTTTTTACGGTACGCCAAGAACTCTCCAATAACGGCTCTTCGGCTGCTTTCGTTCGCAGAACTGAAAATCGAGTGCTGAATCCTCAGCCAGCCGAGAAACGAACTCTCCAAAAACGGGCCAGCATTCCGTACATACCTAGTATCAGCGAAGCACTTTCAGGCATATTTTCAAAATATGATTTACGCGTAGCGCATGTGCCATCTAACAAGCTTCGCTGCAAAGTCGTCAACGTGAAATACCGCTTACAAGAAGAAAAGTTCACGGGTGTAATCTAAAGATCGCGTGCACGACTGCAATTTCTGTTATATTGGCGAAACAGGAAACTTTATTCGATAACTAAAAGAGCACAAGCGCCATGTTCAAAATCACCGCCATGTGTACAACACACTAGCGGAGTATGTGTTGAGTGTATCGCTTGGGAAAGAGTGATGAGTGTATGGCTTGTCAGACAAGAGTGATGAGTGTATCGCTTGGGAAAATGCTGCAGTCATAGCTAAGAGAAGAGTCTGACAACGAGATGCAGTTGGAATCTCTGCTGATACAGACGACGCCTGATACCGTTAACAGGAGAGATGGATAAATGCCTTAAATTTATGCCCGTTCATTACGTCACATACTGCATATTTGCTGCTTGATGGCCCCGGCCCAGCTGCTCGGTGTTATCGGGGCACCGTATAGATGCAGATGTTATTTTACACTGGCCTTTGGCTCCTAGACACACCTCTGTATTTTAACCCCCTTTTTAGTGAGCTATCCACTTTCCTAATCCCCTTTCCACGCCCGCCATTGTGCATGTTCGTGAGGTGTACTTAAAACCATGCGCCATGAAAACTTTCACATTTGAAAAAGGCTGGTCTCCGGCCGAAATATCTGACTCAATATTAAATAATATAATAGCACAGTGGTTTGTGTCCTTCCCTTGTCCTCGTGTTTCGCGCGCACCATAAAGCTGTATAACTAAATATGTCTGTCAATCCGACTTTCTGATTGTACATTTATCCCGATAGCCAAGATGAGATGTTTAATATATATATATATATATATATATATATATATATATATATATATATATATATATTAGAGCGTCTGTGACGTCGATGTCGCTGCCCCCTCGGCTTGTGACGTCGATGTGACGTCGATGGGGGCAGCGACATCGACGTCACATCGCTCTAATATATATATATATATATTGGAGCGTCTGTGACGTCGATGTCGCTGCCCCCTCGGCGCTGCCCCCTCGCCACTCGCCCGTGGTCAGCGCCGCTCCTGCTGCTTCGGCCGCGCAAGCAGCTTGCGTTATCTCCTTGTTATGTGCGGCGTCGGGCGCAGCGGGCGAGTGACGACAGCCGAGGAGGCGGTGAAATCGACGTCACAGACGCTCTTTTTCCGTCTATTTTCGGTTTCAACGAGCCTGCCACTGGGAACTAATTATTCGCGTAGCTCCAACATGCACTCCGCTATTCAAAATTTGATCGTTGAGATAGGCAGTATCATATCAATTACAATAAGCGTTTTCTTTTCTCCTGGGGCCATAAAACAAGCATACATGGTTATTCTGAAAGTGTAAGGGAAAGAAACATGGGAGTGCCGCGAGCTGGCATTTCTTGCGTTAGTCTTAATAACTGACAGGCAGTCTCAAAGACCTTAAGACGATTTTTTACACAGCCTTCTTACCTGAACAAACGAATAATGAAAAGTGAAACTTAGGCTTGAATATGTTCTTTAGTGCAAAAACGTCGAAAGACGGCTTCCCGTTCCCAGTGAGTGTTTCGGAAAAGGAGCCTTGCAAAACCGTGTTGCCGTTTTTCTTCAGGGTAAGCTTAATGCTCTGCTTCTAAATGACCCGTTTGATAAAAATAGCTCCGAGCACGTTGTGGAGTTCTTGGCGTCTTATTTGAAGGCAACGGTTAAATCTTTTGCAATTGATGTGAAAGTTATATACTATTCCTTAGTCCACGGCAAGCTTCCTCATTTTCTCAAACAGCGCATTCTTGTACGTGATGCATTGGCATTTCAGAGCGCTTGTGGAATGTCAGTGCAAGATTTTATGAATTTTTCTGGCTTCGTATCAAATATCTACGTATGAAAATTGATGTGGCAACATTTCCATCTAAAATATAGGCATTTGCATTGCTTATACTATTCCATCACTACGTAGTAATATTTTCATACAACACTTAAATCAATACTAAATGAAAAACTACTACAAACTAAGGTATGGAGAATTTCATATATGTGGACTGTTATCTTCTTGCCCTGAAATGTGTTGTCAAATTATTTGAAGACTGTGTAGAATTGGTCTTTAAGGTGTTTTATACCGTCCGTCTGCCTTCAAAACGAATGCTATGAATGCAAATACTTTTGTATATTTATGCATTTTATTTCTTCAAACGCCTCAATATGAGGTGTTACACGAGAGAGCGGTTAAACGATGTCAAAACAAAAGCAAACTAACCAAAAAGGGAAACAACAATAAGAGAAGTTATGATGAGATGGATTCAATGAGCCGCTTGAATGCTCTTGGATTTATGACAGTGGCAACTTCGGTGGGAGGTGATTCTACCTCAAGCATTACATAAGTACAAAGAGTACAAAAAACTAACAGTATGGTCCTCAGGGGGATACACAGCGTTATGGTGACCGTTGCAGACGATACGGTGGGCTGTCTTTATGTACGGATTATCGAAATTCAGGACACACTAACTTTACTTGATCTCACCTTATATTTCCAGGGTCTGTCTGCTGGTTTTATGAACCTGGGAGCAGAAACCCATCGTTGCCATTCTCTCCCGCGCACACCCAAACAGTAGAAATCTTGGTATCTCGTGTGTGTCTTCTTAACTCTTTAAAACAATCGTGCTTCCCAATAATGCAAACGCTGCGGCGGCTGCATTTCGATGGAGGCGAAATGTTGAGGCCCGTGTGCTGTGCGATGTCAGTGCACGTTAAGGAACCCAGGTGGTCGAAATTTCCGGAGACCTCCACTACGGCGTCTCTCATAATCAGAGCTGGTTTTGGGACGTTAAACTCCACAAATCAATCAAACCAATCCATAATGCAAACAGCTTCAGGCGGCAGGTTTCCCGGCTGCAGGCAGCAGGCGAAGCCCTAGGGCTCTTTACGCCTGTTGCTTAATTGCTCACCAGTGACTTCAAGAAAGGTAATTATCCACGTAATGATGTAGGGCCACTGCAGCAGCAGAGGCGACTCTTTTTGTGTATTCTCGTGGTGTGGCGCATAATAAAGAAGATTGGCAAAAAGGTTGGAATAAGGGTCGTTATGAGTGCTCCAGAAAAAGCGCGAAGACATTGTAGCAAAACAAGTCCTATTCATAAAGGCTAAACGGTTGTGAAAGAAACCACCATAGTGATTATGTCCCCTGTGTACTATCTGTCGCGTATAGGCTACCCTTGCCTTGCGGGGTTGTACGACGTCAAGAGATATATCGGCGAACAACATATTGTAGTCAGTTCGAATTGGCATTTGTCGTGGTTAGAAGGCAACTTCGGCGGTTTTTTCTCAGTGGTCTGATATCGATGTTATCCAATGTACTGATAGTGCTGTAGGAGCAGGGTGGTTGAATTTCCTAAGAAACGAACCAATAATTTTAAACCGACTGAAAATGCGTGTTAAAACCGAAGCCGAAAGGAATAGATGTTCTGCAGAGTAGGCGATGACGACACAGCCTCCCCGCCGTCAGAAATATAGAGCTGGTGCAACAAAATGGCAGTCACGAGGTCATCCAACGGCCTATTGCATAATGCCAGCTTTTCTGAGCTTGACAACGATAATTTTGGCGCTGAAGTACCAGTCCTTGTTTTGAAGGCCCGCCCGCTCGGTTAGGCACCGTAGAAGGTAACGACTGTCGAAAGCACTGTATGGCCCGCACGGGAATCCGTTGAATGTTTGTTAAGCATTTCTAGGAAAACTAAATGATGTGCTACGGTCTGGTTTCGTATATATTATTAAAGCATCGAGGAGAATACACATTGAAAACTTATTTAAGAACCGTGCATATTGAAAAATCGCCGGAGTTGCCCTTTAAGTCGAAAGCCGACGTTATGCATCGTCCGCAGTATTTCATCAATAGTTTTCACTTGGTGTTCTGTTTCCCTGATGATTAGAATACTGTCAAGGTACAAAACGCAGGCGCGGTCTACCAGAGAAACGAAAACTGTTTTCAGCGCCCACTAGAAAGTACTTGGAGCTTTGCGTACACCGAGAGATGTCCCGTTAAATTCATACAATCCAGAAAGAGTCCAGAATGTTCTTTTAAACATATATTCTAGGCCGTGTTTATCTGCCAGTACCCAGCTTTTCAGTCTGAAGATAAAGAAATTGTGCACCGTGTACGTCGTCAATGGCTCCGTCGTTGCGAAGAAGCGGTAAAGGATATGGAGATGTCTGTTTGTTCAACTCTCCGTATTCAACGCGAAAACAAAGATTACCGTTCTTTTTGCGGACAAGGACGATAGGTGCAGCCGTGTTCTAGCCACATAGGCTGGAACACGGCCCCGTGATGTCGGCCGCTAGAATTTTGCGGTCTCGTCTCATTCAACTTAACCTCGCAGCTGTATCGACAGTGGCGGACGATTGTAATTTGGAAAACGATGTTGTCGAACGCAAGCACCGGGAAACTCAGCAGCAGTATTGGCAAAGAGTGGTACATGTCGTTTTCAGTGCAGCTGAAAGCGTTGTGGGATCACCTTGCGAACATTATGGTGATAGAAGGCCAACTGAGCATACCTACGGCAGTGAGGAGATGATCAGTTCCCATAACGTCGTCGGCAGGAAGATCTTCAAATGCGGCAATTGCAGCATTGAACTTGCTCCGGCTTGGGTGTGGAGCTGGAGGTCCAGGCGCACCGGTAGGAGATACAGAAACACCTAGCGTCGTATGGGTGGCTAGGTCCACATCCGAAGGCGGGCTGCGGGCTTTGCGTCGAAGCAAGGCTGTGCGCTCCTCCAGTGTCCACGATAGCCGTTTGCATCACTATGCCGTCGACACGGACCTCGACAGTTTGAGCAGCTGAGTTGGTACTGAATGGCTTGGCGCACCACTCATGGGCAAGTGTTATATGTGTATGCGAAACAACCCACATGAAAGGCATCGACTCGGAAGAGGTGCAAAGGCGTGAGGTTAAAGCTGCGCTCCAAGTTCAACATGTAGCTAGGAGGTTGCCTTAGAAGCAACGCCATGCATCGACAACTGCTAGGAGGTAGCCTTTGGCGAAGGACATCTTCATATGGCCTGGCCACTGAGTTGACGATAGAGACCAAATCCGGCTCTATTTGTTTGGGCGACGATTCGCAGTGGTAACGCATAATCCGCGATCGCATGGATGTTTCAGATGCAGCATCTCACGCGTTAGTTTGTTCGATGCATTATTCTGCCGCAGCTCCACATATGCCATTCTTAACAGTGCTGGAGAGCGAAATCAACTTGCGGAATCTTTGTCTCCAACCAAAAGAGGAGCCCTCCACACGTAAACGAGAAAGCTGGATCATATGCTCTCAATAATACCTGACAAGACCCTACGCACATGTAAGAGCTTAGTACCATTACAGATTGCATTACGGAAACGGAAAGCAATGCCAAATTTCTTTTACGTGATGGTTGGTTGCATTGTCGTCACTGGACCAATAAAAGAGACCAATGCCACCTGTGGTGTGCTGTTTGTTGACCGCTCTGGTAAGAAATGTATATGTATTGCTAGTAATGCTGGGCCACAGCGCAATACACAAGTATCGCTGCAGTTCATAGAGACACTTTTACGTATACTTGCATATCAAGGTACATTTAAATGTGGAATCATGTCCCAGTAGTGAAATACTCTTACGATACACCCACTGCATTTCGCGACTCTCGCAGAGATGTGTACCTCGTAACATTTTTGTCGCAAACGAGCCAACGTCTAGACAGGGGAAAAGAGGACTCGTTTTGTTTAGTAATGAGACCCATGCTTGCGGGTGTTTGAATAAGGAGTGTCTCCGGCGTCAGCCCATGGTACAACGTACATTGATCTTGGACAAAGAGAAGTCGGTGCACAGACACGCACAGATACCGCAGTCCACCACCATGTCGACAACCGGCACGGTTGATGCCGGTGTTCCCGACAAGCCCCGTAAGCCCACGTTGGGTACGCAACTATTAATTTTGCACAAGGACGTCGATGCCACTCGTGACCCATAACTTAATGCATAATTCGGCACAGGCTGTTTTCTCGCTTAGTGTTTCGCGTGAACAGTACTTCCCGCAGTGCGTAGGTTCTATTGGATTTCTTAATTATTATATTTCTCCTTTGTCTGCCATTTTTTCCTATCGTTCGCATTCGAGAAACTATACTTGAATAAAAAGTGCTTGTCGAATGTTTGACCTACTAGGTGGGATCATGTTCAAATGTAATCTCCAGGGCTCAGCGAGTGTAGAGGAAGAGAATAGTAAATATTTGGTGGGAGTATATTTAACATTTAACAGGTATTAATCGATTCAGTAGAAGTAAGTAATGTTGACATTAACGTGTGGCGTGCATTTTTTCGAGGTTTTCCCGGAACAGAAGCACAAGTCTCATCGCCGACTGTAAACAGCCTCTGAATTCTCGACTCGTATGAGACAGATGCGCTGCTAACTTTCCTTGGTGACCACTTGAGTTCTTCATTCTTTGTTTTAATGACGATGGGGAAACGCATAATTCGACGAAGCGATTCCTTGCATTTCTGAGACCGTGGTAAATATTGACATTCGCGCATTTAAATCGTGCCTTCTCATTGCACTCCTTCAATCCGGCGACGCTGCTGCTCATGTTTTGCGGGAAGCTAGTGACGCACCGACTCGTACTCGACATTTTCAAATGACCTTTATTTACGTATTGCAGATTCGTATTAGTCACCTTTCTCGTAATTTTGAATATGCCTAACATTTAAACGAATTTTATTATGAATTTAGTGCAAGTTTCATCAGCATCTTCGAGCGGCACGACTTGACACTTAAGCGTAGTTTTCCTCGAGTAAAAAAAGGGATGTTCCATTTCGGCACAGGCATAATAAACAGTAAAAGTCCCACCTCGAACCTAAGCCATATCCCCTCACACTATATGCGAAGCCCGCTATTTCTCATCTCCTCAAATGTTGACCGCGTAATTATGCATATTTTGACAAGCTACACACATGCGCGGTAAACCAGAAATAGACATACTGCCTATATATGTATATAAAATAAATTTCCTAAATGCTGACCGCACCAAAGACAGCTGCCTCGAAATAAAAAAATTAAGCCAGCTACCAGGCGGGCTGGGAGAATCGGGCGAAGTAATCGGAGCGTCGTTTGAGCTACGATGCCACAAATAAAGTTACTATTTCCGACCGTCTAGTCGCTAAGCGTTATGGAGAAACCTGCATCAATTGCAAGTGTCCTATCCATTACAGCAAGTTTTGCAGCTGGACGCCATTGATATTGTGGAACCTACTACCCCGAAGTAAGAAGTTAGCTTAAAGAAGAAGTTCAATGCAACCACACTTTCAGAAATGGTCGCTGTGAAGTCGCGCTCACATGGAGACTGGCAAAAGGAGCCTACAGATGAGCATAAGGTCGCATTGTCGAGATTGTTTGTACTCGTTAGTTCGCGGGCCTTCGCGGAAGAAAGAAACATAGAAGCAAAGCAATAAGACAATACAAGAAAGACAGACATGCGGAGATGATCGTTATTGATAAACGATGAGAAGCAAGTGTTATTATATGTTTCACGACGAAGTGATCGCGAAACTTATAGGATTGCAAAACTCAATTGCCTTTGATGCCTCCACACACCGAGCAGGACAGTTTACTCTAAATGGCCAACTGGTGAAGAAAGCTAAATTTAAAGCTTACCAGGTGGTCATCTTAGCCAGTCAGGATGTCTTTAGAAAAAACGCTGACGTGCAGAAGGAGTTCCTACAAATTATATACGAACGGAACACAGAGACAACACTTCGGTTACTTTCGTTCGAAGAGAAGCCTTCGGAGGAAAAGCCCCCTCAACAAATTGAAGGAATGAGAACGATTCCTCAACCCTTCGGAACTACTTCGAGTCCTTTCTTTTAGTGGCTACTATGCAGTACCACATGAACCACGTCGAAGCACCTTACCAAGAACCACCTGCAAAGCTCAAGCAACGCTTTGTAGATGGTAGGCTTAACATTCAATGCTCCGACCGCTAAAGAAGCCCTGGATTTCTAGTAGCAGGCGAATAAGGTAATGGAACTTTCTGGTATGAAGGTGCATAAGCTCCAGTTGAACTGCCGGTTCAAATGAAAAGTTCTAAAGCGAAATGAATAAACTGTTGCATTTAGGTCCAGCATAAGTAAAACACTCTATTTGTAGTGGGACGCCAAAGACGATAACATTAGTTTTAACTTAGACGCAGTATTAAAGAAGGATATCACAGACAACACCAAGCGAGTCGTACTGCAAAGCATATCTCGTTCGAGCCATTGTTCTTCTTGGTGCCCTTAACAATGCGAGCCAAAGAACTGTTTTCAACAGCTCTGGACTCAAGGTACACTCTAAAAACAAAGAGAGTGCTGGGCACACACCTGGGGGAGTACTTTAATGTCCCAAATTTAACTCCTTTTTTCAGAGTAGATCAACCCCATTGCAGGGTACCGGTACTCTCGCAGAAACAGGGTAGTAGGACGCCTCCGAAGGGGATTCGAACACTCTTCTGAAGAGAGCTCTACAACCCCAACTAGCGGGGTGGTAGTACTCCCAGAGGCAGTAGCAGAGTAAAAAAAAAGCAACGACTGCGTTTTTCGACCGTGCTACAATTAGCAGGCATTTAATTACATCACACAGAACGTAGAACATACAGAATCACATGACACGAACGCACATACACGCCAATAACGCAACCACAGCAAAGCACAAAGCCCACAACACACTCGCGGTATACCGTCATATATTGAATTCCTGTATATATAAGCCGTACACTTGACCTGCTATGTAGCGCCGCTGGTAAAGTACTGTTCTGCATAATTAAAGAAAAAGTATGTGCAGGACAGGCGTATATTTAGCGTTGGCTCATAGGTAGCCGCTCGCCGCACAGATCTGTTAATCTAAACGCGGGGAACATATACAATGTCGCTTAGATTACGCATTTCTATCATGAGCTGGCATTCCGTTTTACGGGCATTCGCGAGTTCACAGTGCTGGTTCGAGATGTAAAATGCACCTGAGGAAGCGAGTACGTACATAATAACGGCGAAATTTTATCAACGCCAGCGAAGAAAAGCGGCACCCGGGTGCTCCGCTACCACCCGCTTCATTCCGACGGCGTCCCCTTTCGAGTCCATCGAGCACGTCCGTACGACGAACAACCGCTGGCGATCACAAAATATGCACTCCTCGTTCTTGTTTATTCTGCACACAGATGTAATATAGTCTCTGCCTTAAGAAGTGTTTAGGGTACTATGCTGTACTTACCAGACTTGCGAACGGGACGGATCGCAGTCACGGTATTTTCACCGTGGACGCGCTCATGGCCGTCATACGGCTCGATGCCGAAGTCGTAGCGAAGCCTTTTTTTTACATGTATGAGTTATATCCAGTGAGTCTTCGGAGATCAGCCGTCGACAATCACAACAGCTTACTGTGTCTCTGAAAGTGTATTCCTCTTCGTTTCGCACACGTAAGCGAAGAATCCGAGGCATGTAGGCTGGCTGGTTTCACTAGCACGGGTACGGCCGTTCGATCGGGGGAAAAACACAGGAGAGGCAGCTCGCTATGACTCCGTCGGTTGAGGCTCGTAGTCGAGGAAGGCACCGTTCGTTAAACGTACACTGCACGCGTTGTACGCGAAAGCTTGTACGTGGAAGTCATAGGAAGGTCGCTGCTATAGTTTTATCGAAAAACACTTCACAAAGCGGCTGTTGTCTTCTTCAATCGTCCGCTCCCACCCCAGCCGCCATGTTTGCGGCTGCGAATGCGAGCATCACATGTGTGTGGCAGGAGTGAAATTTCATTTTACTCTCTCATGCTGCAAGAGATATGGACATTTCATCCATCCGACGTTTTGCTAGAGTAGAACGATGCCCTAAAGAGTAGCTCGGTCGTTTCACTGCTGCCAAAACGGCTGCAGTTTTTAGAGTGACCTGAGCCACATAGCAAAGAATGGTGGAAATTGATTTCACAAACAAGGACATGTAAAATTTTTTCTGCGTGCGGCGATGACCAAACCTATCTCAAATTTCATGACACCCGAATCCCAACTAAATCTATTCAGTGAATCGTGCCCTAGTTGTAGGGAGTGTTTGAGAGCTCAAGAGGCATATGGTAAAATAGTAGTCCAACAACATCTGGCGAACGCAAGAGTCGACCCCTTAAACCGTCATGGTGCCACAACTTTCAATGGTTGAAGCTTGCTTGGAGTCAGGTTAACCGCAATTGTAAGAGACACGCGGTCCCAGAGCGCTCCATATTACTCT
>CM023487.1:73869627-73893662 GCA_013339685.2 Hyalomma asiaticum | reverse complement strand
CATTTTACTTTCTCAAATTCCCGTGAGTACACATAATGTAACTCATAACAACACTCATAATGTGAGTGTTGTTCCTGCGCCTATATTACCGTGATAATGAAAGTACACATAACCTTCTCATGACTTTTGTTACCTGCCCTTACCTCTGGAAAACTAAAAAGTTGGGTGTTCCGGACGGGCACTATTTTGAACTGTATCTAGACCCGCAGCAACACGATTTCACCCTTGAAGCTATGTGGCGAGGCGCTACTTTGTGTGAGCCCGAGTTAATCTATACACGCATCTAAGCCTGAAGCTTGAAGTTTCCATGCGCGGTATTTCCCTGCCTATGAATGTTGAATTGTTCTATGGTTAATATGCATATTATGCTAACGGATGAGTGCATAATTCCGCATCAGTGACGAGAGTTCCTGTATTTTCTCATCGAAATGAAGCAAAGCGGCGTGCATTCGGGGAGACAACTTCAAAAACTGTTTTTTCGCCTAAAGCAAGAAAAGTTCGTCAATCCCTAAGCATATTCTTACGAGATGAGAACGCGAAAGCGTTTCTTTTGGCTAGATTGTTGTTGCGGAGGGGTGCTGCAAACTGGTGTTGCCGAGTTGTTTTATAAAAAATGAGGCAATGTGGGAAGGCGGATCGTGTTTATGTAGATGATTTGATGTCATCTAAGCGCTGTTAGACACCATGTCCTTTTGTATTTTCTCGTCCAGGCACTATACACAGGCATGCCCGAGCCAAGTCTCAGGCATGTCGAAGAAGTACCACCGCCGTGGCGTCGTGGGTGGTGTCATGAGGCAGTCACCGGTGTCGTCACTCTCTTATCGTTCCGGTGACGTCGTACTTGGGCCGGTGTACAAGACACCACCATGGCCTTGTGATCAGAGTAGTAGGTGTATACATACATAAGATATCCCACAATGTATGGGTCATTGGTGTATGCGAGAACGATGCACGTACATATCGACGTCGTGATGGCCTCAGTGGGTGTCTTCAATTCGAGATTGAACTCGGCACGCATGGCGCCGAGGAACGATGGGCTAGCGCCTAGCGCTGCTACGGCGACGCCACGAAGCTGGGAGCGCGCTTTCGCCAACCCAGCGCAGAAACGCGGCGACGCGCTCGCACGCCTCTGCAGGTAGCTGCAGCAGAGCGGAGCGTGCGCCGACTGCCGTAGAGGCGAGTGTTGGCGCCGGTGTCACTTCCGGTGGGAGAGGTCGCGTGCTTTCCGGGCACGGCCTTTGCGGACGCTTTTTGCGGAAGGCAGCTCGGCGCGCGCTCTCGGGACCTAGCCAGGAAACGCTTCCGCGTAAAAAAAATGATTTAATAAGACTGCTGAACTCATACCAGCGAAGTGTCCAATCATATTCCGCTTAGATAATACATTTAGCTGGAGCGTGACAGTAAGAAAAACTCCTCTTAAACGCAATAAATCGAATATTTTCCCCCATTTAAGCAATTTTTTTGCCACGGACACTCAAATGACGTTTTGCATAGCATATTTCTATGTGAAAATACGCCTTCCTAGAAATCAAAGAAATATTTACATTACTCTTGAAAATAGCTTTTTTTCTCTTGAAAAAGTCATGACAGTTGAAGCTTTTGGCTGTTTTGGGGGAGTATGTGACAGGCAGCAAGATTTAAAATGTCAATTTCTACAAAAGTACGCGTAAGCAGAACATTCGTATTACCGCAGACGAACTCCCTTGCTTCAACATACAAAAATACATATTTAGATATTCTTCTAATAATTATAGTTTAATGAAAAGGCACAACCTTGGAGAGCCCAGAAAGCATCAAAATGTTTTGTCCTGAAACGTTCTACCGAGATGCCTCGTGAAGCACACTGAACAGCCTCAAATTTTATCAGCAAAGCTCTGCGGTGAGCGAATGCCACGTCTGGGCCACTTCGCATGGAATGACGCTATACAATGCTCGACGTTGCTTTCAACTCTGAAGAGTACTTTTCTCGCAGTGTTTGTTGAAATACTCAAATGACAGAGCAGATACTCACTGGTAATGTTGCTTCCTGTCGTTGCTATACGTCTGCGCACTCAGTCCTCTCTGAGTGCTTCTTTTATACTGAAAGTGTGGACACAGGCGACCATATTCATGTGACCTCCAAAGCTATTATATAAATTTATTCTGTTTTGCTGACAACTGGAGAATTTTACCCTTGCTATGAACAATGCCTGGAACCGTGAAGGAGCCACGTGGGGGGCGCCAGAATATGACATTTTTGCTACGTACGTCAAAGCTGTAGCGTATTGAACTGCGATTCTCTGTGCTAACATGCCTATATATCATATTATTTGAGGCATTTGGTATGATAGCCTGGCTCACATCCATGACGTCTATCCATGACCTCCCCACATCCATCACGTCTATTTTCTTTTTTAAAGATTTCCTCTCGGGTTCAACGCATCCGAGAAACTCCTTCTTGGAAATACTTCGTTTATGCAGTCGCTCGGAACACAAGCGACTATCATGCTTTCACATAGGAAGATATTTTGCATGCTTCTTCGATATTATTCCCGGTTATCCGCAATGATAATAAGCAAGCAACGTCAGAGTTCGTGCATACGAACTGATGACGTATTATTCAGAATTAAGGAAGGCATTCAACTCTTGTCGAACGCGGTTTTTAGGTTTGTTATTTACTTACAGGAGATATTCCAGTGATGAACCAGTAGCCATCCCTCGTTTTTTCAGGCGTAGAAAAATATGTGATAATGCTGGCTTACTATCATCAGCGCAGGTTAGTTTGATGACTTACTTACTTGATGACATCTTTTTCGTTTTAGTAAATATTTGACAGTTTCAGTGCATCCGCCACATGTCTTTTACAGCGGTAACTCTAAATCTGCTCATTTTCCCGTGCACAGCAGGCTGGAAATTATCATAATCATTGGTCACGCATGCTGATATTGGTGCGTGTGCAATTCTTCTATGCAATGCATAATGTGTGGCATTATCCGACGAAGACAGCGGATAAGAGCCAAGCAGCTTCTAGCATAGCATAACCATGCATAGCAAGACCGTGGGAAGGGAACTGAGAGTGAGGATGTGAGGATGATGACCAAGGAAAAGAGGGTGATAGGCAGTAAAGTATGGCGTAGCCCTGCCCAGCTGTCCTAGGCCAGGTAATCACGCAACATTTTTTCTACAAAACCGCTTAAATCTTGTCACGCGACAAGTTCCCGCATGTCCCTAGTCACTTGATATGTTCCCGCATATTTACCTAGCTTTAACGGCACATGTCACGTCAGCTAGATAAATGTAGTCACGTGAGGTTTTCCGCCGAAACCACGTCAATTTAGCCGGGCCACGTTTCCACGAATGTTTCTCTGGTGGTGCAGCAAAGCGCGGGGTGGTCTCTGATCACCGAAAACGTGCGACCGAACAAATAGGGCCGAAACTTGCCGACAGCCCAGACTAGCGCGAGGCACTCGCGTTCAGTGATAGAGAATTTGCACTCCGAAGGGGAAAGAAGGCGACTGGCATAGGCGATAACGCGGTTTCGTCCTTGTTGATGCTGGGCGAGAACAGCGCCGATTCCATGTCCACTGGCGTCGGTGCGAAGTTCAGTGGGAGCTGAGGGGTCAATGTGGGCCAAGATGGGCGGTGACGTAAGTAAAGTTGTCAGCGTGCGAAACGCATCGGCTTGGGCAGGACCCCAAGAAAAGGACGTTTCCTTTTTTAGAAGTTCCGTAAGGGGACGGGCAATGTCGGCAAAATTCTTGACGAAACGTCGAAAATAGGAGCAAAGGCCGACAAAGCTCCGTACGTCTTTAGTGGAACGAGGTAGAGGGAAGTCTTTGACAACGCGAACTTTGTCGGGGTCAGGCTGCATGCCTTCGGCACTCACAAGGTGGCCAAGCACAGTTATTTCGCGGCGGCCAAAACGACATTTGGCAGAGTTGAGCTGAAGGCCTGCTTGCCTGAAAACTTGGAGAACTGCCGACAGGCGGCTGAGGTGACTTTCAAATGTCGGCGAGAACACGATGACATCGTCAAGATAACACAGGGCACGTCGACCATTTGTATCCACGAAGGAGAGAGTCGATCATCCTTTCAAATGTGGCCGGGGCATTACAGAGCCCAAACGGCATTACCTTAAACTGGTAAAGTCCGTCGGGCGTAACGAATGCGGTCTTTTCGCGGTCTTTATCATCGACGGATATCTGCCAGTATCCTGACCTGAGGTCAATAGAAGAGAAGTAGGCAGATCCGTGTAGACAGTCGAGGGCGTCGTCGATCCGCGGCAGAGGATAGACGTCTTTGCGCGTTACTTTGTTCAAGAGACGGTAGTCCACGCAGAATCGCCAGCTTCCATCTTTCTTCTTGACAAGAACGACCGGCGATGCCCATGGACTGCACGACGGTTCGATGACGTCTTTGGTGAGCATCTTGTCCACCTCACGTTGTATTACGTTTCGCTCGGCGTGGGACACGCGGTAAGGACGTCGTCGGATGGGGCTGGCGTCTCCGGTATCGATCTTATGAGTGACCATTGTTGTCTGCCCCAAAGGACGGTCATCAAAGTCAAATATGTCGCGGTAGGACTTTAATATGCACCGCATATCTGCTATCTGTTGTGGCAGGAGGTCAGATGCGATCATCTTGTCAATGTCACCGTCGACGTGGGAGGAAGCGGAAGGGGCCAAGGGTACAGAAGCGTCGGCGACGAATGCAGAAACGGCGCAGTCATCGACAGGAGAGATGTTGGCTAGAGTCATACCGGCTGGGATAAGTTGCGTGCACCAGCTGAAGTTCAATATAGGTAGCGATGTTCGATGACCCGTCATTCTAATAAGAGTGTGAGGAAGAGCGACGTTCCTCGCCAATAAGACCTCGGTGATCGGAGTCAAGATGTAATCGCCATCGGGGATGGGGGAAAAAGACCGCAAGTCCACATATGTAACAGCTTGAGGAGGTAGGCGAACGTAATCCACTGAGCACAAGCGCGGTGGGCGTGTATTAGGGACGTCATGGTAATACGGAAGGTCAAGCTGAAGCGAGCCTGTTCGACAGTCAATAAGGGCAGAATGGGCCGACATAAAATCCGATACCGAGAATAAGTTCATGGGAGCACTTCTCGAGCACGGCAAGTAGTACGCTTGTGGACCGGTCAGCAACACTTATTCGAGCCGAGCACTCACTAGCACCGGAAACGTTCCGCCATCGGCGACACGAATGAATGGCACTGTGGGTGGTGTTAGGACCTTCTTAAGGCGGCGCCGGAGCTCCGAATTCATCACTGATATTTGAGCCCCTGTGTCCACTAGAGCGACAACATCTACGTCATCCAGTTTAACGTCTATCATGTTCCGTCTGGTCTGCAGCGTAGTCAGAGGATTTGGCAGGCTAGTCGTCGATGCAGCATCACCTCCGGGAGCTGCATCGGCTAGTTTTCCCGGGGGAGGCGTTCAGACGGCGACGTAGGGCGGCGGAATCGGGGCGAGCGAGACTGGCGGCGAGACAGCGGCGAGCGGGACTGGTGACCATGCGGTGATGGTGAGCGACGGTACGGCGTGGAAGGGACGTCGTTACCGGTGTTCTGAGGAGGCTCGCGGTAGGGCTGAAATCGGCCGTGGTCCGAATCGGGGCGGCGGTTGGATCCATACGGCTGGTGCCAGTACCACCGGCTGTTACAATAACGGGCCACGTGTCCAATGCGACGGCATCGGAAGCATATGGGGCGGTCATCAGCGGTCCTCCACTCGGATGGATTGCGAGTACGGAATGGCGGCCTTTCACCCTGCGCGTACGAAAAAGGAGGACGGCGGTCAATCGGCCGGTAAGGAACTGCGGCACACACAGCGTCTAGGCCAGCATTGGAGAGCTCCTGATGCACGATAGCTTGAACTAGTGGCACCATCTGGGAACTGTGGTCACAAGTATGGGCGCACGTTGAAGCAGGAGACACAGCGTCAAGTTCACATCGGACGATTGTCTTGACGTGTTCGGCGGTGAGTGGCGCGGTGAGCGGCGCCGACGGCTCAGGTACATCTGCGCACGACCATGTTGCTTTCGTGTTCGGAAGTCGAGCGAATTGATGGGCAATACGTCGACTTTTGGCGGCTTCAAAGCGCTTGCACTCCTGGATGATGGCATCGATCGTGTCGCAGTCTTTGCAGACTAGCAGATTGAAGGCGTCATCTGCTATGCCTTTTAACACATGACCCACTTTCTCAGACTCCGCCATGCCAGTCGTCGGCTTTGCGACAAAGGGCGAGCACGTCTTGTATATAAGTCAGGTATGACTCTGCCGACGTTTGTGCTCGGGATGCCAACTCCTTCTTTGCCGATGCCTTTCTGCCTGCAGACTTGCCGAACAGGGCACGCATCTTTTCTTTGCATACATCCCAGCTCCAATTTCGTCTTCGTTATTCTCAAACCACACCTTCGCTGATCCCTTGAGGTAAATAAGATATTCGCCAACATGATAGTCGCGTCCCAATGATTGTTCCTACCTGCACGCTCGTACATGGGCAGCCAGTCTTCAATGTCGACATCGTCAGTACCGCAGAATGTGCCTGGGTCTTTCAGCTGAGCAAGGACGACCGTTGTTCTTGCAGCCGCGTCGGTGGGCGACGATCAGAGCATCAGCACGAGCGCTGCTCTGATCGTCGTCTTCATCTTCTTGGTGCATTCCTCCAGGCTCGGCAGGATGCGCCGCTAACTGCGCGGAATAGCGCGTAACAGTATTATGCTGTACTTACCAGACTTGCGAACGGGACGGAACGCAGTCACGGTATTTTCACCGTCGACAGCGCTCATGGCCGTCATACGGCTGGATGCCGAAGTCGTAGCGAAGCCTTTTTCTTTACATGTATGAGTTATATCCAGTGAGTCGTCGGAGAATCGCAGTCACGGTATTTTCACCGTCGACGCGCTCATGGCCGTCATACGGCTCGATGCCGAAGTCGTAGCGAAGCCTTTTTCTTTACATGTATGAGTTATATCCAGTGAGTCGTCGGAGACCAGCCGTCGACGATCGCAACAGCTTACTGTGTCGCTGAAAGTGTATTCCTCTTCGTTTCGCACACGTAAGCGAAGAATCCGAGGCGTGTAGGCTGGCGGGTTTCATATAGCACGGGTACGGCCGTTCGATCGGGGAAAAACACAGGAGAGGCAGCTCGCTATGACTCCCGTCGGTTGAGGCTCGTAGTCGAGGAAGGCACCGTTCTTTAAACGTACACTGCACGCGTTTTTACGCGAAAGCTTGTACGTGGAAGTCGTAGGAAGGCCGCTGCTAAAGTTCTATCGAAAAACACTTCACAAAGCGGCTGTTGTCTTCTTCAATCGTCCGCTCACACCCCAGCCGCCATGTTTGCGGCTGCGAATGCGAGCATCACATGGGTGTGGCAGGAGTGAAATTGCATTTTACTCTCTCATGCCGCAAGAGGTATGGACATTTCACTCCATCCGACGTTTTGCTTGAGTAGAACGATGCCCTCAAGAGTAGCTAGGGTCGTTTCACTCCTGCGAAACCGGCTGCAGTTTTTAGAGGGTATGGAGTGGATGTTGCAAGTGCAGGCGGTACAAGCTGAGCAACACGGACAATTCCTTGCAATGTTAACGGAGACAATAGGCGCTAACACGGTGTAAGAGGTTCGTGGGCCCAGGACTCAGACAGACGAGGACGAGGCACACACAAGGACAAAACAATTATAATAACACAGTGACCCAAATAAGCAAGTACTTGCTCGCGTCCTACAAGGCTAAACTGTTCGTGGCGTACAAACAGTTATTCCCCGTCCCAGATCGTCCGCACTACATTCACGTGTGCACGCGCACCACTCACTGTGTTCACTGGTATGATTGTGCGACGTTGGTGCGGGGTAGCTACGATGCCGCCGCAGCTGTAGCGTCAAATCGGTCTCCGTCGATGGGCCGGGCGGGCGTCGTCCTGGAGTTAGGCGAGACGACGTGGGCGGCCGCGACCAGCGGACCAAAGAGTCGCCGGTTTGCTGCACGGCCTAGCCTGTGTCCACAAGCACAGGCTCCGCTAGTGCCTGCCCGAGCAGTGGGGAGCCGCACGGATCGGTACCCGCGGCGGTCGCTCCCCGAGAACAGACGGGAACCGCAACAGACCTGTAGCAGCGACGGTCACTCCTCGAGAACAGGCCTGCACCCGAGAACACTCGGGAACCGCAACGGACCGGTAGCCGCGATGGTAGCTCCCCGAGAACAGCTAGGTACGTCTTGGCAGCAAGCTTCCTGGCCTGTTCTGTCTCGTGCTTCGCGGCCTCTCCCTTCCACGAGAGGCGCCACCGCAGACAACACACACCTCTTCTTCTCCTCTATGTCGTATGCGTTACTGGGGCCGCCACTGGTCACACGGGTCCCAAAAATGAGTTAGTCAAGCCGGACATGTTGGGTGGGACGTCCTTGTCAGCAACTACATGGCTGAAATTCTTCGAGTACGCTTGTGAGAAGAATAGGTGTATGACGTCACAAGCCAAAGTACAGAATATGAGGTTGTTCCTCATTCACAATGCCAAGAAGTGGTACGATCTCCGAATATTAGACCATCAGGACGATTCCTGGGATTAGTGGAGAGCAAGCTTCATCTCGGCTTTTGACCGAAACCCTGTAGACCGTTTGGACAAAGCTATATTTTTCAAATCAGGCTCACTTATTGGTTACTTCTACGAGAAGAGACAGCTGTTACAATTACCAGACCCTGAGCTGCCTGAATCGTCCATTTTGCCTTTAGTCATCCATGGTATGACAAAGGAGTATCAAAAGCAAGTGCAAATAAGATCACCCAAGATGGTGGAAGACCTATTGGGATGTCTTAAGGATGTTTGACATGAGGCCTCTGGGCACGCTGCACAGCATAACTGCATTCGTCCAGCGAGAGTTCCTGCAGATAATGCAGCAGCCCCAAGAAGTACTGCTTTATACAATCGTCCTAACAATGGAGACACCCAGGAGACAAAAAACTAATAAACGTGGGTGCACAACCCCACCCGTGTAACCAAAATGAGGCTGTCTACTTGATTCGGTCGAATGTTTTAAAAGTTGTACTGATTATAAATGGAAGAAAAGTAAATGCATTAGTTGACACAGGAGCTTCTGTAAGCCTAATCAATGAAATGATGGTGAATCCAGGGGAGATGCGACAGGTAAAATGGTAACAGTTAAGAGCTATGATGGATCATCTCGTACGCTGCATACCTGGGCATGGCAAGAGCTAATGCCCATTTGGCTGGGGAAGGACTTCGCGATAGAAGCACTGGTCATGCGTGACGTCGAATTTTCATTTATACTGTCAAGATCCGACATGAACAAGCTAAGAGTGAACATTTCTTGGAAAGATGAAGTCACTCTAGACTCCATTGTTTCATCTATCCCGACACCGACGCAGATGAGAACTGTCAAGTACATTCGTGATGTATCGACAATTTCCCCGGAGCTTATATGCCTGGACACATATCCACCGGCAGCTTTCTTACCCGAAGTACCTTTTGATCTTCATGACACGACTGTTGTGCGAAAGAGAGCCTAAAGGATATCCCATGAAAAGAAGACATGGTTGAAGCAAGAGCTGCAACAAATGCCAAACGCTGGAATCATAAGGCCCTCGACGTCACCGATTGCGTCGCCTATAACTATTGTCCCTAAAGAAGGTGGTTCGCTGCGACCCTGTACCGATTACTGGCAAATCAATACCCAAACAGAGCTGTATCCTTTCCCTATACCCTTTATTGATGACAGGATGAACGACACTGGAGTGTGCAAATTGTTTTTCCCGAATTGACTTGTGCAAAGGTTACTGGCAGGTACCTCTCCAGGAACAATCGAAGAAGTACACGGCATTTATAACGCGATATCTACGAGTACAACCGTCCGCCATTTGGTTGGAAGAATTCAGGCGCTTGGTTTCAGCGCATGATGAACACTGTACTGAAAGAGTTCATAGGAGATTTCTGCAGTGTTTATGTCGATGATACCACCATTTATTCTCATACGGAAGAAGAGCATTCCTCCCACTTGTCTCAGGTACTAAAGGCACTGAGCCTGAAAATACACAAGAAGGAAAGTGAATTCTTCCAGAGGAAAGTGGTGTTTCTTGGCAGAGCCCTCGACGGCTTCACAAAGACCACAAAGGAACAATCCGTCCAACGAATCAGGGAAATGCATAAACCGTCCGATGTCCCTCAATGCGCGTCTTCCTAGGCTTAGCCGGACATTTTAGAGCATTCATCAAAGATTTTGCAGCAATATCCAGGTGCCTTACGAGACTAAATCAAAAGGAAGTCCCTTTCGTGTGGAGCGACGAGTGCGACCGTTCATATCAAGAAGTGGTGCGTGCCACATCTTCAGACCCAATCCTCATATTACCCGATTTCGCGAAACCATTCGAGGTCTGCACTTATGCATCCAATTATGGCGTAGGAGCGGTTTTATACCAAAGAGATTTAACACAAGACCGAAGCCATCCGGTTGAATGTCATTGGTTATTATTCCTACACCTTTTCAAAAGCTGAAGTAAACTACACAATCACGGAAAAGGAGGCCTTGGCAGTGGTCAGGCTGGCGTTGCGGTACTTCTGAAGTTATTTGGAAGGCCGTCCGTTTAAGCTTTTCACAGACAATATAGCTTTGACGTGCCTTCTGAGCCTTACACAACCGAAAGGCAGAGTAGCAAGGTGGATGAGCGAAATTCAGCAGTTCACGTTTGATGTTAGCCACAGACCCGGTGACAATACCTTACGCGGTCGCCTTATCAAGATTGCACATAGCGCAAACAAATGACTATCAAGAGGCACACGTCGCAAGTGTATGGGGAGGCACAGAAGATATAGAAGTGATGAACGGAAAGTTTGTTGTGCCTCAAAGCTGCATATCAAAAATATTGAGGCTCTATCACGACAGTCCACATTCAGGTGGCCATGACGGCTTTTGGGGGACGTACTGGAAGATTCAGAAACGTTTTGCTTGCAAGAACATGAAGGCCGATGTGCAAAATTACTTAAAAACCTGCCATCATTGCCAGACGATGAAAGCCAAGTTGCGCCCAAAGGAAACCAGATGGTGATTCCTTCATATTCAGATGTACCATTCGATGTTGTACACCTAGAGTTTGCACAGATCAAAATGAAGGGGGAGGGTGTACGCCGAACTCAGTCCTTTCTAGTGGCTGTTGATCAGTGCACACATATGGCGGGGGCAAAACCTGGTAAAGAAGATGCGAACAGTGTCATTTCATTAATGGAAAGGCAGGCATTTAGACACACCAAGGTAATTGTCCTCGACAATGGGCCTGCATTCCGCAGTGAGCGGCTCCGATGGTGGGCAGAGGAAAAGGGTATCACTTTAAGATTTGCAACATCATACCACCCTGAAGGAAATGCACTCGCGGAACGTCTCATCCGTCACTCGAAGACGTTCAGTTTCATATATTCAGAATTCCCTGGACGATGGAAGTGTGCCCTGGAGGCAGCGGCGAGGCATCACAATCAATCTCACATGGCTGGATTTGGCTGCAGTCGTCAGTTTGCTGCTTTTCAGAAGACGACGTGGCTACCAGCAGATTACGAACTTGGCATAGTAGGGAAGATTCAGATTTCTGAACGCAAGATGACAGAGGAAAGCGACAATTGTACAAAAGTTCAATGAAGAGATACTACTACTTGCGTCATGCAACCTGCATGCCCAATATAGAACCCGGAGACATGGTATTAGTGCGGAAAGGGCTTGGTCATTCGAAGAATGCTTTCACAGGTCCTTATGTCGTCTTCAAAACGGTGAAACAACAATGTATACTGAAGTCTGTGCACTTCGAACGACCATCCGGCAAGAGAGAAGTGACAACCGTGGGTAACCTAGTGCCGTACCACCCACGGAGGGACGGTGATAAGAGACCCGGAGGATGCATTGTACCGAACAGAAGACGAAGAGGAGCGGGCGCGACAAGAGAAGACGAGGAAGATCGAATGTTCGGATTAAACACTTAAAAGGAACCGTTGATCAGTCTCGGATCCCTATTTTATATGAATCTTAGATACGGCACAGTAAAGGTTCTTTAACTTGCACTGACATCTCACAGTATATGGGCCTCAACATTTAGCCTCCATCGAAATGCAGCAGCCGCGGCCACTAATGTTATTCACAGCATGTTTACAGGAGCTATGAAAAACATTGGATTGAGAACTGATCGGCATAGAGGTTAATGAGGAGTAGTCCGCTAACGTCAGATTTACTGATGTCATTACCTCGAAAACTAACTCGGGAGACGACTTGCAAAGCATGGTTACTGGACTCGACAGGCAAAGTGGAACTGTGGGCCTAAACATTAGTACGCGGGAAAATAAACTATTGCTTAAATACCTCGTAATAGCACTGCAGTTTGAGATAGGCGCAGAGGCACTGGAATTGGTAAGCGAATATATCTACCTAAGCAAAGTAGACACCCTGATCCGAACAATGAGGCTGAGATAACTAGGCTAGAATGGGGTGTAACGTGTACAACAGCTGCACCACACCGTTGCTTACTTAAGGGACATAAATGTAGATGCGCACTTAAAGGGTTCAACTTAAATTGAGGGCAGCACAGCGCAAGGAAACGTCTGAGTGGTTCTGAAAACAAAGCTGTGTTGATGGGAACAAACCTGTAGAAATCAAGAATAGAAGAAGAAATGGTTGTAGGCAGGACCTGTACTAGAATGGAAACATAACTGTTTGTCACTAGTGGTAACAGATTGGATCACTAGAGACGCAAAGCAAGGAAGGTGGGCGCGGGGGGGAGGGGGTTGCAATCAAGAAGGTTGCAAGGATAACATGACCGCACTTTGCTGAGGACCGGTATAATTGATTTATCGGAGAGGTCTTTCGCAGGGTGATGGTGATCATTAGAATATAAAAACAGACATAAAGATGTTAAAACATTTCAGGGTTTGGAACTGGAGTTCAGTGTTGGAAAGTGATTTATAAGGATGATTTGCCGGTTTCTTTGTCTCAACCGCGGGAAAAGTTAGGCGGTGATAAACTGCTGGCTATTCCATATTCTTTGCACAGTACATGTACATTGAGATTCCTCATTTATGATCATTACAGCAGTCTAGCTTTCGCCAGAAGCGACCACATACTTACTATTTATTGCTTTGCAACGTGGTTTATTGACGTCTGAAAGACGAATGACGTCAAAGGCGAGTTCCGACAGACGGCGAGCGTCAAGCAGCCAAAATCCGGGCAAGCGATCGCTCGGGGCACGAGATCACTGCCGACGCTGCGGCTTGCTTCCATGCCTTCCTTGTCTTCTCCATTACAACGACCCCCGGTGGCAAGCGTAGTCATCCTGGCTGTTTAAGGCGCTGACTGTATGGCGGGGTCATAATAGGGTTGAGGCGGCTGACGTGGACGATTTCTCGTCCACGACGACGTAAGTCCTCGGATAAAGTCAAGGGCCCGACTTCGTAATTGACAAGAGACGTCTGTGTGAGGATGCAGTAGGGGCAGTGGTATCGTGCGAGGAATTTCGACGAAAGTCCAGGCGTGCTCAGGGGGACCCAAAGCCAAACGAGGGCTCCCGTCGGGAGAGTGGAAATCGAGCGGTCACAATCGAGACGAAGCTTCTGGCCGCCTTGAGCGTCTGTTGTTACCGAACGAGCCAACTGTCGACAATCTTCCGCGTACTTAGCAACATCAGAAATGGGGGTGTATTCACTGGAGTCAGGTGTGTAGGGCAGGACAGTGTCCAGCATACAGGATGGCTCGCGTCCATGCCCAAGAAAGAATGGTGAGAATTCGGTGGTCACTAGCGTAGCAGTGTTGTCCACGTATGTGACGAATGGGAGGGCGGTGTCCGAGTTGGTCTGGTCGGATGCCGTGTACATTGTGAGCATATCACTAAGAGTTTGATTAAAGCGTTCTGTCGAACCAATTGTCTGCGGATGTTGCACTGATCAAGCAATGCTTGAATGACATCAGAAAGAAAAACACGTCCTCTGTCGCTCAAAAGTTCCCTAGGAGCACCATGGCTCAGGAGAAAGTTGCGTAGGATGAAAAATGCAAGTTCTCTCG
Source organism: Hyalomma asiaticum (assembly GCA_013339685.2). NCBI lineage: Eukaryota > Metazoa > Arthropoda > Arachnida > Ixodida > Ixodidae > Hyalomma > Hyalomma asiaticum. Next base: position 73,879,628 of record CM023487.1, on the reverse strand, counting down.
TAGTAGCTGTGGGCAATGCTGCGATCTCAGCGTAACGTGTGAGATGGTCCACGCCAACAATTATCTACCTCTTCCCAGATGTAGTCGAGGGAAGCGGGCCATATAAATCGATGCCAACGCGTTCAAATGGACGGCGAGGGCAAGGGAGAGGCTGGAGTGTGCCAGTCCGGTGTTGAGGTGGAGTTTTGAGCCGTCGACACGCAATGCAAGCACGGATATACTTGCCACACAAAGGCGTAGATGCCGCCCCAGTAGACGCGTTGGCGAATGCGGGTGTAGGTCTTGAGGACGCCCGCATGAGCACTTTGCGGGTCATTGTGGAAAGCGGCGCAGATATCCTTGCTCATATGGTGTGGTATCACAAGTAACCACTTGCAGCCATCAGGTGCGTAATTTCGCCGGTAAAGGAGATCATCTCGAACGACGAAATTGGAAGCATGGCGACGGATACTTCTAGAAGCAGGACGAAGGGACGGGTTTGCCGGAAAGTCAAGGATTTGGCGAACCCACGTATCCTTGCGTTGGTCCAATATGTCCACGAAGTCAATTGGCGAGAGGGAGGAACATGACGGAGAAGCCGTGTCGGACGCCAGTGGTGAGCGGGACAGCGCGTCAGCGTCGGAGTGTTTAGGCCTGACCGGTATACAATACGAATGTTGTATTCTTACATTCGAAGCGCCCAGCGACCGAGGCGCCCTGACGGATCTTTCAGCGACGGAGCAAACACAGAGCATGGTGGTCTGTGACAACGTCAAAGGCGCGACCATAAAGATACGGGCGAAACTTAGCCAACGCCCAAATTATGGCGAGGCACTCTTTCTCTGTAACTGAGTAATTGCACTCGGCTTTCATGAGGGTAGGACTCGCATAAGCCACAACGTATTCCTCGTAGCCTTGCTTCCGCTGAGCCAATACAGCACCAAGGCCGATGCCACTGGCGTCAGTATGGACCTCCGTAGGAGCATTTGGGGTCTGTAGAGAGTGAAAGGCGCGAACCGTCACGTTTGTTCACGTGCAGTGCGGTGAAGGAAGGATGAGGTACACGGAATGGCAGGCAAACACATATATTATGGGCAGTCTCAAGAACACGTACAAATAAGCAGACCAACAAATAATAAAGCTCGCGAGCTACACGTTAAGTCTTAAGCATGCATCGTGCACAGAAGTTCACGTCTATGTCGACGCCGGTAGCACGAGTCGTCTTGGTCATTGTGGTGACTTGAGGGACGCGGCGGGAAGGAGAGGTTGAGGAGCTCGAAAGGTGGCGGCGGCTCGGGCTCTCAGCGCAGCACGAAGTGGCGTCGGCCCAGAGCAGGTACGCGCCGGAACAGGCCGCCAGCAGGTAACGGCAACACTGATCACCGGGCGCGGTCAAGCAGCAGTCGCCGACTAACGACGTTCGCAGTACCGGCCCAGAGGCTGCCCGGCGCTTCAGCCCGGGTAGCCGTCTTCAAACCTCGGCTCCTTGAACGCCGTCTTATTCTGCCTTCCTGGCGGCGATCATCCTCGCACCTTCCTCCTACTTCTTCGTTTTATGCCACCAATCCCACGTGCACTCTTTTTGCCCGCAACGCTCCGCTCAGGTAGCTATCTTTGTCGTTGTCGTCTTCGCTTTTTAGTACACTACCCCTCACCCAAGAAAGTTCCATTCTAAACAACTTTGCTCTGAAGAGTGGGCTTGCAGAGGTGCACGGCTTCACTGGCACTTATCACGACACATGTGATCGTTCACAACTATTCACAGGGTTTTCACATTCCTTAACAACACACGCACTTATACAGAGAGACAATAACATTAGTGCATGAACACATACATATCAAATTTAAGTTTTTCACACTGTTGACCCTGTTCTACAGGACATACACGTGTAAATAGATACAATAGCATTACTACATATGTACATCCAATAGTCAGACTGACATTTAAGGTCTACGATACGCTGCTGAAGTAGGCTGTTCCGGTATCATTACTGACAATATTGACGTACTAATGACAAACAAGCTAGTGGGGTAGCATTCTGTTACGCACATGCTTTGTGATGTCACCAGACAATGAGCCCGCACAGAAAATGGGTCGCAGTCAGTTTCCAAAACTACACTGTTGCTACCCAGAAAGGCTTGAAACTTTTGAAAGTCTCAGTCAAGGACGCTGTGGCTTTCCATTCTGTGAGAGTAAGCTTCTCTGAAGAGTTTTCCCAAATTCCTCCTGGAATATATCCTGGACCAGAAGGAAAGGTCTGCTTGCCATAGCGTTGCCTGGCACGTTTCCTTCCACGGCAATATTTCTTTCTTCTTTTCCTATCAGTACAATAAAGGTGTTGACCTGTGACTTCGCGAGTGTCGACCATGGCAGCAGCTTGGTTTGCCGGAGGCAGTGAATCCCTCTCTACGTACTTTTTAAGAAAATTGATGTGGGAGGTATCCTCACGTACTCGTAAGTCAGCGACGATGTTGATGTCGCTTCTTTTGTCAATAGCGACACGCTGAGAAGGCGTGCTGAATACCGGCCTGTTTCCGAGAGGCACACGACCCACCAGGTGTTTTGGGATAGTGCTTTGACAAAACTCGCAAGACTTCACAAAGCGGGTGACACCTGCTTGAAGACTAGGCCAGTAAAATTCTTCGGAAACTGTCCGCCGTCCTATTGGTCCCTTGGTGACCAGACAGGATACCTTCGTGTGCTACCTTCAGGACCGGATGCTCGAAGGCCCTTAGGAACAAAAACCTGCTCAATGTCTCTGTTTGACCGGGACTTGTATCGCCGAAAGAGAAGGCCATTGATGACGACGTATGTGGCGGAAGTCGATCGTGTCGTTGTGGTCTTGCCCACGCCCGCGAAGCAACCTCTGAAGCTTCGATCTTGCCTTTGTAGGGCAGCCAATCTTTTCGGATCAACATCCAATGGTTTCGCTATGGCAACTGGCAGCTTTGGTGCTTCTTCGCGATGGTGTCTTAATGCCTTCATAATATCGCCGCCATAATTAGCGTCAGCAGGATCTTGGCCATGTGGGCCACCATCTCTACGTTCGTCAGGCCTTAACGTGCCTCTCCTTTCAGGCTACTCTACAGATGGGCAAGCGTCGTTGATATTGCCCAACACAACGTCATATAACGGCCGCTCCATACATATGGCAAGTACGGTGCCATTGAAGAATGGGCAGTCGATTTCCACTTCCACTTCCGAGAGGTGCTGAATCGAGCTGTCTAATAAACGAACAGCCGGTGTTGTTCCAGTAAACTTCTCGACTGGAACAAGCGCTCTTACAACTACAGTGTCGCAACCAGTATCTCTCAAAACGGTTGCAGGTTGACCGTCCAGAGAACCCTGCGCTGTCGGCATTCGCTCTTGTCGCAGGTTCAGTCTAGCAGAACTTCTCGCACCTGAAGCATGATATTGAGGACCCATGCTTTCCATTTCTACAGGAGTCTCTCGGTCATCACACAACGGCTTTTTTTTTAGCTGATTGCCCATGTTCAGCATGAAAACACGAAGACTCGTTCCGGTTTTTTGTTTTTGCGAAAGCTCTCCGGTTTCTTCTCTTTCCAAACGGTCGTTGGCTTACTTCCCGTAGACCTAGACCAGCAGTCTTATCGCTCATGTCCTTTCTTATGGCATATGAAGCAGTGGGGTTTTCCCTGAGCACTTGATGGCTCCGTGGCTGATATGCCACTCTTCGTGTACGCAGATTCCAGTTGACCTTTCGCCAGACTGGTTAAACCTCGAGCTTCAAGGTAGTGATTGGCTGTATCGGCCAAACTGTTTAAATCATTGCAGCCTCGCTCCTTCAAAAATATAGCCAGTTTCTCCTCGCACTGAATCAAGAACTGTTCAGAGACAACCCAGTCTCTCAGGGCGTCATATGTTCTTTCAGTTTTAGCCATTTCTTGCCAGTGGTCAAAGTACCCGAGCAATCTGCCTGCATACTGACGTCCTGTTTCGCTATTTTCGGGTTTGGCCTTGACCCGGTACCCTTCTTCTGTGTACTAGTATCTCTGAAGGAACATTGATTTTAACATTGCAAAGTCAGACGCAGCTTCAGCGGACACACGACCGACTACAGTGAGAGCCTCCCCCGTCAGGCACAAACTTAGGGATAGGCCCGATCTGTCACGAGGCCACCCTTGGTCAGGGGCCACTCGCTCGAACCTCTCGATGTATGCGTCAAGCTCATCCCGCGATTCATTGAAAGCCGGAATTAGCTTGTGCGGGCTTCGGAACCCTTGCCTGCTTGCATCGTGATCGCTTGGTTCGGCGGGGACTGCTTGACTAGTTTGTTGCAGTTCCTGCATGCGCAGCCGAAGCTCTAACAACTGGCGTTCCCCGGCTTGCCGCTCTAACTCCCGTTCGTGATCTTCCTTCGCCGCCTCACGCCCTAGCGCATAACTCTCGCTTTCTCGCTCCCGCTCCTTCTCTACCCATTGCTGGAGAGCCTTGCCTGAGAGTCCCAACTCTTTACCGAGACCTAAAAATTTCGGCATCCATCATCAACCTACGCAGATGTACAAAGTGAGGCTCTCAGAAGGTCTTACGAGAGCTTAGTCCTGTCGCGGACGCCAGAAATGTAGAGAGTGAAAGGTGCGGACCGTCACGTTTGTTCAGGTGCGGTGCGGTGAAGGATGGATGAGGTACACGTAATGGCAGGCAAACACATATATTATGGGCACTCTCAAGAACACGTACAAATAAGCAAAACAAAAAACCATAAAGCTCGCGAGCTACAGATTAGGTCTTAAGCATGCATCGTTCTGCAAGTGCAAAGTCACGTGCTTGTGCACAAGCTCACGTCTATGTCGACGCCGGTAGCACGAGTCGTCTTGGTCGTTGTGGTGACTTGAGGGACGCGGCGGGAAGGAGAGGTTGCGGAGCTCGAACGGTGGCGGTGGCTCGGGCTCTCAGACGCAGCACGAAGTGGCGTGGGCCCAGCGCAGGTACGCGCCGGAACAGGACGCCAGCAGGTAACGGCCACACTGGTCGCCGGGCGCGGCCAAGCAGCAGTCGTCGGCTAACGACGTTCGGCTCCTTGAACGCCGTCTTATTCTGCCTTCCTGGCGGCGATCATCCTCGCACCTTCCTCCTACTTCTTCGTTTTATGCCACCAATCCCACGTGCACTCTTTTTGCCCGCAAAACTCCGCTCAGTTAGCTATCTTTGTCGTTGTCGTCTTCGCTTTTTACTACAGGGTCAAAGTCTCGGAGTATAGGAGGCGACATTAGCAAGTGTCTTAGCGTCGTAAAGGATGCGTCCCACTCAGGTCACCAAGCAGGGAGGCCATTAGAGGCTGTGAGAAGATTCGTAAGGGGGGGCGATGATGGTAGCAAAGTCGCGGACAAATCGACGGAAGTACGAACGCAAGCCAATGAAACTTTGAAGTGCCTTCATGGAGGTGGACTTCGGATACTCGACAACTGCACGAAGTTTCGCGGGGTCCGGGAGGCTGCCGTCTTTACAGACGACGTGGCCTAGTATCGTGAGCTGGTGCGCCCCAAAATGGCACTTCTTGATGTTAAGTTGAAGCCCGGCAGATGTGAGGGACTGCAGTATAGCACGTAGACGAACAAGGTGAGTGGGGAAATTTTGAGAAAAGACTACGATGCCGTCAAGGTAACAGAGGCAGGTGCTCCATTTGTAGCCGCGAAGCATGTTATCCATCATCCGTTCGAATGTAGCGAGCGCGTTACACCATTCGAACGGCATCACCTTAAACTCGTACAGTTCATCGGGAGTAATGAAGGCAGTCTTCGGGAAATCAGGTTCAGCCATCGGGACTTGCCAGTAGCCCGACCGCAAATCCAAAGATTAGAAATATTCTGCTCCTTGCAGGCAATCCAGAGCGTCATCAATGCGCGGCAACGGGTACACATCCCTCCGAGTTATCTTGTTGAGGTGGCGATAGTCAACACAGAATGTGATGGATCCATCCTTTTTGCACACGAGTACAACAGGCGATGACCAAGGGCTCTTCGACGGCTTAATGAGCCCGCGTGTAAGCATGTCATCGACTTGCTCGCTGATGATACGTCCGTTCTTCCGCCGTTACTCGGTAAGGGCGCTGGCGTAAGGGAGCATGGGAACCGGTGTCGATGTGGTGCACAACACTCGTTGTACGACCTAAAGGATGGATGGGTGCAATCGAAGGACGAGCGGAACCCTCTCAGAAGGAAGATGAGTTCTTCGCGATGCGTGGGCGGTAGATCGGCGGCGATAGAGGGGCAAAAACTGTCCGGAGCTGGTGATCTTGAAACGGGTGACGTCATAGCATTCACTTGCAGGCAGGGTTGGTTTTGAGTGAAATCCAAGGAATGCACGAATTCGACATCTTGTACATGACCCAAGGACTCACTACGGAGTAAGGTAATAATAGGCGACGATAATGAGTTGGAAACCATCATTGTGGCAGCACCAGACTTCATGGTGAGTATTCCAAATGGCTGGCATAAACCACGACGACGGAGGAACACATCGGAGGGGGCAAACAAGACCATTCCGTCACAGGCGGCCGGGCAGGAGACGGCTACGAAGGTCCACGTTTTCGGCGGTATATCTTGTCTTCAGAAACGACAAGTTTGTGAGGGTCGGGCATAGGGTCAGCCGAAATGGAGTCTTGCAACGGAGTAAGAGCCACTTCCGCCCGAGAACAGTCCATGACGGCACCATGACCTCAGAGGAAATCCCATCCGAGAATAATGTCGTTGGATCTTGATGGCAGCACATAGAACTCTATCACATAATGTACGTCTTAAATGACTACACGCGCACTGCACATGGCAGAAGGGGAAATGCACTGTGAGCTCGAAGTGCGGAGCACTAGTCCCAGGAGCAACATGGTCAGTTTCTTCGTCTTAAGGCAGAGGTTTTCACAAATTACGGAAACGGCGGCCCCTGTGTCAATAAGCGTTAGTGCGTCCGTTCCTTCAATGTTCATGTCGATAACATTTCGCGGTGAAAGACATGGCCTTTGATGGTTCGAGTCGTGTGCAGATCCTCGGGAACTGCAGCAATCAGTTTCCCTCTTCCGTAGTTGGACGTCGACGCATTGGTGATAGCGAGCGTCGTCGAGGCGATGGAGAGCGTAGGTTTGAAAGGGGTGGATGATCCTCAGCGGTATACCTTGGTGGCGTACGGAACGACAAAGGAACAGGCGCGTCAAATGTGTCGTACGGGCAAGGAGGTTACCGGCGACAGAAGCGGGCGACATGCCCAGCGACACCACAGGCGAAGCAGATGGGCTTGCTGTCTGATGTCCGCCACGCGTCCTGGCATCGGAAGAGCGGAGCCTGAGGCCTCGCGTAAGGGTGCGTCGCAGCACGCATGGTCGTCGGGACGGTGGGGATCAGAATCGCGGGTCGGAAATACGGCGCAGGCTGTTGAGGCGGCCTAACAGCGACCGAAGCATAGGTAAGAGGCGCAGTGATAGTGGTGGCTGTGGCCTAGGCGGGAGGGTCTCGGCAACATGAGTGCGAATGACCTGTTGAAAGTCCGGAGCCAGAGACGGTGTAGGCGCGTGCGTGAGAGGTAATAAGGAGAGCTGACGTGCTACCTCTTCACGGATGAAATCTCGGATTGCGGATAGCAGCGCTTGTTGATCGGCAGGGTGGGGAGCCGGCTGCAAACTTGGCAAACTAGAGTGCGCACCAGGATTTGCGAGGCTTTGGCGGGCGATTGCGCGCTGCCTACACAACTCGTCAAAGCTCTGACACAATGACACGAGGGCGTCCACCGTCGTGGGATTTTTTGCGAGAAGCACCTAAAATGCGTCGTCCTCGATGCCTTTCAGAATGTGCTTGATCTTCTCGTCCTCAGTCATTGCGGAGCTCACACGGCTGCAAAGGTTGAGCACGTCCTCGATGTAGCTCGTGAAGTTCTCTCCTGGTTTCTGAGCACGTTGATGCAGGGCCTGCTCAGCGCAAAGCTTGCGCTCTGTAGGTCGGCAAAAGACATTCGCAATGGAAGTCTTAAAGATAGGCCAAGTTGGAATAGTGGCCTCGTGGTTATGATACCACAGTTGAGCGACATTAGCGAGATAAAGCGTGACGTGACTCAGCTTCCTGAGATCGTCCCACTTGTTGTGCTCACTTACTCGTTCATAGACAGTTAACCAATCTTCAACATCCGAGTCACCTGAGCCGTTGAAGATTGGCGGGTCCCGTTGAGGGTGAACGGCGCCGTAGGTGACATGGATTGCAGAAGGTCCAGGCTGGGCAGGGTTGGCGTCAGCCATGATAACGTTCGGGACAGGGACAGATCGAAGCATCCGGGAGCGTAGTTCCAGATTAGTACTGGGAACCCACGCACCTGCGTAGCTCTGGTCCTTTTCCCGCGCAGCCTTCGCTCTTGCCTTCTTCATCCGTCAGCGCCCGACGAATCCCTTTAAGACGCTGCCCAGCCAACCTCTGTGCCTGCCCCGTGGTGTCCCTGGTAGTTATGCAGAACTGTCGTTAAATCGACTATGGATAGTATCGATAGTTTAAAGAGAGCTATCGATGCTATCGATAGTCCATTTGCCGATAGTTCTATCAGTCACAAGAGGCTTCTATTCGCAGTACTCGGCTCGTTTAATTTATGAGCAATTTCTTTTGTGAATGAAATTACCTCAGTGAAAATGCCGGAATATGCCCACTAAGAAATTAATGCTCAAAACCAAGCGGTCAAACATTACAGACAAAAGTGAGTTTTTTTTTATTTTAAACCACAAAACGCAACATAAATTCGAGGTCTTGCAGTTCCGTGACATGAACGGCTTCCCTTGCCGCTACCGCTGAACCATTCGATTTAATTATCATTTGTAAGCCAAGCATTTTGGTGAAGGAACACAAGCATGTGATATGAGCCACGTGATATGAGCTACCTTTCCTTGCTTGCTTTCGTGCGCCCCGGGCGGGTGGTTTTGTTTCGCATTCTCGGACGGATATTCCTTTTCCGTTCGCGATTTCTACTTTGATTTGCTTTGTCTTGCTTTGCCGATCCGTACGTGAAAGGATCTAGTAGGTCCGAAGCTGCATAAGAAGTAAACAAAGAAATAACGTCTGAGATTGTCTGATTGGTTGAGAATGTGGGGCTACTGTTAGTTTCCAACCAATTCGAGCTTCTTCGGCGGCTTTGCCTTGAAGTGGAAGAGAGGGAGCATTAAAACCTACCATAAGTGCTCAAGCGGTCATGTGTCATGTCAAATTAGTTGCCTTCACTAGCTTTGCGCGATCGTCCCTCGCGTATAGTTTGGAATTTCACGATTTTTCTTATTTCCAACAGATTGGCGGAGGCAGAGAAGAAAAATTACAGCATATCCACGGAGTGAATGATGATGAGTGGGCGAAGCTCGGGATGTGCATCGTAGGTCGTGCCGAGTTCCGGATTAATTTAGTTAACGCGCATGCTACGAATCCTCACGGTTCAACTATGCACAATGCACAAGTGAAATCTCCCACCGGCACTTCATTGCAAGTCAAGATCCAGTATATATATATATATATATATATATATATATATATATATATATATATATATGGAAAGGGGGTGAAGCTCTGATGGATCCGGTATACAAAGACGTAATGCCGGTGACACACGGTAGAAAAACGACTTTATTTCTAACGTTTCGGCCAGGGGCTGGCCTTCGTCAGAAGGCTTCGTCAGGGGCTGGCCTTCGTCTGACGAAGGCCAGCCCCTGGCCGAAACGTTAGAAATAAAGTCGTTTTTCTACCGTGTGTCACCGGCATTACGTCTATATATATATATATATATATATATATATATATATGGGTTTTGCCGGTGAACGCTTCTCCAACGCGAGCAGTCGGTATTTCTCAATCAAGAAACTCGCTAGGAGACGCTGCCTGCGCCAACGTTGTCTCTCGCGTTGCCGGGGCAGTGTCGAGTTTGCTGGGGAGCGCGTGGCTCCCGGCGCTCGCGGCGAGGGCGAGCGCCAGGTGCCACGCGCTCGCCCTCCGCGCGTGCGTGCGCTCCAGCAGGCACGCGCCGGTGGCTACCTACTAACTACTACTACTAC
>CM023487.1:73848110-73869527 GCA_013339685.2 Hyalomma asiaticum | reverse complement strand
CATGGCTCAAAGCACAGCTACACTGGTGAAACTAGTGCTAGCAGGCGTACATGTTCAGAGAGAAGAAAAGGAAGACAAAGCGTGTATAATTTGTACGGTGCACAGAGTAATGCAAAGCTTTGAGTTTGTAGCTACGCGCCAAAAGAGCCGGCCTCCTACCATGGTACGCAGTTATGCCTAAACGTGGTAATGAAGTTTACGGTCACTGACCAAGTCAAAAAGGTTGTTTCGACGTTTTGGAGCCTATACAGGTTCCTTGTGCACCGTAAACTTCATTACCACATCATGCTACCTGACCAGACGAGCTTTCGTCGAATTCTGGACTATGCCTAAGCGTGTCCAGTAGTATAAGCAAAGGGGTGGGACTGCTTCGAGCCTTTCCCATGCTTGACGCATTTGCCACTGTCTCTGGTTCAACTCGAAGGTCTGTACGCAGAGCTCGGTGCCACTCTTCCAGAAGCATTCGCCAGGCCTCACAGCCCTTCGCGAGGCGTTTCCCGAAGCCTTGGACCACGACGGAATCCGGGTGTGCCCGCATCGTCACGGACCAGCCAAACGCCCATCAGATTCGCTTCTTCACTCTCCTTTCTCACCCACTGCAAAGCTCAGTAATTGTTTATTGAGTTCGGATTTATATGCTACAATCGATAGCGACCACTTTGCTTCACTGAATCATGTATTTCCTCGGGCCTCCTTTCGAATATAGCCACGAAGAACGAAAGAAACCATGCTTGGCTGTGTTTTAAATATGCTTACGTTCGTAGGGAGCTTCTCTAGTCCATTCAAAAATTTGAATGAGTTGGTGCATACTTATTGTACGTCAGTAGTATCAGATTATTTATGAAGTAGGTCCAGAGCTCTTGAATACAAAATGCTCAATCATGTGGTTTCATTTGTATTGTTACAGCGAGTAGAAATTTCTTGGCACGATGAAATATTTTCTGTGAAAGAAGTGCTACAGATTAATTCCACTGCTTGTTCTTACTCAACACTTCGTCACAGATGGAACTTGAATTTACAGATGTTCTTTTCAAAATTGCCTTCATAAGAAATGCATGCGATACATATTACATGTATAATACAGTGGTTATTGCGTACGTTACATACAGTGTCTTGCAGAAGTTACAATCGTTATCGTCACAGCCGAGAGCCGTTGTATTAACCACTTTCTTTCTTTAGGAACTGGCGGCGACATGTGTATTGGTAAGTAGTCACTTCGTGACAACTCTCCTCATAAACACTCTGTGTTTTTTAGAAATGATAGTGCTATTGATTCACTATAACGAATCAATTATTAGATTCTTGTTCACACGTTATCCTCGATATTATACAGGATCCGCATTTGTCCATGCGTCCTTTCTGTACCGTCTTTGGCCTCCCTTTAAAGAATCTGTAACGAGTGAATTTGGAAATGTTATCCTAAAGTGATATTTAAATATAGCCTTTCAAAAATAAATTCCCGACATTAATTCGCGTAGGTGATCTTGGTCGAAGGAAAACTTGGAGTACTTGGGTCATATTCCCTGAAATAAAAAAAAACATGCTACAGATCCCGCCCATTTCTGTAACCGGTCTAATGCAATTCAGTGATCGAGCAAATGCTATAATGTATTCTTCAACAATGAGCCATGTCTTACGAGCAGGATCAATGCCTTTGCAAAGTGCATAAACAGATGCTCATGGGTATGCTTATGGCGAGCAGTGAGCGTCTCGAAGACGACAACAATGTTGAGCGTCAGCTGATCCATGCGTTCGGGATGAGCGCTCGAGCGAAAGAGCGACAGCGTCTGTGCTCATACATGTTAGGGCAAGGATAAATAAATATGTGGACAAGCAAGCACCTCACGTCCTCCCGCAAGTGTTGAACCCGGACTAACGCGAACCCGAACCCTTCTCCAACGCACCGAATGTCACGGCCATCCCGCTTCTTCGGGGACCACGGTAAAGACGTTGAGCCCCACTCATTACGGCTGACCATCAATACGACGCCCAACAGGGCCGCCACGTCGAATCTCACTGTATACGACCCTGTCGTCGCAACATTTGAAGCTACTGTAGTCTTACCTTTCAGAATCAGAACTCTGGTTTCTTAGAGTCGAGCCTCTCTTCCGACATCGAGTAATATCCCTAGCAGCATGGTACGACTGTGTGATCGGTGCTTTACCACCTGCGGTAATCGCCATTTTAAGAGATATTCTGCATTCTCCGCCTCCTGATAAAGCCTATGGCACACTTAAACCAGACCGCATACGCCGAACAAGCGAGTGCGAAGGGCGTAGGCAGCAGCAGCAACCCAGTTCGGCAACCCACTTCCACAAACAATCGCGAAGTGCTGTCGACGTGAGCGTTCGCAATGAGCACCGGAGAGGAGGGGGATGTAGCACCGCTGACCGAGCAGAAACCAGGTACTCCAACTCGTTCTTTCTTTTTTACCACATATGCCCACTGTCCCTCGATGTAACGTACTGTATTATTATTATTATTATTATTATTATTATTATGTATTCATTTCTCTGTGTCGGTTCGAGTACATTCGTACACCCCCACTCCCCAAGATTTGTGCATTCTACATTTAATGCGGTGGCAAATACCTACATACGACTACCATTTAGATCATCCTTATAGTTGAAATTAATTGTGATAATCGATCCAGGGTGCCAGTGGCATAGCCTTTGTGGTATGTTGAACAGACAACACTGTTGTGTTGTCAATCAACCAGTCTCGCCATGTGTTCCACCCTACGGGGAACGGTCGCTCTTCTTCATCTCTCCACATTGTGCACCATTAAAAGTTGGAAACGTCCTGGGATCAATGAACCCGGGGCCTCCGTGAAACGCATTCTATGGCTAGCATAGGCATTTAAAGACTAGGGGAACACCTCACGAAAAACGCATTAAATGGCTAGCATACGCTATACCCACGGAGCAAGAATGCTTGAGGAGGGGAAAGAGCGCTCGCTCGGGCGGCCCGATAAAGTCACGTCGTAGGGCACGGCGCTGACGCGCCCTCTCTCGGGCGCCATATGAAACGCACATCGCGGCGTGGCCTGCGCGATCGGCTGCGGCGGCGCGACGTCGCGCTGCGGAAGCCCGCGACTGTTCTAGAGTAAGCAGATGAGAAAGAATAGGCGGCATCTCTCGCGTCCTTTTTTCCTAAGGCCATTTACACATGCCAGCGAATGACTTCCAGAGGCACGCGCCGTCTGCTCTGGAGTGAGTGTAAGCAGCTCGTTCCAAGCACTGTACGGCACGTAATTAGTTCAGTATTTATTACTAATTGCAGCCAAAATGCCCGCCGCCCTATGTATGGAGGATGCAGAATGGAAACTAAGAAAATTTGTAATATATGAGTCGGTAATGCGATAATTATGCGTCGCGCCCATAGGATCACATGTAAACGAATGGAACTGGTCGGCAACGATATCTGTCGTCATGCGCAGAAAACTCAACTTCCTCCTCGTCCAGGCATTATATTAACGGGCCGCCGCCGTGCCCTGCCGTTGCATAAAAGTTTCCCCTCCTCAAGTACTTCTTTCTCCGTGGCTATACCCAATACGTCACCAAACTCGGTAGCCCTTCCCGACAAGTAGAGTTCACGAATGGTGCACAAAGTTGCTACTTTCTGAGAAGCCAGCTTCTCAAAAAGAGGTTTCTATAATGCTCCGTGTAGGTGCTGTAGCGTGCCTCAGGGCAGACATTATCCTTCCTCACTTGACAATGTATGGCTCACGCCCACTGGGGGAGATTGGCCTACAATTCGGTGCCAAAAAAGCTTAAAATTTAGGAATGCGGTAATCTACACAGAGAAAAGGCGAAGAGGTATTGGCGATCATGATATCAAATATGGAGGAAAAATAAGCTTTGATGAGTCACATAATAACTAAATCCGAACTAGAAGAGAAGGTCAGGGGAAGATGGATGCTTGTAGCGATGAACAAATCGCAATAAGATTTAGAACAGGGAATGTCGCAGGAGCCAACGTTTCGACAAGCGGACTTGTCTTCGTCAGGGTGGCAACTGCCTTCTCCAGCGTTCGTTTATGTACGGCTTCGCACACTCTCCACCGTCTTCAGAAAGAGAGGAGCACACTCTCCTCTATTTCCACACACTCCTCTCTTTCTGAGGACGGGGGAGAGTGTGCAAAGACGTACATAAACGAACGCTGGAGAAGGCAGTTGCCACCCCAACGAAGACAAGTCCGCTTGTCGAAACATTGGCTCCTGCGACATTCCCTGTTCTAAATCGTATTTTGGGATTTGTTGATCGATAATAAATAAATGTAATAAAATAAAATGTCTAAGTTTGTATTGAAGATTCTTTGGGCATTTGAATAAATATAAGGATATTTCTGGCCTAGTTGAAAACGATCAGTTTCATTATAGTAATTTTGCACTGCCAAGCAAACATTCGTATGGCAATATCCAGAAATGGAGTCACCAAAATACAAACTATTCATGTCTATTCCTAGAGCTCGTAAAAGGTTTTCTAAGCTGGTTTTCCTGGCAATAGTAAATAATCGACAGCTCATAAGGAAATGATCTAACGTGTCTGGCTCACCGCAGAATGACAACAGTGGTGAAGGAAACCAACTGGATCTCTGTTCATAGAGATTTAGGCTTGGTACCAGTGCTGTTGGCCGATGGCCAACACAAATTGCCCCTTTTGCTTGCGACAGCCGGGCCGACGTGCGGACCGCTCGTGACGGCGCTTTCTAAGGGAGAGAGTGCGCGTGCCGTGCCTCGCTATTCTTTGAGTTGTAAGCTCTTACACCTGGAAACAACCTTTTCTGGCAGCAGAGGCATGACTACGTACAAGGAGCTTCTGCACATGTGTTTCTATATTTATTTATTTGCATTACCCTGAGGGCACATAAAGGCGTTACAGAGGGGGTGGATAATATAACAAAAAATGTACTAAAAACGGAAAATTATTGGGGACACATATTCAAAGAATACTCAGTTATTAGACGCTTAAGATATGACCGCTCAATGCCATCTTGAAAGATGACACGAAGTACGCGAAGTAGTATGTTCGCGGGAAATTTTTATTTCTCTTTCGTGCACACATCCAGCAAGCATTTTTCTGTTGTATGTTTCAATTGTAATCCTTGCCCCCAACTTTTACGAGTTTCTCCAGATGTTACCAGCGAGATAGAGCCCCGCCACGGTGGTCTAGTGGCTAAGGTACTCGGCTGCTGATCCGAGGGTCGCGGGATCGAATCCCGGCCGCGGCGGCTGCATTTCGATGGAGGCGAAATGTTGAGGCCCGTGTCCTGTGCGATGTCAGTGCACGTTAAAGAACCCCAGGTGGTCGAAATTTCCGGAGCCCTCCACTACGGCGTCTCTCATAATCAGAACTGGTTTTGGGACGTAAAACCCCACAAAACAACAACCAGCGAGATAGTGGTGGAAAATCGATCATCTCTAATTTTAAACCAAAGCAAACCCCTGTAACGTACCCCGATCTGACAGACATTCAAATGTGCGTGGGGGCATACACTACTCTTTGTATTCTTTTTTTAAATATCTTCTGCGCGAGAGGATAGGAAGGCTAAGGAATCGGTTTTGTTCAACCAAACTGCTCTATTTCGCAATATTTTCGGTGTATGCAGAGGTACTTCACAAATACAATTGCCATACGTAATGACAACAAGCCTTTTACCTAATTCTGTTACATATGCAGTCACTATTGCAATGTATTTTCTCTCAGGGACGCAATAACTCAAAAAACGCGCTTACGAGGCCCTCACATTAGTTTGGAAGGGCGGGCAGTGCCGTCGGCGGTTAGGAGAATGCTTGCCACGGCTGAGGTGTGCGCCTCTCGACGTGGGAATTCCAAACAGGAGAGACGCACTGCTTAAGTGACCGTGGCCACGAACGCAGTCTTTAAGCAGAAAAAAAGCTAATCAATGTCACAATAGCGAACAACTCGCCTGGTTTCGCATAGGAAGGTCCAACATTCCATTGTAAAGCGCGAAATGGACTTTCCACCTCTCACGTTACCGCCAGTGCTGTTGCGTACAGCTCGAGATGCACAATTGGAATTAAAGTATCAGCGTTACTGACTAACGGATAATTCGGACAGGGCATAGCGAACTGAACTACGGAGAACGTGCGCAGCTCTTAGGCGCCCGCTGTTGCGTTGTTCGGCATCGCCGTTGGCATCGTCGGCGTAACCGATAGAGCGGACGAGGACGAAAGATAGTGAAAGCGGAGTCTGTCGATATCACGACCCACTGGCCTCCAACATCGCTTTCTTCCTTTTTCACGCGAGCTCGCCCTTCGGTGGGAGCTTGTGCGCATGCAAGGCTGGCGGGTGCCCTGCATGCGCGGGTGACAGGGATGTCGATGTCAGCGTTTCGCTTCGTTCGCGGCGCCTGCAATGCACAGAGTGTTGTGTGTCGCGCTCGAGCACAGGCAGTTCCTGTGACAACATGCAACGGCTGTTCCAATTCGGATATCCAGAACTTCAAACACAGTTGGCATTGTTTTAACACAAAGATGCGCTCAGAATTCACGTGAAGGAGTATCATAATGATGGATGACTTTTCGTGCTATGAAGACCACTGGGGTTTGCGTATATCATGGTTTGCTTTGCTGATTAATTTTTCGAAGCTGAGGTTCAATAATAACGACGTTTCGTAATGTTTCTGAAGCTTGAATTTGTCGAGCCTGCGATGATGCTCGCTCCCAATTTGGAGTTAACCTCCTGAGTGCACTAATATATATATATATATATATATATATATAGATTTGTTTCTTCATTTGCTGCATGAACGGCGCACCAGCGAGTGCGCATGGTCACTAGTCAAAAATCGGATCTCTCTTGATCGCGCTTTCAACACTATAGAGTGTTCAGGCAAGGAGAAATTGCACTGTTGAATGTGATGGTCATTAAAACATTCGAGGGCGAACGCCTGACGTGCCTTATAAAAGACCCATAACGTGGAACAGTTGGTCGCGGTTCATTTGCTGCGTATGATTTTTCTAATCCAAAGGCTTCGTCGCTTCTTTTCCTTGGGAAGCATAAAAAGGCGGAGACCCTGCACCCTGCTGATTGAGTAGCCAATCGCACCACACCAGCCCTCGCACTCAACAAACTCACGCACGAATGCGCTTTGTCAGGCTTTCTTTGCCTTTACGCCGATCCCCTAGGCAACTATGTATGCTGGTTGTCTGAAATAAATATGATATGATATGATAGAGAGTGGCCATGAACACGCACCTGACGCCATACGCGGGTTCACACAAGAGCTTCACAACCTGGGAGTGCCCCTCAGCAATCATGTAAATTCGACGCACCGGCGCATCCCGTCGCGGCTCCGCCAGCCTCCACGCCGCACATGGTCTCTGCTGCCGCCGCCGGCGAGGAGAGAGCGTTTACGTCACGAGAAAGGGCGGGGCACGCTGAGCGGCGAGATGAACCAATTGCCAAACTCTCTTAAAGGGTACAAATGGCTATGCCACAAGCCTTTTACCGCCGATACCAACGATTTTTGCCGCTGCTCCCACTCCCCTTCTCCGCAACGCCGACAATACGTTATTGATTGTTCTTTATCCTTTTTTCTTAGTTTTCGATGCCCCCACTCACGCAATGTCGCTTTGGGACCCGTTGGGTAGCAATAAATAAATAAATAAATAAAATAAATTAATTCAGCTATCCGGGGAATCGCGCTTTTCCTCTCTGATCCTCGCTGGCCACTCACAGCCCCAAAGCTAGATAGGGCCGCTCTCAGTGGATAAGCTGCATTACCGCTGTCCTTTGAAAACCCTCTACTTACGCTCCTTACGCACGATAGCCTTCTAAAAGTGAACGTCGACGATGTTTCTGTCACCACTATATCAATACCTGTGTGCATAGATCTATTATGAGTGGCTCTTTACGCACCCGTCTGAAGATTATGTGCTGTCTAGGACGCCAACAATACATATTGCTGATAGAGGTGATGTTCGAGTCGTAGAAATGTATTTTGCCCGTGTAAGCCTTGTTGATCATCACACCGTCGTTCTTTTTTGCCGTTCTTGCTCGCTGTCCATATGGCTTTATACTTGACCTCGATTTTCTTAGGGAACACTCAGCCTTAATTGAATGCTGTTCCGGGGTACTCCACCTCCATCTTCCACTGCTGTCCGGTATTCCTGAACAGAGAGCTGCCGTGCCTCATAAATGCAGTTGCCACAATAGCAGATAACTGTGTTCCTCCCGCTCCTAAATTTTGCCCTCACCTCCCAGTGTTGCCTCAATGAATGTCACTTGCCAAGCTTGTCCTGCAACAGCTCACAACATCACTGTTATCGCCACAACGAATCCAAGCCAAATGTCACGGTGATTACGACGACAGCCTTTTCCGGAAAATGATTGCCTCAGACCTGCTCCCCTACCAGGCCGATGCTCTCTGTCAGTTTTGGCATTGCACAAGAGACACATTCGACGTTCATGATCGACCATTTAGCCAAATGATGATTATCAGCTACCGCATAAATATTTGTGACCATTTGCACTTTCACCGCGGCCCTTACCGCATGTCGCATCGGAACGCGACGTGATCCAAAAAGAAGTCTCCGAATTGCTTCCAAATACTAATTCGAACCATTTTGTGCAGTGGCCTCCCCTGTCGTATTAGTTAAAGGGGCCCTGCGACACAAATTGAGCAGGCTGTTTTTATCACTGATTCTAGAACCGTTGCACGTGGGGATGTCGCAGAGAGAGTACAAACGCCGAAAGCAATGTAGCTATAATTTTATTTCAGCGAAAAAACCGCCCAAAATCGCCTCCTGTTTGAACTGAGGCGACACACAACGGAGATTTTTGTTACAGGAAGTGACATAGAGTGACGACATTGGCGGGGCCAGGCTGGGCGTTCTGATTGGCTTCACGCTCCAAGATGCTTTTTACACACGTGTGGTGTCTGCTTGGTCATGCTATTCAGTGCGAAAATATACTAAAATAGTTTTTATCCTTCGTGAGAAAGAAAGCAAGTATCTGACATTACTTGCAAAACGACACTAGGCTCGCTGTGCAATGGTTTCCAGGTCACGCCATCTATTGCAGGCGCGGCGAAACAACGCGCTGAGCTACCACACGCAGGCTCCTGCAGCCGGACGCTATCTGCGCGCGCGAGCTCTGCTCCCGTTGTCTTCCGGTGTCCCTCTATAAGACGCGCGTTGCTATTGGACGCCTCCATTGACGTCAGCGGGAGAGCGAAATACGAAAGGGAAGGTTGTTTTTATGCTGTCTGCTCGTGTTTTGAACTTCGCGGACTGATAACTCCAGTTCTAGCTCACCGATTTGCATAATACTTTTTGCGTTCATCTCAGCATTCTATCCTACACACACTGCAGTACTGCAGACGGCAGTTGAAAAAGTGTCGCAGGGCCCCTTTCAGAGGGTTGCTCGCCTTTCTGCATTGATTATCGACACATAAAGAAAAATTCGCAGATCCCACGTGCAGTGAGAATCAAGGAAATGCGAAGCACGCATGAGGAGTGTAAAATGGATTTGCTTTTTTGTCTCGCTATACTGAGTTTGCTACATATCAAGTTAACGAACCGGCTGCAAGAGCACCATGACTGTGGCTTGTAAACCATGCCGCTCATGCACGCATGTCATGACTCTAACGCTATGACCTGTCATTTACGTTCATCATGCAGTCGTGTAGCGCCATAGCAATTTTGGTATATATTATTTATTTATTTATTCAAAATTCCTTACAGGCCCATTGAAGGGCATTGAGTAAGGGGGGCGTCAGCATTTCCAAAACGGTAGCATACACACAAATTAAACCAATAACACAAAAGAAGGGAAAAATAAAAGAAAATAGCAAGACAAACATGAACATTAAAGAGCGACAACTTTATACAATGGTATATAACACGCAACGACATCAGGTTATCACGGAAAGTTTCACGGTTAGAAATGGATACAATGTGATCAGGAAGACCGTTCCAATGTGCAATGGCTCTAGGTAGTGGTGATGAGTTAGGTGCTTGTGTGTGACCATGAATGCGCATGAAACTACGTGCGTTGTGAATGCATCGAGATGTGCACAGGGGCGTATGAAGCGGCAAACAGTGCAATCTGTTACTATAAATGTGCCGGTGAAATGAACATAATAGAGCAATGGCGCGGCGTTCTTTTAGTGAATGAAGTGCGAGATCTTGTTTTATTAGAGTTATGCTTGAATGATAGTCGTAGTTTCCAGAGGAACCTCGCTGCCCTATTCTGGACGGCTTCCAACATACGGACAAGGTAATCTTGATGTGGTGACCATATGGATGACGCATACTCGAGCTGTGGGCGAACATAAGTGAGATACGATAAGGCACGTATGTACGTTAGAAGGAGTGTTGCGCAGGTTTCTGTGGAGATATCCGAGGGATTGAGAGGCTTTCGATGAAATAGCTGCTATATGCGTAGTCCAGGATAAACCGGATGAAATATGAACGCCGAGATATTTGTACGAAGGGGTAGCCAAAAGAAGGGTGTTAGTAATCGTATAGTCAAATGCTGAGTTAATACGCATTCGGGAGAACGAGATAAACTTGCATTTAGAGGTGTTAAGGGACATCTGCCAAGTTTGGCACCACCTGAAGGTTAGGTCTAGGTCACTTTGGAGAACGGAATGATCGGCAAAACATTTAATATTGCGATAAATCACGCAATCGTCGGCCAACAAGCTGACTGAGGATGAAAGGTTAGCAGGTAAATCCTTAATGTATATTAAAAAGAGTAATGGACCTACCACGCTGCCTTGGGGAACACCCGACGTGACGTCACAAACTTGTGATGAAATGTCGTTGACCACCGTAAATTGCCGACGCGAAGACAGAAAGTTGCGTAGCCAAGACAGGGTTAATGAATCGATACAAAGGGCAGACAATTAAGAAATCAGGCTACAATGAGGGACAGTATCGAACGCCTTGGCGAAATCCAGGAAGAGGCAATCTGTTTGCTCGTTAGTGTTCATGTTGGAGTGAAGGTCAGTGGTGAATTCGAATAACTGAGTGTCACATGAGTAGCCTTTTCTGAAGCCATGCTGATTAGAGAAGAAAAAGTTATTTGATTCAAGGTGATCGTAGATACGAGAAGCTATAATATTGTTACGAGCCACACAGAGCCTTAAGCGGGTCTTTTAATGCGTATGGATGGGCCGAAGCTTCAGTCCGTGGCGATGGCGCTCAGAACTTCGTTCTCCTCTTCCCTCCTTTGCGCTTCCTCTGCTTTTCGCTCCCGTATCGCTAATAACCTAACATTTCTCCTCTCCCAGACGAAGCCCTCCGGGCGAGTCAGTCTTGCTTCCGTTCGGTGAAAGGCTTCAGACGGGCAACATGCGTCACGTCAGTCTTTGAAGAGCGTCGACCACTTGAAGTGAGGCGTGCGATCTTATAGTTGACCTCGCTTAAACGCTCAAGAATTACGTATGGTCCTGCATAGTCCGCGAGCAGCTTCTGGCACAAACCACGTTTACGCATTGGAGTCCACAACCACACGAGATCACCGGGAGAATAGGTAAGATTTCTGTGTCGTCGGTCGTAGCGACTTTTGGAGTAGTCTTGGGAGGCCAGCGTCCGTAATCGTGCAATTCGGCGGGCCTCCTCCGCACGACACAATGTTTCCGCCACAGACGAATCTTCATGGATAACAAAAGAAAACATGGTATCGAGCGTATGACGAGGTGGGCGAGCGTAGAGAAGGTAAAAAGGGCTATAGCCTGTCGTCTCGTGTTTCGCCGAGTTGAAAGCGTACGTCATGAACGGCAGTACTTCATCCCAGTTTTTGTGGTCTGAAGCGACGTACATGGACAACATGTTAATCAATGTTCGGTTAGTGCGCTCAGTCAGGCCATTTGTTTGTGGATGATACGCGGTTGAGTGTCTGAACTTAGAGGCACACAAACGAAGTAATTCTTCGACGACATCGGCTGTGAACTGGCGACCACGGTCACTTATTATCACGCGAGGCGGCCCGTGTCGGAGTATGACGGAATGCAGGAGAAAGTCGGAGACCTGGGCTGCGGTGGCGGAAGTGAGCGCTGCCGTCTCGCAGTAACGTGTCAAGTAGTCAGCACACACTATTATCCACCGGTTTCCTCTGGGTGAACGCGGAAACGGTCCGACCAGATCAATGCCGACTTTTTCAAAAGGCGTAATAGGGGGCTCTACTGGTTGTAAGTGACCGGCTGGAGCTGAAGTGGGTCGCTTGTGACTCTGACACTGCGCGCAACTGGCTACGTAGGTTTGAATCGTTTTTCTCATTTGAGGCCAATAAAATCGATCTCTGGTGCGGCTAAGTGTCCGCGCTGTGCCAAAGTGACCAGAAGTTGGATCATCGTGCGTAGTACGCAGAACAGATGCTTGGAGAGATTGCGGAACCACCAGCAGGAAGCGAGCGCCAGTCGTGGACAGGTTCCTCTTGTAGAGGAGACCATCTCGGATGCAAAATCGGTCGTCGCTAAGATCGCCTTGCGAATCAGAGAAAAAGCTTTTCAAGCTTGGGTCTTTGCGCTGCTCGGCGGCGAACGCCAAAGCGTCGGGAAAGTCAGGCGACAGGACGGCGATAAGGTGGTCAAAGTTCTCAGCTTCAGAGTCTGTTGTACATAATGGCATCCTAGAAAGGCAATCCGCGTCAGCATGCCGACGGACGCTCTTGTAAGAGATAGTAAAGACATACTCTTGCAGGCGCAGAGCCCATCGCGCCAGGCGACCGCATGGGTCACGAAGGTTAACCAGCCAGCACAGGGAATGGTGGTCGGTGACGACGGTGAAGGGTCGACCGTAAACATACGAGCGAAACCTCTGCACGGCAAAGACCACCGCTAAGCATTCCTGTTCAGTTACGGTATAATTTCGCTCTGGCTTGCTTAATGAACGGCTCGCGTAAGCGACGACGTGTTCTCGGTTATCTGAGCGCTGAACGAGAACGGCACCGATTCCAACTCCACTGGCGTCCGTGTGAATTTCTGTCGGAGACGAAGGATCAAAGTGGCGAAGTATTGGATGTGTGGTTAACAGGAACTTCAGTTGGCGGAATGCTGCAGCACACTCAGGGGTCCACTTGAACGGGGTGTCCTTGCGTAAGAGGCATGTCAGGGGGTGAGCTACATCCGCGAAACCGGGTATGAACCGCCGGAAGTAGGAGCATAGCCCGAGAAAGCTACGGAGCTGTTTCACTGACTTAGGCTGCTCGAACGCTTCAACGGCAGCCGTCTTCTGCGGGTCAGGTCTAATGCCGTCCTTATCAACGAGATGTCCCAGCACCAACGTTTGGCGTTCGCCAAAATGACATTTGTTTGAGTTTAGCACGAGACCAGCGTTCTTAATGCAGTTGAGTACAATGTCCAGACGAGTGTTATGCTCTTGAAATGTACGTCCAAAAATTACTACGTCATCCAGGTAGCACATACAAATCTGCCATTTTAAACCACGCAAAACAGTGTCCATGAATCTTTCAAAGGTCGCAGGCGCATTGCACAATCCAAACGGCATGACGTTGAACTCGTATAGTCCATCAGGCGTGACGAATACCGTTTTTTCCTTGTCGTCTGCATGCATTGGGATTTGCCAATAACCGGATCTGAGATCAACGGAGGAAAAGTAGGAAGCGGAATGCAGACAATCGATGGCGTCATCGATACGCGGCAGCGGATAGACGTCTTTTTTGGTAACCGAATTCAAGCGGCGGTAGTCAACGCAGAATCTCCACGTGCCATCTTTCTTCTTGACGAGAATAACGGGAGCGGCCCAGGGACTTGCTGAATCTTGAATTATGCCCTTTGCTAGCATCTCTTGCACCTGATCGTTGATGACCTTGCGTTCTGCTGGTGCCACTCTGTATGTTCAAGGAGTTTGCAGGTATGCATCTTAGTGAAATGGGTCGATAATTATGGGGCGAGTGACTGTCACCGGATTTAAATACGGGAACTACTTTACCAATCTTCCAATCATCAGGCAGCTCACCTGACGACAAAGAATGGTTGAAGAGGAGACACAGAAACAGTCTAGAAGTATGAGTAGTGTTCTTCAGTATTTTAGAGTTAATGGTATCCATGCCTGATGAAGTAGAAACTTTAAGATTCGTGACGAGTTTTGCGATACCTTCGGCAGTGACGGTGATTGGAGCCATGAAAGGGAAGGGTTGATCTGGAACAGATGGCACATTGGTACAATCTTCCAGTGTAAAAACAGAGGCAAAATACGCATTGAAAGCATTCGCAGAAGCTTCATCAGAAAGCGGAGTTTGGTCAGCATCGTGTAATGTAATGCGGTTACAAGACTTATTGTGGGTAGAAATTATTTGCCACAATTCTTTCGGATTATTTGTTATAAGTGAGGGCAGGTCCTGCGAATAATATTTTTCTTTCTTGCGCCTAAAGCTTTATAGTAATCTTGTAAGCAGACCTTGTATTTATCCCAGTAGGGCACAGAATCATTGCGTTTCGCGGCATTAAAGGAGCGTTTCTTTTTATTTCGTAAAGTTCGGAGCTGTTTAGTAAACCAAGGGTTACTTTTATCATTGGATATAGAGATTAGTGGCACGAACTTGTCAACTAACTCTGATATTTTTTGTTTAAAACGATTCCAGTTATCGTTCACAGTCAGTGAGGCAAACGAGGGCAGAAAAACGTCACGATAAAAGGCTTCTAGTTCCGTGTTGAATTGATCATAATTACCACGGTTATAATCCCGGATAGTTTTAGCCACCGGGCCTGCAAAAGTTACAGGTAGCTTCATCTGGAAGTCGAGGAGCTTGTGGTCGCCAAATCCGTCTATGTAAGAAATCGTACCAGCGGTCTCTGGTGCGTTTGTGAACACCAGATCCTGTATGTTAGCACCACGGGTGCATTGATGAACAACTTGTGATAAGTTGTAGTCAAGAGTTAAATCGAGAAAATTTGATGAGACGCGACAAGTGGTAGACAAGGTAGACCAATGAATGAGAGGATAGTTGAAATCGCCAAAGAGGTATATAATGTCAGATGATAATAGTTGTGTTATCACGTAGATCACTGGGAAAGGAGGAATGAGCATCTGGTGGGTGATAACATGATTCTATAAGTATCTTAGCGTAATTTGTAACGCAAACAACCCAAGTTCTCTATGGAAGGATTAGTATCAAGGGGAAATGATGAGACTGTAGTTTTCACCGCTATTAGCACAACACCTCCTCTTCTATCAGCACGGTCACACCGATATATGTTGTAATTATGCTTGTCTGGGAACAGTTCTTCTTTGGTCACATCAGGGTAAAGCCATGTCTCCGTGAGTATTAATATGTCTGCCTCACTATCAACTAAGTAAGAACACAACTGGTCCCTTTTGGGCAGTAGGCTTCGAATGTTAGTGAAAGACACAGATAACGAAGGCGACTTTAACTGACTTCGCTTATGCGTGCGCACCTCATGCTATCTCGTAGACAGCACAACTAAGTCGTTAGAATTATCGTAAACGTAAGTGTTCGTGTCAATGCGAAGCTTGTCAAAGAATAGCTTAAAGGGTTTGTTCTGAGCCTTTGCGTATTCCAGAAGCTTACGACGAACTTGTCGCGTTTTTGTAGAAAAATCTTCGTACGTAAAAATTTGTTCCCTTAAGCTTCCGCGGATTTGACAAAATCGAATCTTTGTCCTTGAAAAATGTAAACTTGACAATAATTGGCCTAGGTTTCTCCCTGTTAAAACTGCCCAACCTGTGCGCACGCTCTAATTGCGGACTTGTTAAGCCTATGCCTAGATGGTCGGAACAAAACTTCACTATCTTATCTTCTGAGGCTGCCCAGTTTTCATTAGAATCATCTTCAAGGCCAAAAAAGAGAAGATTAGACCGACGCAACCTATTCTCTGCGTCATCGCACCTATTGGTAATTTTCGAGAGCTGGTTCGTCACGTCACGTAAGACGTCAACCGAGCCAGAAGGTGCGGTCACAGACAAAGTAGCATTGCTTTCTTCCAGGGAATTCACCTTGGTACTTAAACATTCAATTTCTTTTTCTGCCGTTTTCAATTTGTCGGACATGACCCGGAAGGCGTCAGCATCCGCACCCGCCCCGTCAGCAAGACGAACAGCATTGGCCTTTTCAAGCATGTCTACTTTGCGTTTCAACTGCTTAATTTCAATCTCGGCAGTGGCATGTTTCGACAGTAAAGCTTCATAACTTTCTTTCAGCTCGCGAATGTCACTCAGGGCAAGGGCGAATGCGTCGTCCTCTGACTTATTCATAGGACCGGGGTTTGATTCGATATCACCAGCTAACATTAGTAAAAGTTCACGCATGGCACCACAAACATACGCACAAGATACGAGTCGCTTAAGAACACTCCTAAGCTCTGGTGGGCACGACACCGCAAGGAAAGAACGGTTGCTACTTCTTATGCAATAAGCATTATTCAAGTAACCAACCTGTAACAGCAAAAGCCGTGAGTGTGGCATCCTTCCTGCGGTGTCGAGCCTAATCCACCAAGTCGCAAACTGACGCTTATATACAGCACTGCGCAGAGCACCCATCGTGACGGAAGAGGCATGTTGCCAAACGGGAAGGTCATTTGCATCCAAGGTTGGAAAACCGGGCTTCGCCGGTAGCCAGCCTAGAGGCCGGGAACCGGGTGAAAGCCAAGACGAGTCGGGTACTCCGGTGGGCGCAGCGCAGTAAAAGCCATTCAGCCGGGAGGCGTTTCTCTTTCGCTGACAAGCGAAATCATTCACTTTGCGAGCCACGGGCGTCGAACACGGTGGAACGGGACTGGAGCAAGGCCTAACAACGGAAGCAGGCCAGGAGGAGCCAAGCATCCCGTCGCAAATTGCCCAGGTAACAGTGACCTGTAACAGCAAAAGCCGTGAGTATGGCATCCTTCCTGCGGTGTCGAGCCCTGTTAAGGAAACGAGTGACATGTAGATCATGCCGCTCATGACATGCATGTCATGATTTTCATGTTATGACCTGTCATTTATAATCAACATGCAGTCATGTTGTGCCGTACTAATTTTCGTATATATCCCAATAACAAAATAGAAGTATAGTGCCAGGACCATGGCATGTAATCATGCCGGTCATGACACGCGTGTCATGATTCTAATGTTATGACCTGTCATTTACCTTCGTCATGCTGTTGTGTTGTGCCATAGCAATTTTGGTATACATCCCATTAACTAAACACCTGGCATATAAACCATGCCGCCCATGACATGCATTTTATGCTTCTCATGTTAGGACCTGTCACTTATGTTCGCCGTGCAGTCATATTGTGGCATACCAATTTTGTATACATCCCATTAACGAGACGACCAGCAGAGCAGCAAGACCGTGTCATGTAAATCATATCGCTCATGACACGCAGGTCATGCTTTTCATGTTATGATCTGCCATTTATGTTCGTCATGAAGTCATGTTGTTGCATACCAATTTTCCTATACGTCCCACTAACGAAACGGCCAAGAGAGCACCAAGACCGTGGCATATAAATCATGTCGCTCATGACATGCATGTCATGATTTTCGTGTTATAACCTGTAAAGTACGTCCGTGATGAAGTCATCTTGTGGCATGCCAGTTTTCGTATATATCCCGTTAACGAAACGAGTAGCATGTAAATTATGTCGCTCATGACATGCAAATCATGATTTTCATGTTGTGACCCGTCAGTCATGTTGGCCATGCAGTCATGTTGTGGCATACCGATTTTCGTTTACATCCCATTAACGAAACGATCAGGAGATCACCAAGACCGTCGCATGTAAATCATGTCACTCATGACATGCATGTCATGATTTTCGTGTTATGACCTGTCATTTATTTTTGTCATGCAGTCACGTTGTGGCATGACAATTTCCGTAGACATTCCATTAACGAAACGCGTGGCATGTAAGTCATGTCGCTTGTGACATACATGTCATGATTTTCATGATGTGACCTGTCATTTATGTTCGCCATGCAGTCATATTGTGGCATACCAGTTTTTGTATACGTCCCATTAACGAGACGACCAGGAGATCACCAAGACCGTGACATGTAAACCATCCCCGCTCATGGCACGCATGTCATGCTTTTCATGTTATGACCTGCCATTTATGTTCGTCATGTGGTCATGATGTGGCATACCAATTTTCGCATACATCCCATTAGCGAATTCGCCAGGAGAGCACCAAGACCGTGGCGTGTAAATCATGCCGCTCATGACATGCATGTTACGATTTTCATGTTGTGACCTGTCATTAAGTTCGTCATCTAGTCATGATGTAGCATACCAATTTTCGTAAACATCCCATTAGCGAAACGGCCAGAAGAGCATAAAATCATAGGCTGCTAGATAGATAGATATATAGATACGCTCAAACTGGCCGAAGTTCGCTAAGAAATGCTTCGTATTTAAAATCATCAAGGAGGACGTGTACCCCCTTCCTTGCATTCATGACGCCCTCGACCACCCCTTCGTGCCGCATTTCTTTCATCACTGGACCTTCCATGTTGTCACTGGGAAATCGCCGTAGACGACATGGATCGCGAAAAGATCGCATTTCTTACACATGATGGCCTTCATCAATTCAAGGCCTTGCCTTTCAGTCTCTGGAATGTGGCAGACGTGTTCGTGCAACCTGGACAATGTCATAATCTTCTCACTCTCTTTCGCAACACAGCTGCAGCGGCTCTGGACAATCTTGGATGTTTTTCAGCAAGGTGTCTAGTTGAACTCCTGGAAATGCGTCGTCGCTCTTCGTGAAATTACCGTGCTGGGCTATCTTCTTAACGCTTCCACAGTTCGGCCAGACCCAGAGAAAAAGCTGTCAGGAACTTCCCTGTTCCACGCTCTGCCCATTATCTTCGAAGCTTCGTGCGCCTGTGCTCTTACTTCTGCAGGACGTCACATTTTGTTGGGGTCCTCTACAAGACGATGCCTTCTCAGCTAATTGCCGTTCTAACCACTCTATCTATCCTTGCACATTTTGACCAAGATATGCCCCCAGAATTGCGCACCAATGCTAGTGGGCACGGCATCGGTGCACTTGGGCACAAAGTTCACGAGGCGCTGACCGGGCCATTTCTTACGCAAGTCGTCTTCTGTCAAAACGTAAAGCGCAACTGCTCGATTACGCAAAAGGATGTCTTGCCCTTGTCTGAGTGGTTTCGAAATTCAATTCTGTCCTTAAATGTGTGGACGTCCATTCCGTGTTGTTGCAGACCACGACGCTCTCTGCTGGATCTCTTCACTGTAGGATCCGACTGAACGACTTGGCTGTTGGGCATTGCGCCTTCAGGAGTACTCTTACTCAGTTGCGCCTCCCATCGGATGAATCAGACATCGAGCCTAACCCCTGCGTCATGTCACTGTCCAGTTCCTTAGGATTGGTGACCAACAACGGCGTGGCGCATCCTTGCGGTCCCTCATGCGCCGTCTCGAATTTGTAGCAAACGACTCGTCTTTGCGCGTGTTCATCCTCATGTATCGAGCACCCTACCTTCGTTACATGTGGTCCTCAACAGATGGTCCTTAAGTTCTCCTCGTCGGGCCTAAACATCGGCGCCCATCGGTCTCACGAGAGTTTCACGCCAAACCCACTGCTGGCCACCTTCATGTGTCTCGCACATACGAGCGTGTTCGCCGTCGCTTCTTCTGGCGTGGTCTCGCCTGGTCCATTTGACGCTACGTGCCCTCCTGCGAAAAAATGCCAGTGTCAGAAGCAACCTGCCGCACCGCCTGCCGGACTGCTCCAGCGACCGGCCGTCTGCGACCGAACCATTCTTCGTGTTGGTGTCGACCTCCTCGGTGATTGTACCGAATCAAAATGAGGCAACGAAGGGTCGCCGTTCTATAGTATAGGTCGTGCAACCCAGTATGCTATCACTCGGGATCTTCCGACCAGCACTGCTACTGACGTCATCGACTTCTAATTCCATGACAGCATACTGCACCACAATGCCTCTCGCTCACTTATCGTGGCCGCGCATTTTTGTCCCGAGTCATCGAGATTCGCTTGCGAACCTCCTCCATGTAGCTGACAGCCTATCTGCAACTACATTTGTAAATAAACGTCCCTGTGTCTTTCCGCTAACAATAATAAGCATGCTAATTTAGCTTACCATATAATCTCTTTTTATCCATCGCAATTCAACAAGTATTCTCCAGACGAATCTTACGGGTTCGAGTCCTAGAGGTCTTCCTTCCAAGCCAGACTATCTCACGCGTTTGAGACTTGCTTTATGGTTAACCCGTCTATAGTCCCTAATGAATGATTAACTAAATTGGGATTAAGCAGAATATGGATTAGAGTTACTCAGTTTATTCGGAGGCGGTACATGCCTAACATCGAAGACAAACAAGAGAGTGACAAAATAAGCGTACCCATCTTTAAATCGAAAAGTGTGTGACGAATAAAAACAAAGCTTCGGAGAACTGAAAAAACTAAGTGATCGTGATGGCACGCACCCGAGCCCTCACGCGGAGCGCACAGGCTACCGCAAGTGTGTGCCGCCAACAGCACTGGCAACCGCGCCAAGCTGCACTTTCATTAGCAGCTCTTATACAACATTGAAGGCTGGTACTATGGTACTCAACTGCTGATCTGAAGGTCGTGGGATCGAATCCCGGCCGCGGCGGGTGCATTTGGATGGAGGCTAAATGTTAAGGCTCGTGTACTGTGCGATGTCATTGTACCTTAAGGAACACCAGGTCGTCGAAATTTCCAGAGTCCTCCACTACGGCGTCTCTCATAATGGTGGTTTTGGGACGTAAAACCCTAGAAATGAATTGAAGGCTGGTGACGTAACGCGGTGGACCGGGCACTTGTTTGACAGCGCCCGAAAAAGCTTTACGGGCTCTATTCAAGATGTCGGAAAGGACGGCAAAGAGATGGGTACCGGTCGCAATATGTTCGCTCCCAGCAAATATTTTAAAAAAGTGTTCCGGCTGTTACTTTCTGAGAGCTTTCAATGCACACCTGGCCCCTTTCAAAACCAAGCGACAGTGGTGATGCATCGAAGTGGACGACCGCAAGGGTATTTACACAAGAAACAAACAAAATTGCATGACAATCCACAGAACAAAACTGAAGATTTTATATATATATATATATATATATATATATATATATATATATATATATTGTAAAGGGCGTTTATTGAAGGCTGGCGTTAGGCCCGGCCGGTAGCTTGTTCAACGGCTGAAAGCACGCGCCCCGAGAGCGAGCGGCGAGCACGAGCACTGCGCGTTAGTTCCAGACCCACTAGATCACACCGCAGAGCCTACCCCACTATAGGGTTGGTTTCTTTTCGCTACAATTACCCCCGGGATGCAAAGGGAGCCGTCCGGCGACCTAGCAGTTCGTTACTATGAGTGGATCATAGTACGGCTTGAGGCGCTCGACATTGACAATGTCGCGTCCACGACGGCGCATGTCCGAAGACTGGTCGACGCGTTCAATCACGTAGTTCACAGG
>CM023487.1:73800336-73848010 GCA_013339685.2 Hyalomma asiaticum | reverse complement strand
AAATTGTGCAGGGCGCGCTTCAAAACGCCCTATATCGTCCGGAGGAGAAGATGGGAGCGAAGAGAGGAAGAGGCGATGGAGCTGGCAACCCTGGAAACCCTCATCCACTCAACCCAAGAATCCCAAGATGTGAAATCCCAGAGGCCAAAGTCGAGGTCCAGATCCAGGGGCAGATCAAGGGGCAGATCAAGGGGCAGATCCAGGGAGCGATCAAGATCGCGCAGTCAGACCACCACCCTAAGGCGATCAAGATCCCGGTCCAGGCCACGACGAGATGGCTCAACAGACAAGGTGAGCTGGGCAGATGCGGTCAACTTGGAGCCGAAACGGAGAGTCTCGGGTCCTTATTGTCCTAGCGGTCAAAATAGTCGTGATAGGGAAATGCTGCTAGAAATGCAACGCGAAAATGCTAAACTTAGGGAACTCGTTCAACAACTTTCAAAAGAAATCCAAGAGCTTAAACAAGATCGCAACAGAGTCCCGGATAGGCCGGTTAGCGAGCCAGTGGTCGGAGCAGATACGGAAAACCGACCACCAGAGACTAAGAAAAGGGCGATGCAATCGCAGACTGAGAACAAAGCAGCGCAGGCTAGATCAGAAATAAAGGGCACATTGATAGAAATTCAGAAAGCGATAGCCAGCGTGCACGTTGCCATCAACGAGCTGACTGTCAGGGTGGCAGGTATTGAGGAATGGAAAGCAGGTGTGACACCCATGTTAAGCCAGCACCTGCATGTAGCACCGCAGCCGTATGCCGAGGCCATAGTGGGAGGTCTGACACAAGGCACGCCTAATCCAGTGCTTTCCCATTTACATACTCATCATGGCCAACAACAGTAAAAATTTGACAATTTGGCAATGGAACTGCAGAGGTATAGTCAGGAAAAGGCCAGTCTTTCAACAATATGTTCGAACCGCGCTAGTTAAGCCAGATATAATAATGCTGCAAGAAACGGTAGGGGCGTCCGCTTCCATCCCCGGATATCGGGAAATATCGCCCCCACAGTCAAATGACAGGGGGTATCCACCCTGATAAAGAAGGGTTTGGTAGTGGTAACCCATGAAATCCAAAAACGTCATAATGGACGACATTCTAGTGGAAGTTATCCCAGATAAAACGCGCCGATGCAGCCTATTTGTGCTTAATCTATATAGCAACCCTGCAAGCAAGTGGCAGCGCTTCCTCTCCCTGTTCAAGAGAGCTACGGACCTGGCGGGCAAAAATACGATAGTAATTGGCGGGGACTTCAATGCCCCAAGTACCACATGGGGATATGGCTATGACACTGCCAAAGGTAAACGGCTATGGCAATGCATACAAGAACTAGGACTTGTGATCATAACTGACCCAAGAATCCTAACCAGAACAGGAAATTCAGTTTCTAGGGACACCACGCCCGACCTATCTTTGACTAAGAACATCCAAAGAGCGGAGTGGCGCAACACATTAGACGATCTAGGCAGTGATCACGCAATCGTGGAAATAATAATACCCTCGCTATCCGGAATCCCCCCACCGCCCAAGAAATTTGTGTGGACGGACTGGGAAAAATTCCGAAAAAAACAGAGAGACTAATAGAAAGGAAGAAAAAATCACCGACATAGAAGCATGGATGTCCGAGCTCGTCGCTGATGCGAAGGAAGCCGCCCAGACCACTATCACAGAAGTAGAAACGGAAAAAATGGACAGCCGGCTCGCACATCTCATTGAAGCAAAGTCATCCATACAGAAAAGATGGAAGAGACAGAGGCTAAATCGAAGATTACGCAAGAAAGTTGCCGAGATTAACAGGAAAATAGAGGATCATTGTCGGACTCTTGTTCGCCAGCAATGGGACGAAGTCTGCAATGCCGCTGATGGTCAGCTCCACAATGGCCAGACGTGGAAACTCCTCAGATACCTGCTCGATAACACCAAAAGCAAATCGCAGCAGAAGGATAACCTCCAGAAACTTCTCCATAGCGAAACAGCGACATCCGGCAGAGATGTAGTGGCAGAGATGCTCAGGGACAAGTACATGCCTCATCGCCGGACTACCCATCACAGCGACTACAAGGGGAAGGCTAATCCTCAGCTAGACGAGGAGTTCAGTGATGCGGACATCAGGAAAGCCTTGCACGACCTCAATGGGAAATCAGCCCCTGGTCCCGATAAGGTTACGAATAGAATACTCAGGAACCTTGACGACGGCTCTATCACCAAGCTTACAAGTTACATTAACGAATGCTGGACCCGGGGCAGCATCCCCGCGCAGTGGAAGACATCAAAGGTGATCCTTATTCCTAAGCCAGGAAAGCAAACCAGCCTCAACAACTTAAGACCGATCTCTCTGACATCATGTGTCGGCAAGGTGATGGAACATGCATTCCTCAACCGCATTAACATTCACCTTGAAGACATTGGAGCCTATCCACACAGCATGCTGGGCTTCCGGGCTCATTTGTCAACGCAGGACGCTATGCTCCAGATCAAAAACCAAGTCTTAGATGACAGAACCCGAAATACCAAAGCCATCCTCGGCCTGGACCTGGAAAAGGCTTTTGACAACGTCAAACATGCAGCCATCCTCGCCCAGATACAAAGGCTGAACCTAGGAGAGCGGTCCTACAATTATGTGAGGGACTTCCTCACCAACTGCAAGGCTACCCTCGTGGCGGGCGACATCGAAACGGAAGAGCGGATACTGGGCAGTGAGAGGACTCCCCAAGGATCTGTAATCTCCCCAATGCTCTTCAACCTCGTCATGCTGGGCCTTCCGCCAAAACTCGAAGAGGTTGACGATATCCAGCACTGCATCTACGCGGACGATATCACCATATGGACAACGAAGGGCAGTGACGGCCAGATAGAAACAAGGCTAAAAGAAGCGATAACCAAAGTTGAGGACTACCTCAGAGACACGGGTCTCCGTTGTTCACCCAGCAAGTCCGAACTACTACTGTACCGTCCTACCCTGAAAGGCCGTCCGCCGAAGGGATACAACCGCTGCAGAAGCTACGAAGACATCGAACTGCGTACACAGGACGGAGGAATTATTCCAAAGGTCAACAGGATTAAAGTCCTCGGAATGATTATAGGCCAATGGTGTCAACGGGGAAACCATCGGAAAATTAACTTCTAAGGTGTCAAACACCATGCGCTTAATCCGGAGGATCACAAGTAAAAGAGCTGGGATGAGGGAGGAAAGCATAATCCGCCTCATACACTCTTCGTGATCAGCCACATTGCGTATGTGGCAAGCTTCCATAACTGGACCATGGCCGAACGAAATAAGAGCGCAACAGTCGTTACGTACGCGAACGTATTTGTTGAAAGGCCCGCTACTTTTACGCCCCGTACGGCTATGGCAGTTACGACGCGGCCAATGAGCGCCACGGTTTCGGTTGGCCTTTTCCGGTGATGCAACTTCCGGCATCCCCAGGGAGAAGCAACGGCCGCCGCCGTGGACTCCCTGCACGCTGCACGTTGGTGGCGTGTGTGCGGTAGTTTTGAACGTGCGACGGCGCTAATGTGCCTTCACTTTTGTGCGGAAGATTGTGCTCAGTGGTGGTGTGTCGGCGTTTTGTGTTCGAGCTGTGACGGCGCTCGTATGAGGCACCGTTGTACTGTTTCCACGTGTGTGCGCAGTGTTGATTGCGGTGTGTGCGCCTTTTGTGTTCAAGCTACGACGTCCGCGCTCGTAGTGTTGTCCCTCCTGCCAGTGGTGTGTAGTTGGCGTGGACATGGCGAGCATCTCTGCAGACGAGCTTCTTATCGAGGAAGTGCGCCAGAGACCTGTTTTGTATGACCAACGCCTCAAGACGTACCGTGACAGTCAACTGCAGTATGACGCCTGGCTTGAAATATCTGGCGTTCTCCAGCGTGACGGTAAGTTTTTTCGTCATTTACAGTTTATGGCGGGGCGGTGCTCGCGTGAGCATGATTGCGCGTGTGTATTGCAAGACAGCTTGTTAGCAACGGGGAGAACATGAAACGTAGGCTTCAGCAGCAAACGTGACTTCCCGTAAACAGATGTATTTGACGCCGAAACGTTTTGATACTGTATCGTTCGCTAAATGCGAGATAGTGGGTGAAGACAGGCGACGTTCGGGCAATCGTCGGTACAGATGCGTGCTACAAGATGTGAGTGCCACCTAATGCAAAGGTAAAAACGTGGAAATGGAGTGTCATGAAAAGAATTTCGACTGAGTGTTAATAGCGTCCGGATGATATTCAGTGCACTCATACTATAATGCACGCCGGCATTTCGGTTACTGTGGAATAGTTTATGGCATATGAGACATCCGCCAATAGTTTACTGTTCGACTCGTAAACACAGAATACTGTGTCTCGTACAGACATCGAACCCGAGTGAGTATTTCATACATGCTCTCTGGTTGATGGTACTGATATACATAGACAGCCTAAAGAGGCCGTGGAACATATGTTGTACTTTCATGTAGGTTTTGCATTTGTTTATTGGTGAATATAATCATTTGTTCGCTGCGTTTCTATACGCAGTCGCAGAGATCCAACATCGATGGACATACCTCAGACAAAAGTTCCTGCGGCAAAGAAAAATTAGGAGCAAGTCGGGAAGCGGAGCAGAAGAAGTTGGAAAGCAGTGGGTCCTGATGCCGCACCTGATGTTCTTGGGGGATGCCATTCAAAGCAGAGCGTGAGATGTATTTATTTTCTCTTGTTTCAACGTGTACGTTTCCTCCCGTGCTTGCTTTTGTCAAATTATGACTGATATTGCTTATGGACTGCTACTAGAATGTTTTGTACTAGGCTCTGATTGTGCACGAGGATCTGCAACCCATAGGTCGGCACTCATTCACGAGTCGACTCACTCAGACTCATATCGAGACGTGAGTCTGAGTCTTAGTGAGCCCGGGTGAATAATGTTTTTGTGAGTTTGTGACCGAGTGAGTCCGGTTGAGGAAAATATTGGTGAGCCTGAGTCCGAGTGAGCGCTAAGGGCGAAATATATTTCAATATATTTTCATGAGTGAGTCTGAGTGAGCTCCACATTTTTTGCCGACGTTTGGTGCTATCACCTCAACTTCAGCAATATTATCAGCCTTATGTCGGCTCACATTTGTACTTACGTCTACTCACACATCCACGCGCTATCGTTCAAACGTCAGCTCAATTGTTATTGATCAGAGGCGTGAGTTGCGCAGGGAGAAAGGGAGGAGGTGCCTTGGCCTCCCCCTGCAAACGCTTTCACGAAAAATTTTTGATAAAAATATCTCGTGTAATAATCTCTTTCAATAAAAACGTCCTTACTTAACTGCAAACTCTGATAAGTCGTATTTGAAAGTACGAGATCAAAATGAGCTAAGTTGAGCACCGATTATGCGAGATATTGTTGTTAAAGAGCATTGACACTCTCCTGCAAAAAGCTAATCACAGGCTCACGGACTCATGAGTCGACTCACTGAGACTCAGATTGAGCCGTGAGTCCGAGTCTGAGTGAGTCCGAGTGAATTATATTTTGGTGAGTCCGTGTCCGAGTGAGCCATAAGGGCAAGATATGTTTGGTGAGTGAGTCTGAGGGAGCTCCACATTTTTTGCCCACCTATGCTGCACCCAGTCTGTCACTTGTGCCATTTACTTTGTGGCATATCACTCCATTTAGGAACAATACTATTTATTAAAACTCACTTTGTAGGCTGTAAAATGATAGGCTAGCTTTATTGAATCTGTAGTTACAAATTTTGCCAGCTGTAGGTGTGTTGAGAATTTTTACTATTCAGCAATGAACAAACATTACGTGTTATTTTTATAATCGTTTTGATGCTGCGTATCTCCTTGAAGCAGTTAACATGCACTTCTCTGGCATTAAATGGTTTCGATTCTCTAATGTGAAAGGGTTACAGTGATTGCGTTTACTTGCTTTGGCATTGAAATGTCGCTGCTGCACAGTACACAAAAATCAAATTGCATAATGTCAAGTTATGTACGTGAACCAGGCCCGTAGCCAGGGGGGGGGGGAACCCGGCCCCCCCCCTCCCGAAATTTTGGTGAAGTAGGTGTTTTTACCAAAAATATATAATAAAAATAGGTGTTTTTCTCAAAATGTCAAGGTTTTCAGCAAGTGCCCCCCCACCCGAAAAAAATTCATGGCTACGGGCCTGACGTGAACACATGATATCTCCCAAATTACAATAACTGATGGAATGTAATTGAAGTTTTTCATCACGTGGGGACATCAACTATTTCTAATAAAGTGTGTCTCATTTTCTTCATTTAGGACGGTGTCTAGTATGGAAGCAGCTGCACGCCTGGTTCCTGCACAGCCTGCTCATGCATCGTGCTCATCACATCCTGACAACACAAGCACGACAGTTCAAGACATCTGTGACACATTTTTTGTCGCTGTAGAAAGCCCCAACGAAGATGTCCTTAATGAAACAGCCGAAACCCCTGCTTGCCCTTCTAACAAGACACAGACAGCGCATCCATGCGATGATGGAACGTATCCTCATGAACAAGCAAAGCGAGGCCCTGCTAAAAGAAATAAGCAGAGCGACCTCGATGAGTTGATGGTCAAAACACTCATGGATAATCGCAAACACATGCAGCACCTGACTTCTTCAGCTGACGATGGGGATGAAGCATTTCTTCTGAGTCTCAAGCCACTGTTGACTAAGATAAATGAAAAAGACAAAGCGCATTTGAAATTAAAGATGCATGCTATGCTAGTAGAGGCTGCATTTTCCATCAACTACCGAGTAAAAGCACCTGTAAGCTTACATGGTCTGCAACAAGGTCCTGGCAGGCTGCCTACGTGGTCTGCCTTGGCCCTGTTGCAGAACATGTGGGCTGAATTCGCACTTACTTTTTTTTCGTGTGCACTAAAGATAGGCACACAGGCAGTGATATAACAGTTTTGAACATTCATTTCTCTTGTAAATGAATGTCTTAGCCGCTGTACTCTAAACAACCAGTAAAATGCGTTGGGAATGCCCCAAGCATTTTCATATCACTCGAGCTGTTGCATAATTTGGTACTTATTTAGCTGTTCTCTTCATCAATTCATAATGGTCAGTGTCCTTAAATGTATATGTGACTTGCTGTAAAAATATATGGCGCACTAAAATGTTTTCATGTATCATTTGTTAACTGGGAGTGGTGGTAATGGAGCACTCGTCAGACCAAATGCTTGCCACAGGATGCGAGTGCTGCTCAATGCAAGGTTAATGCATAAGCTGGTGAGGCTGCTGAAAACGATTACAAGCGTACAAATGTTGCAATGCCTTGGTACTACAGGACTACGTACAGCGTTACCGCATCACGCCGCAGCAGAAACAAACGTGATGTAGGTCCAGCAAAAGTGTTGTATTGCATTATTATATTACAGCGTCAGCCACGCTTTGTATTATTTTACCAGATGTACTCGATACAAAGTGTTGTATTAGACTACTATATTGCAGCGTCAGCCATGCTGTGATATTTTACCAGACGTATTCGTTACAAACGCTTGTATGACATTATTATATTACAGCGTCAGCCATGCTGTGTGATATTTTACCAGATGTACTCGATACAAGGTGTTGTATTACGTTATAATATTACAGCGTCAGCCATGCTGTGTGATATTTTACCAGATGTACCCTTTACAAAGTCTTGTATTGCACTATTACAATGTGAACCATGCTGTGGATATTCTACCTCGTGTACTCTATGAGGCAGGCACCTCGTTCTTTAGTGGTGTTTTAAAGGTTTGTATGCTCAAATAATATGCCCTGAGCTTCATGGCCTTACAGCGTCAGTGATGATCTCCTAGGTTTTGCAAGTGTATTCATTGTGGCAGGTAAAAAGAGGCCTGTTATTGATTTTGCAGGACAAATATGTGCAATAAGGTCTTAGAAAAAATTTATTCCTCCTTTCTTGGGGAAGTCAAAACACTGCATCAACCGCAACTTCTCAGTTGGCTTTGCTACTGAAAAAAATTGACTGTATACGACAGAAATTTCACTTCCACTGCCATGGGACAGCGCCAGGCCCTTGGAAAAAACTGGCATAGCTATCCCGCACATCTGCTGCTCTTCTGGAATGCATATTTGAGCCCTGCCGAGCAACTTGAGGTAATCCCTCAACAGTATTTCTCCAATCACCTGCCACCATTCTTCCTGAACTGTCAATGGTGTCTGCAAAGTTCCATGGACAATAACTGCCAGCATGCCTTCCTTCTTGCATGAGGTAATTGTGAAGACAGCAGCAAGCAGACACAACTGCAATTGCATTATCCGGCAGAAGGCTCATTCTATTTCTCAGGACTCTCCAACGGGCACACATAATTCCAAACGTATTCTCAATGCATCGACGTGCTCTAGAAAGCCTGTAATTGTAAACTCTTTTTGGCGTGCCTGCTGCGTGCATGCCAGGGTACGGCTTCATTAAGTTTGGCTTGAGGGGAAACGCGTCGTCGGCAACAAATACATATGGAAGCTCTGGACCTCCAAATGGAAGATCTGCTGGAGCAGGGAAGTTGTCGGCATTGTCGACAAGCGTACCCAAATTTGATTTTGCAAAAACACCCCCGTCGCTCTCGCGCCCGTAGCACCCGATGTAGACTGAAGTAAGTTTGTAGCCCGCGTCACATGAGGCCATCAAGTTCACACTGAAACCTTGCTTGTAGTTAAAGTACAAGCTTCCAGAGTTCGGTGGTGCATCGAGATGAATGTGCTTTCCGTCTATAGCGCCGACGCAGTTTGGGAAGTTCCATCTTCGCGAAAACTCTTCAGCAACGGCAAGGAAGTGCTCGCGGGTGAGTACTGGAAACACTCTTGGCTGGAGAACTTTCCATATGACTTTACAAACTTTGGGCACCAGGCCTGACACCGTAGACTTTCCGACCCTGAAACTGTAGGACAACGACTGGTAGCTGTTGCCGCTGGCCAGGTATCTAAAAAAAGACGTAAAAGGTTATTACAAAGTAGATTAGCGTCACACAAGATTTTCAGACAATTGACGTTCGAATTGCCTTCAATGTTCAGGATGGTGCCCTAAATGAACACACCGTATAACCCTTATAATCGACTAAATATTGCTCCTTCCTATGTTAAGCTTTACACGAATTAATAATTACACAGGGGTCCTAAAACTATCAGGAATGGCAGGTGTGTTTCCCAGACTGCGTCAGCCAGTCCGCGTACCAGTGCCATAGGCAGGGGCGTAGCCAAAAATATTTTCGGGGGAGGGGGGGGGGTTCAACCATACTTTATGTATGTTCGTGCGTGCGTTTGTATGTGTGCATGTATATATGCCCAAGCAAAACTGAAACATTTTGGGGGAGCGTTTGAACCCCCCCAACCCCCCCCCCCGCTTGGCTACGCCCCTGGCCATAGGCAAAGTTCCTTTAAATATATTTGCCTTGCAGGCTTTCGTAAAAGACTGTTGTATTGCAATACACAGGGCCGTAACTAAGGGGGGGTTGAGGGGGTTCTGACACCCCCCGAATTTTTTTTATTTTTTAACTTTTCGGGTGATAGTCAAATATTTGCATGCCTTCACAGCGACCCCGAGTTGCCAAAGTTGGCCGTTCTACACACAAACACCCCCCCCCCCCCCCGAAAAGAATTCCTGGGTACGGCCCTGGCAATACATGAATAAAGTAAAAGGAGTGCACATAATGGGATAAAATTTGTTATTAGTAAATCATGGCTTTCGTTTAAGTATGCTTGTAATGTACTTTTTGGAGTATTCCTACAAAAAAAAATGCATCGCTTCCCAGCAACGCATTCAACGCGCAAGCCTAGCCCAGGCTGGTGCCATTTCAGCGCTAGGTAGTGGTAATTACAATAAAATTTGAGAGCACGTCTTACCTCAGAGTGATTGCCAAGCGCTCCGCTGACGACAAGCAGGGTCGCAAGTGGGTTCTTTGAACGTCGATGTATGGTCGCACCAAGTTTTCAAGAAAGTCAAACTGTTGTGGCGACATCCGCACGAAGTTGTGAAACATGACAGTATCCGTTGCCTTCAGCTTTGCAAGCAGATTGTGAAAGTCACCGTCAACCGCTCTGTCTAAGAACACTTGTCGCACCCATACCTTCCTACTTCGTCGCCTTCTCTTGCGATAGAGAGCAAACAAAATTAGAACTTCATTTTGCCTTTGCAATTCGTCGACCTGCCTTAGCACTCTTCTGTTTACTGGCGCCATGTTCAAATCATCTGAGACGACGCTGACCGACGCCCGTTCTGATTGGCTAGTTTCAAGAAGCGCAACGTGCGCAACTGATAGTATGAACGACAAGCCCTGTTTGCGATCGTAATGCTCGTAACGCACACTACGGCCTTTGCGACAGCTGCGCGCCCTGCGAACGTTATGACCGCTGTCTGAACATATCATAACAGTTCAAAAGAGGTGACTGATAGCCGGCGTCCTACATCGACTTCCTCGTTCAGCTCCTGACCTCTTATCTGGGCCGGATGCATTTTTGCATGAGCGGAAATTCAGATTGAGCGCTCATGGGTGGTTTGAATGCTCCTGATATATCATGGCCTCTATTAACTAAGACTAGTCATGAGGTTCACTCATCGGGAATGCTTCTAGAGCTGTCACAGTCAGCTGGCCTTAAACATACAGTAGTTCAAGCTACTAGAGGTGAAGCTCTACTAGAGATATTCTTCCTAGCCCACTCCTTGACGATGGCGCTTTCAAAAGCAAAGTCACTGAAGGGATGTCGGATCTCAGGGCAGTTGTAATTTGTGCTTTCCTTCTGATAAAAAAATCCACGAATTTTGTATACGTCGTTTCCAAACTTTTAGCGTACTGATGATGGCTCTATTATGGATGACATGAGCGAAAATTTTGATAATTCCGTGCATGTGAGTGCTGCTAACAGTGGTGATACTCTGTTTTATTACTCCCAAGCCTCATTCTCTAATACATTCATAGCTTCGTGCCTGTCAAAACAGAGAAAATGAACTTGTATAAACCGTCGATGAAGAGGGATATTTTGCGGTTTTCTCGTCGTGCGTGTAGAATGCGCCGTTAAAAGCAGAGTGGAGATCCCGCTAAGGCTGCTCAGTTTAACGAGGTCATGTATGAACTTCGAGTTAAGCTTCGATTGCTTAAAAGCAATTCTAAAATTTCTGGCGGTCCCCCTGGCATTGCGTGACGAAGAATAGTATATATATTTTTTAAATGAAATGAGATATCTACAAATAACCCCGACAAAATTTCAGCTGCATTCATTTCTTACATTCAATCTGTCTTCACTCATTATAACCTCGAGCTCCCTCCTTCTCAATGTAGCCTAGCAGCTGCTATAGGTGAATCAATTTAGTGGTAATTTGAGGTGACCTAATTGAGGAGACTCCATTTAGCAATAAAACTTGATAGTAAGAAGTACTGTGCGCAAGCAAATACTTGCAACGCTTTTCTTGCTCGTTGATCCCTTTGGACCAGTCTGCCTTACAATTATATCGAATATATCTTCAGCAACTGCATGTGTTCTTTCCTTGTGACGATGTACGAAAATTCTGCCATTGTACAAATCAGGTAATAAACAAACTTTAACTAACTATCGACGGATTTCTCTCACTTCGCAATCCTGCAAGTCATACTAACATATGATTTCCAAGCACATTATGGATTACTTTGAAACAAATGGCATACTAAGTGATTGTCACCATTGTTTTCGGCGTGGTGGTAGCATTGTAATTTAGTCGAATTCGCGCATGACATTGCTAAAGAGCTATACCACGGCGCGACGTAGTTTTTCTAGATTTCACCAAGGCTTCTGACACTGTCGTACACAAATTACTAGGAAGGCTTAGCCTCATATTAGATAATCCTAAACTCCTGGACAGCATACGTAGTTTT
Organism: Hyalomma asiaticum; assembly: GCA_013339685.2. Classification (NCBI taxonomy): domain Eukaryota; kingdom Metazoa; phylum Arthropoda; class Arachnida; order Ixodida; family Ixodidae; genus Hyalomma; species Hyalomma asiaticum. Next base: position 73,836,191 of record CM023487.1, on the reverse strand, counting down.
CCGTCAGATCGTTCGCATTATGTGCAATTTCATACTTCCGACTCTACTGTTGCCGATGTTCCCTCTGGATTGCCGAAGGGTACTGTCCTTGGCCCTCTTCTCTTCCTACGTTACATTAATGAGTTGTCACATACCATTACCACTAGCATGCGTATACATGCCAACGCTTGCTATCTGTATCACTCTATTAACTCTCCTGAAGCTTCTCCTGCCTGGCTGATAAGAAAAACTTCACCAAAACTGTACAATTGTGTCCGCGCGCTCAAAGACACTACCAATAAGGATTTCTCTCTCTCTCTCAATGACATGCACTAGGCGTCTCGCTCCTCCAGTTTTCTGGTATTTATCAATAAATCTTCGTTGCTCAAAGCATACGAGTATATCGGACTATTGTTCACTGATAAACTACCTTCGAGCAAGCACATTAAAATAATATGTATCAAATCATTTAAAAATTAGGCTATCGTCAGCGCACCCTTCGTGTAGCTCATCAAGAAGCCAAACTCCTCACATATGAAACACTAATTTGCCCACTACCTCAATATGCATCTATAGTTTTGAACGCATTTCATAAAAACAATATTAACGAGATTGCGTCCGTCGAAAAAAGTATCATTGTACATGGTTATGGCACGAACTTTTAACACTCTTCTAATCTTTCGAATCTCAAAGTAACCACTCTGGCAACACGTCGCCCAACGAAAGCGTAAAATTCGCGCATGCCTTGTTGAAATACCCACGCTCTGCCCGGCAAATCTAACTAGAAATTTGGATAAGAATATAAAGAATGCCGTATCCACAAACTCCCGCGGTTCTTCAGTAGATGATGCGTAAAGGTATAGAGGAACACACTGTTTATAAAAACAGGTACACCGTATAAAACGAAGGAGAAATAAATTATACCCACTTTGACCACCTGAATACACATAGGACATAGAATTGTTTTCTTCGAATAGCCACAGGTTTAATGCTGTTTTTCTGGAAAATGAAAAGGCAGCTGTACGTGCTGCTTCGAAAGTTACAAGAGTGGTTTCTTACATTATGTCGTCGTAATTCTTGAAGGCCATTTTAAGGTTGACGTGAGTTTCGTTAAGGAAGGTGGCTGTATATTTGGTGCATCTAGGAATAACACTGTCAGATGAACGAAATATCCAAGCTTCCCTGGTGGAGTTCCAAAACTGCGAGCATAAAGAAAGTACCTGTTAATCTATGCTTATGTTCTTTTTCGTTCATGTTCAGTGCACAATAACAGCTCCTGTATGTATGTATATATATATATATATATATATATATATATATATATATATATATATATATATATATATATATATATATATATATATATTGTTACGTTGAAAGACGCAAGAGGCGAAGCTATGTGCAGATTAATTTAAAAAGAAACGCTGAGGCGCTTGGCCATGAAGAAGCAGCCCGAGAAAGCCTACTAAAACGTCCTCCTCGTCATCTTTCTCTATTGGCCTCGACGGTCGGTGGCACGGGCCGTAGCACTAGCCCCCAGCGTCAAAAGCGCCGTCCCAGCGTGTGGATGATCATGGCTCCGAAAACAGTGTTGTAGGCCTTCAGCCTACTGACGTGCACTGTGTCGCAGGACACGACAGGAAAGGGCGAGGAGGCATTGACCGGGGCAATCTCGTAGGTTACGGGCGTCACTTGGCGGAGCACCCGGTAAGGCCCTGTGTACTTAGAAAGGAGCTTCTCGGACAGACGGACATGGCGAGAAGGTAACCACAGCAGTACGAGGTGACCAGGCCAGAAGTGTGCGTCGCGGTGCCGGATATCGTAGTTGTGGCGCTGTACGGTTTGCGAAGCCTTCAGCCTAGTACGGGCGATCTGGTGCGCATGGTCGGCCAGAGCAATGGCGTCGCGCGCGTACTCGGTCGCTGCCGTGGCCTCCAGAGGAACAGTGGTGTCAAGGGGAAGTGTCGTCTCGCGTCCATACAACAAATAAAATGGAGAAAATCCGGCAGTGTCGTGACGGGAAGAATTATACGCGAACGTGACATAAGGCAGAGCAAAGTCCCAGTGATGGTGTCTTTAGAGACGTACATTGACAGCATGTCTGTGAGAGTTCGGTTCAAGCGTTCCATCAAACCGTTTGTTTGAGAATGATAGGAGGTGGTCAGTTTATGTATGGTTGAGCAGGAACGTAACAAGTCGTCGATAACTTTCGAGAGGAAGTTTGAGCAGCTGCTGCGGAGCGCCGTGAAGCAAGGTCATGTCACGCAGGAGAAAATCTGCGGCATCGGTAGCACAACTGCTCGGAAGAGCCCGCGTGATTTCATAACGGGTTGCGTAATCCGTTGCGACGGCTATCTATTTGTTCCCGGAGGATGACATTGGCAATGGGCCAAGGAGATGAAGCCCAACGCGGAAGAACGGCTCCACAGGAATGTATATAGGCTGGAGATAACCAGCAGGGAGCACTTCAGGAGTTTTTCGAGGCTGACAGGAATCGCAGGCAGCAACGAAACGTCGGACTAACCGAGCGAGTCCGGGCCTGTAAAAGCGACGGCGGATGCGGTCGTACGTGCGCGATACCCCTAGGTGTCCTGCTGTGGGTGCGTCGTGAAGTTCGAAGAGAACAGTGCGACGTAGCTGTCTGGGGACCGCTGCAATTAGTTCAAGCCCGTCTGAGTGGAAGTTACGGTTGTGTAGAACGCCGTCCTTGAGGACGTACCGTCGCACAGAAGCGTCATTCGGCAATGCTTCCAGGCGGTCGATGAGTGCTCGAAGAGAGATCTCGGTGCTGTTCGTCTGCGATGTTAGTAAAGGCACAGACAGAAAAAATGCTACTAACATCGCCGGATGTACCGTCGGGCCTGTCGACCGGGTAAGGGGACAAGCAATCGGCGTCCTTGTGGAGCTGGCAGGACTTGTATATCACCGAATGGGAATATTCCTCGAGCCGCAGAGCCCATCGGCCAAGTCATCCTGTAGGGTCTTTCAGGCAGGACAACCAGCAGAGCGCGTGATCGTCTGTGATGACCGAAAAGGATCGTCCGTATAAGTATGGGCGGAATTTGGCGACTGCCCAGACGAGCGCCACGCACTCGTGCTCAGTAATACAGTAGTTGCGTTCTGACGGTGAGAGGAGCCTGCTGGCGTAAGCGATAGCGCGGTCGATGCCGCGCTCCCGTTGCGCTAATACTGCACCGATACCGCGGCCGCTGGCGTCGGTACGAACTTCGGTTGGCGCAGAAGGGTCAAAATGGGCCAATATGGGCGGCGTTGTAAGTAGGCGTATGAGCTGAGCGAACGCCGAAGCCTCCGGTTCACCCACAGAAAAGGAGCATCCTCGTTCCAGAGCTCAGTAAATGGCCGGCTATCATCGCAAAATTATTCACAAAGCGGCGGAAATACGAACATAGCCCGACGAAGCTGCGTACATCCTTGGCACGCTGGTGAACAGGGAAGTTCGTAACAGCACAGATTTAGCCAGGGTCCGGATGTACCCCGCTAGCATCTACGAGGTGCCCCAGCACGGTGATCTGGCGACGGCCAAAGTGACATTTTGAAGAATTATGTTGCAGACCGGCTCGGCGAAAAACGTCCAGGATTGCTGACAGGCGCTCGAGGTGAGTCGTCAAGGTCGAGGAGAATGCTAAAACATCGTCCAAAGATCAATCCTTGGTGGAGTGAGTCCATCATGCATTCAAATGTAGCTGGCACATTGCAAAGACCGAATGGCGTCACCTTGAATTAAAATAAACCGTCAGACGTAACAAATGCAGTTTTTTCGCGGTATAAGTCGTCCACAGCAATCTGCCAGTAGCAGGAGCGAAGGTCAATAGAAGAGAAGTAACAAGCACAATGGAGGAAACAAGGGCGTCGTCAATACGTGGTAACGGGTAAACGTCCTTTTTTGTAACCTTGTTGAGGTGCCGATAGTCCACGCAAAAATGCCAAGAGCCATCTTTTTTTTTAACCAATACTACGGGTGATGCCCATGGACTGCATGACGGTTCAATGATGTTCTTTGTAAGCATCTTCTTAACTTCTGCTTGAACTACTTAACGCTCGGCAGCAGACACCCGATACGGACGTCTGTGAATAGGAAAGGCGTCGCCAGTATCTATTCGATGTTTCACGGCTGTAGTTTGGGCGAAAGGACGTTAGTTAAGGTCGAAAATATCGCGGTAGGCAAAGAGAACGCGGTACAGTTGGTCAGCATGCTCTGGCGTGAGGTCGGGAGCTATCATTTTCTTGAGATCTGACGTAACACAAGTCGCAGATGGCGAAGATGTGTTCGGGTCCGTTGCATCATCCTCAATTGTTATAGCTGATATAGAGCAATCATCAAATGCGCTTATCTGTGCCAGACACGTCCATCCTGGCAGTACTTGTGCTGTCAAGCCAAAGTTAACCACAGGCATGCAAGCGCTATTGGAAGTTGCAGATAAAACAGTGCGCGGGACGGTAATACCTCGACTGAGGAGGACCTCGCTCAGAGGGGTTGCGATGTAGTCGCCGTCAGGCAGAGATGGGTCTGAGAGAAACTCAAGGTACGTTAGAATCGAAGGGGGTAAGCGAACGAAATCCGCCGAACTGAGACGACTGGGGGCGGTTCTACAGGGTCCAGGTGAGGCAGGTCAAGTCGGAGGGCTGCAGTTGAGCAGTCCATTAGGGCGGAATGCGCCGACAGAAAGTCCAGGCCAAGAATGACGTCATGGGGGCAGCGGGCGAGTACGGTGAAAACGACGACGGTAGAATGACCAGCGACGCAAACTCGGGCGGTGCATATACCAATTACAGGAGCTGTTACACGGACAGCTTGCGTCGCGGCCGGGGTTTAGAACGTTCTTCAGCCGTTTTCGAAGATAGCAGCTCATCACAGATATATGGGCGCTCGTGTCGATGAGAGCGCAGACAGAAACGCCGTCCACTTGTACATCAAGCAGGTTCATATTGGTCGGGATCGTCAGTACAGGCTTTTCCGGCGCAGTGAACAATGCAGCGACACCTCCGCGCGCTGCGCCATCTAGTGGTCCCGTTGAGAGCGTGCGAGGGAACTTGGAGAATATGAGCGGCGGGGCTGAAGCGAGCGTGACTGGCGGCGTTGGGGCGAAGGTGATCGTGAGTATATGGGCGGCTGGATGCAGATGGTTGAGCGGTAGTGTAATCGGCGCGAGCTGCATAAGGACGGGAATAGCGGTTTTGTCGAGCTTACCCAGCATACATGTTCGGTTCAGGTGAGCTCCAGCGACTTCGGCAATACCGGGATATGTGCCCAATGACAGATGAAGCATATCGGCTTGTCGTCAGCAGTGCGCCACTCCGGTGAATTGCGAAAACGCGGCTGGTAATAAGGCGGTGAACCAATTGGCGTACTCGCGCGACATGAGCAGGTGTCAGGTGATGCATGGAGCAGACCGAGTGAAGTCCCAAGTTGGCGAACTCCTGGCGGACAACTGTTTGGATCATAGAGATCGGGACTGATGGTGTGGAGGAGTGCCTGAGCTCGAAGGTCGCCGGACAAGCGGCCTCAATTTCTCGCCGCACAATCCCAGTAACATTGCAAGCTGTGTCGTTGGAACTAGGAACATCGGCACAGGATGGCATCGCCGCGGTGTTGGGCAAGCAGGCAAATTGTTGAGGAATCCGTCTGCTTTTTGCGAGTTCCTGATGCCGGCGTTCCTTGATCGCTGCATCAACCGTCGTCACGCTGTTAAATAAAAGCAGGTTGAAGGCGTTATCTGCAATTCCCTTGAGGATATGGGAAACCTTCTCTTGTTCCATCATGTGCGCGTCATCTTTCTGGGAGAGGGCCAAAACGTCCTGAATGTACACCACCTAAGGCTTGCTTGACGTCTGTACACGGGTGGATAACGCCTGTTTCGCGGCAAGTTGGTCACGGCGAGAGTTGCCGAACAGCTCCCAAATCTTGTCCTTGAACGCATCCCAACTAGTAAGCTCCACGTCGTACGTTTCGAACCAGACACGAGGGGTGCCGCCGAGGTAAAATATAACGTTTGCGAGCATGATGGTAGGGCCCCACCGTTTAGTTGTGCTGATGCGCTCGTAGAGGTTGAGCCACTTCTCGACATCTTGCCCAGTGGTGCCAGAGAAAATGCCAGGGTCACGAGGAGGGCTGACAGTGATGTAGGTCGTATTAGCAGCAGGTATTCAGGTGGGCGCTGCATTCCCTGTGGACGAGGTATCTTCTCGAGCCCTGAAGGTAGGCTCGAGAAAGCATCCACTGCGAAGCTCCGCGTCGGGAAGGCGTACCCGGCACTTCCACCAAAGATGTTACGTTGAAAGACGCAAGAGGCGAAGCTATGTACAGATGTATTTACAAAAGAAACACTGAGGCGCCTGGCCATGAAGAAGCACCCCGAGGAAGCCTCGCTAAAACGTGCTCCTCGTCGTCTGTCTCTATCTGCCACTTGACGGTCGGTGGCACGGGGCCGTACCAATACACACACACACACACACACACACACACACACACACACATATATATATATATATATATATATATATATATATATATATTGCTATGGTATCAGCTGGGCAATCAAGGTATGAGCCAGGCAAGGGTGGAAGACGACGAGGACGATATCTTGTCTGAAGGTTGGACGCCATCTTGCCTCGGCTGTACCAACTACCTAGCGCTCCGCGCTTTCCTGTAACTGAACGCTAGCTTGGCCTTCAACCGTAACATCGTATATATATATATATATATATATATGTGTGTGTGTGTGTGTGTGTGTGTGTCTGTATGTGTGTGTGTGTGTGTGTGTGTGTGGATGAAGCAACGTATCTCGCACTTAAGAAAATCGCGCGTTAATTGACGCTTCTGTGGTGACACGGCCTTTGTAAAATTGCAGTTTGGAGGCAGTGCCTAGTTTAAGACTTAGACAAGTGCACAAAATCGTGTAGGCACACGCGTAATCGTTAAAATATGACAAGATATCAACACAAGAATAAAATATTCACAAACTATTAGTCTGGTAGATTGGTAGTCTGGTATGGACCTGGTAGATTTTTTCTGCTCCATGAAATATACAATAAAAACCCAGGCCGACCAATAGTTTCAGGAATAGGCACCCTGTGAGAAAACTTCTTCCGTCACTTACGCTGCCTTATAAACTCTCTTTCTCCTAAATGTACCTTCAAATACACTAATCGATGAACAAATCGCAAGATACGATCAAAACAGGGAATGTCGCAGGAGCCAACGTTTCGACAAGCGGACTTGTCTTCGTCAGGGCGGCAACTGCCTTCTCCAGCGTTCGTTTATGCCAACGTTTCGACAAGCGGACTTGTCTTCGTCAGGGCGGCAACTGCCTTCTCCAGCGTTCGTTTATGAACGCTGGAGAAGGCAGTTGCCGCCCTGACGAAGACAAGTCCGCTTGTCGAAACGTTGGCTCCTGCGACATTCCCTGTTCTAAATCGTATTTTGCGATTTGTTCATCGATTCAAGCATCCATCTTCCCCTGAGCTTCTCTTGTAGTTTGGATTTCAAATATACTAAGCACTTTCTGTCTGATATTGCTGATCGTCACGCTCCAAGCGATGCTTTTCTGGTCACACAGGACGTCGCGTCGTTGAAAACAAACATTCCCCATGCGAGCGTTATCTAATCTGTGCTCCGTGCGTATAACGACTCTATAGACTACCAATCCATCGACGATGACTCTCTTGGTATTACCCTAGTAATAGTCCTCAACCTCAACAACATTAGATTTGATTGCGAACATTATTCAGAGATTAGTAGGGCATCAATAGGAAGAAAAATAGGACCCAATTGCGAGAACATATATTTCGGAATTCTAGAAAACGACTTACTCGTTACTCATGACCTCACATCATTTTGCTACATAAGCTTCATCGATGATATTTTATTAATTTGGCACCACCGTGACGCAGCGTCGATTCCGTTCATTGCTTATTTTAACAAAGTTGAACCGTCATTCTCATTTCCTAATTTTTATTCATCAATTAGCATAAACTTCCCTGACATCACGGTATCTCAGTGTAATGGACAGTTCACGAACGATCTTTCTAGGAAGCCTAATGATCGACAGCGACACCTGGGCCCCCATGCACAAAAATAAATTACGATAAAAATGATCTTAGGGGGAAACTTCAGCCAGTCCTGGTGCTAAATATATCATTAATGGAGGCTCCCAGCCAATGAGAAACAGAAATGACAGAAGGATTTTTTTGTGAATTTCGCCCCTGCTTTTTAAAAGCAAACACACAATATAGCCATGCTATTCGCTTTATATAAGTTTGTCCGGACGACAGTGAATACATTCGGAACTGTGACCAGCTTCGTAAAAGCACTAACTTACCAGAAGTACTGTTCGCAGATAATTGACGACGCGATCAAACGGATTGATTCGTTGGACAGGAAACAGGCTCGCCAGTACGGATGAGCGAGTATCGCGATCCTCAAGCACTCATCTTGTCCTAACAGATTGTGTATCTGCTCCTAACGTGTCCCATATCGTCAGAAAATATTAGAACTTATTTACATAGAACAATCAGCTCAAAAACATTTTGAAGAAATTGCAGTTGTGATATCTTCGCTCATTGAACGTGTGTGACATGGTAACCCGTTAAAAGACTCAACATGTTGCGTATCTTGGTTGCCATCCCTGTAATACTCCTCATTAAGAAATCAGCACGACCACATCGAATACTGCTGAAAGCATTCCATCTATGTTTTCTGTAAAAATCGATGGTGATTTTACTTACTATAGCACTGACGTCATCAATCTAATAAAATATTGGGTGTGTCATATTGTGATGGAGTGAAGTGGCTGTACGGGGCAAAGTGTGCTGTGTTTGAAGTGCGCGCCACCGATCCCATCAACATAGAAGACGACGAGGCAGTGCGTCATTGCGCGTGGTGGCGCGAAACTGCCCAACGAATGAGGAGGCGCCACGGCAGAAGAAAAAGTACGGCCGAAGCTTTCCGAAGCAGAGCCAGGCAGACGTGGCTGGGACGTGGTGGAAGGAGGAAGCGTACCAGGGCGCGGGAGCGGCGGCCGAGTTCCTGTGACCAGGCCCCTGCAGGCTCCCACCTGGGTGTGTACCCGAGAGGTACAGCACCTGGCGTTGGCCAGGCTTTCCAGCATCTGGCGTTGGCCAGGCACTCCACCGGCTTCTCATCGCCTGGCGTTGGCCAGGCATTCCACCGACTTCCCATCGCCTGGAGTTGGCCAGGCACAACTGCGTCTCCGGTTCGGTGTCCCAGCGTCGGCTGACGAGCGCCGAGAGGTTGCTGACCCCGACTCGCCCGACGCTACCTTCCCAGTTGCTGACCCCTACTCGCCCGACGCTACCTTCCCAGCGAGCGACACCTCGATCCAAGTCCGCTCCGAGTGCGTCTGCTGCCTGCACCTCGCCTTCTACTCTGGTGTACCCACCTTAACGGTGACAGTCTTTCCCGTTCAAATTACTCTATGCACTGTTAACCATTCTACTTCCCGGTCATAGTTTTGTTAACTTTCTGTCTCCTTTGCATGCTTCACCTTGGTTTTATCCTTTTCTCTCATTATTCCATTTCATTCAAATACAGTGAGTGTTTGTATTTTTTCCACTGCACCAACGGTCTCGTCTATCCTTTCTCGATGACTGTCAAGCCGTCGAGTTTTGAACACACGAACTCAAAACACACGAACCTACACGAGGGCACGTTGATTGGCCAGCCCCGTGACAAATTGGCGTCCGCGACGACAGGGCGGACGAGACCGTTTGTGCACTTTATTGTTTTTCACGAAAAAGAAAATGAGCGCATCAGAATCTCGTAAAGTTTTTGAAGAGTTGGCACCGCGAATAGGTTTGGAAGGTGAGGAATTTACGGCATGGGTTGATGCCCGAGAGGCTGCGCGGCTACAAGAAGAAAAGGAGCGGTTAGAGGTTGAAAGGGAGATGGAGGAGGAGGAAAAAGAGCTCGAAGAAATGAGGTTAAGGACACTTGAGTTAAAGCTCCGACTGGCAGATGTGGAAAAAGCCCGGATGGAGAGTTTTATGCGTAGCGAAACGCCGCGCAATAGCACATGTGATGAGGCGGATGAGGTTTTCTATATAGGCAGCACTTGGTTAAAGGAAGGATCTGGGTCTCTCTTTGGATGCAGCATAGGACCATACCACAGCCTTTCGATGGGGTCTGAACCTGAGCTAGAGGATAGCGTCGAGGTAGCCAGCCGAGATACTGGAATGGGTTCAAAGGTGCTCGGTGAGGAAGATGTCAGATTAGCGAACTGGGAACAGAGAAGTCACTTAAAGGTAGAAGGGTACTTTGAGGCCTCTAGGGGGCTAAGTGTTGTAGATGAGGAAAGAGTTCCTCATAAAATATCTAGCGGAGAAGATCTGCTAGTTTGTCTTGGTGAGGAGAGCGAATGCCGTCGTCAGGAGTGTAGTAGGGCGATAGTCACGAAGACTACAAGTGTTCCGCCAGCAGCTGTAACACATAATGAAAGCTTGGTCCTCGAAGACCATAGAGATAATTTACCTCCGGGGCGGTTGAAATTAACGGCAGATCAAAGTGCAGATGGTCATGTGTATGACAGAGAGCGCGATATCCAAAATGGAAGCTTCGCGGGCGTGGAACAAAAGTGTTCCAGTTTAGATGGTTTGTACTTCGGGGCCTCTGGGGGGCCAAGTACAGCTATGAAAGAGGCAAGAGTTCCTCAAAATTGCTTTGACGAGAGAGCGTCGGCAGTTAGTGTTAGTGACAATGTAGAGCATCCTCTAGAGAATTCTACGCAGATTGTCACCAATTACTCATGTGGACCGTTGGATGCGGCAGCCTGGGATAGGGGCACGGTCTTTGAAGACCAAATAGATGAGCCACATAGAGATAGGACAATAACTTCAGGCAGTCGTGAAGACGATGACGTCTCGTCTGGTGTAGAGGCAGGAAGTCGAGAGAGTGTGAGGAACCGTGATGAGTTCCATGATGCGAACAGCATCTTTCAGAGCAAGGAAGACGAACGCTCCGTTGAGAAGAAATTGGGCTTTGCATTCTGTAGGGAGTCAAGTAGAACTGACGAAGTAAGAAGGCCTCTAGACGGTGATGATGAATGTCACACGAACTTGGATATGGGGGTCGCCAATACTGATTGTGTGTCACCAGTTGGGGACACATGCGGAGCGGGCATGGTGGAGTTTCATTCGGATGACCTGGCGGTGAGAGAAGGTTCTTCTCAGGACGATGCAAATGGCGTTTGTGTGAGTAAGGAGGAAAACAGGGCCAGAGTGCTACTCCCAGAATTTCAAGTAGAGTCGAGAGAGGTCATGGTTGGGTATGTTGGTATGCCAGAGGTTCATGCTGGTTTCCAAGCTCAAGACTTAAGAAATATCGCGCCTTCGAACGTGTCTTCTGTCCCATCACCTGAAGAAGATATATTTGCAAATAAGATTATGCAGAGCACTGGCAGGGCGGAACGCGCCGTACGAACACTGCATGATGGGTGCACATCGCAGTAACTCCTCGATTTCAAGTGCAGTTATTTCTGGGATAGGGCTTTCAAATCGGCTAGGCGTCTGATTGTTTTCGAGCTAATTTCCAGGCAGGCAACTGACCTGCAACGCTTCCGAGCATTACTAGCATCAACCTCTGTTAAGCAGATGAAAACGAATATTCGGATGGTATGGGATGCAATTACATAGAGCGTTTTCCAACTATCCGGTCGGCTTTCTTGGGTTTTCACGGTGAATGCGGAATACCTTTTCTTCTAGATTTTGCAAGGAATTTAGTTGTAAATATTTTTTGTGATACAAAAGGTTTCAAGTAGTTTGATTTAGTAAACTTTAGTACTTAAGCATGTTTTCTTAAATAACGAGATTTATTCAGCTGTGGAAAACCGAGAGTGAAATTGTTGACTGCATGGTTATTTGAGTGTTGCCTTGTTTGAGTGTGCGAACGTTTACGGAGGACATTAATCATATATGTGTTGTACTCACTGGTGCGGTGCAGTGTGTTTAGCGGACAATCGGTGACTGCGCCTAAGACCTAGAAAGTTCTTTTTTTGAAAAAAAAAACCTTTTCCCGAAGGAGGGGCATGTGTGATGGAGTGAAGTGGCCGTGCGGGGCAAAGTGTACTGTGTTTGAAGTGCGCGCCACCGATCCCATCAACATAGAAGACGACGAGGCAGTGCGTCATTGCGCGTGGTGGCGCGAAACTGCCCAACGAATGAGGAGGCGCCACGGCAGAAGAAAAAGTACGGCCGAGGCTTTCCGAAGCAGAGCCAGGCAGACGTGGCTGAGGCGTGGTGGCAGGAAGAAGCGTACCAGGGCGCGGGAGTGGCGGCCGAGTTCCTGTGACCAGGCCGCTGCAGGCTCCCACCTGGGCGTGTACCCGAGAGGTACAGCTCCTGGCGTTGGCCAGGCACTCCACCGGCTTCTCATCGCCTGGCGTTGGCCAGGCATTCCACCGACTTCCCATCGCCTGGAGTTGGCCAGGCACAACTGCGTCTCCGGTTCGGTGTCCCAGCGTCGGCTGACGAACGCCGAGAGGTTGCTGACCCCGACTCTCCCGACGCTACCTTCCCAGCGAGCGACACCTCGATCCAAGTCCGCTCCGAGTGCGTCTGCTGCCTCCACCTCGCCTTCTACTCTGGTGTACCCACCTTAACGGTGACAGTCTTTCCCGTTCAAATTACTCTATGCACTGTTAACCATTCTACTCCCCGGTCATAGTTTTGTTAACTTTCTGTCTCCTTTGCATGCTTCACCTTAGTTTTATCCTTTTCTCTCATTATTCCATTTCATTCAAATACAGTGAGTGTTTGTATTTTTTCCACTGCACCAACGGTCTCGTCTATCCTTTCTCGATGACTGTCAAGCCGTCGAGTTTTGAACACACGAACTCAAAACACACGAACCTACACGAGGGCACGTTGATTGGCTAGCCCCGTGACACATATGCAGTACATCGGTGAAACGCGAAGCTCATTTCGTACATAACTTAGCAACAACAGAGCACATATCAAAGCCTCACCGCACCTTCCAATATCACGGCATGTAAGGATGCTGGTACGCACTGCCACAAAACAGTGCTCAATTCATCGAGAAACGTGGCGTCGAGCTGAAGGGAAAGCCGACAAAACAACAAGAAAAGCGGCTCCGAACGAAGAGGCGCCTAAGGTTGCGCCGCACGTGTGTGGTGTATTGAACGCCCACCACGCCCTTTGGGGCGGAACTTATTGCGATCGTCACGGAAGGCTTTTAGACGTCAATATGGATCGGCATAATTTAAGCACCGTAAATGATTGGTTACCGAAGTTTTTTTTCGCGGACCATCCTGTAGGGCATGTCTAGGCGCGACATTCTGTTCATCTGATAAAGCAGCGGAAGTGCAGTGGACAGTGGACATTGAGTCCCACGGAAGGGACCATCGGTCCATTTTAATATGACACCCCCTCATGACATTGAGTAAACCTCGTGGAAGCGCACGCAACACAAATTGCCAGTTATTCAGGCAACTAATTTGAAGCAATCTTCAAGGATATGATGATGCAGAGGCGTTAATTAGCAAACTCCACTATTATATTGAAAATATGACCAAGGCGCTTCCGATCCCATCACCACACATAACAATAAACAGCGAATATCACAGATTTGAGCAATTCGTCAAAGATCTAAACGCCGATGTCGTCGTCCTGGAAGGATGAGTGATTGTTAGGAAGCACAAAACATTTCCTCGGCTGCACTCTTAGTCGGGTACTGCATAGTGAAATGCCTGGAGGTTGTACGCCTCAAATTCACGGCTAGCGTGTTGGCTATAGAAAGCCTACCGAAAAAAAATAGCCATGATTCTCTCTCCGCACCGCGGAATGCATGTGCGCATGCGCGCCTTTGCGATCTGCAAAAAAAGTTAGTAACAAAATGGGCGAGGAGATGCAGGCGCTGTGCACGCACGAAGGTCCGAAGCGCAGTCGTCGTGGGCTTCGCCATTTCATCTATTTTTCTAAGTACGCAGCCTGCGAGCTGTGCAACCGAGTCGGCCGCTTATGCGGTTTCTGTGCCGCGAGATTCCCCGTGTAGTTTTACGTAAAAGGTGTGCTACGACGACAGTACAACAAAGCGTTTCTCGAGAAGGTTTCGCCATGCAGGTTGGAGTGAGTGAGATGCTTCGCACACCCAGACAGGCACGGTCCTGTACAGAACACGAATGGTAGTAAGTGGTGCAGCTGTATCTCTCTGGTGAGGCCGTGCAGGTGTCGTGCGACAACGCGTGTCCTCGGTGAGGCGCAATAAAAAAATGTTGCAGCGGCTTAGCTCGGCTATGCCAGGATATACGTAGTGTTAGCAAAGGTTCAGCTGATTATTTTTAGCTTTCCTGGTTGTCTAGATTGTCTAGGTCAAGCTTCTCCGCTCTTCTGCGCTGTTGAGCCGCATTTGCGCTCTCCTTTTCCATGGCTATACCAAACTGGCAAACGCCAGTCAGAAGCCCAGCGGCTCCAGCGCAATGTCAGACGGCGACTGCACAGCGAGCGTGCGCCGGCGCCAGTGCGTCTACCACGGCTACGACATCACTCCTCTGGAATGCGCACACCAGCGGCGGTGAGTCGCACGCGGCGGGGGCGGAGTACGCGAGAGGTGCCGGCTCCGGTGGCTCCTGTGCGCAAGCTGTGTGACATCACTGATCCTTGCGCATGCGCAGCACGGCTCTTGATGTGCCGCGGGAAACGGGCTTGGCTAGGCCAGTGTAGCTAACGCTACAAAAGTAAGAAGCTTCAGTATTAGCATTTAGAAACGATTGACCTGGGGGGGGGGTCGGAGTTGGCCTTTCGCTCGAGAACACTTTCCGAACGCTGACGTCACAAAGTGGTCGGTCCGCGATTGCTGTGAGAACGGGAGAAGAGCGCGGCCGGCGCGGCCAAAGGGGAAGCGGCGCGCTTCTCTGATTATGACGTACTCCGTTTGTCGTCTTCTTCTGAAAGTCAAAACGTTTCCCCCCACAAATTAAAAAGGATAAACACTGCTCCTTTTAAAAATTGTACTTCCCTCTTCTCAGGCGTAAACACGCTCTTAAACAGCAGTATCCTTGTCTAGTGCGATTTTTACTATTACTCTTTCTCTTCGCGTTCTCTAAACGGTAGCGCGGGCGCGAAAAACAAGAAGCGTGTGTAAGCGGCGCCATAGTTACGTTTCGTCTCGCCGTCTCCTGCTGCCATGTTCTCGCACAGAAACGTGCATCTGGGCCCGCGGGGTGCTCAGAGGCAGAGAGAGCTCCCTCTCGCATTTTTGGAAGAGCACCCCGACTGTGAACGGCCGAAAAACTCTTCATATACCGACAGCGCGCTGGAAACTTCCAGCTCCGAAGAACCTCAACACGCGCCGCTCTTTTCGTCTAAATTCCGCGGGCTCTTTTGCACCCGATTTCCGATCTCCTGACCACTCCCTCGCCAAGAGCGTGGGACACCGTTCTCCGCGACTCAAGCCTGGAGAAACAACTCCAGCCCATCAGACGAGCAGAGGAGGTGGCGGCGAGGCACCGCCTGACCGCTATACGTCCATGATTTTTTTTCCTAAAATAAGGTTGTTATCTCTCTCTCTCTCTCTTGGGATCAAGTTCGGCGCACAGTCAACGTCGACAAGCGAAAGTGACGTTGGAATTTACTTTCTGTCAATTCCTCAAATGCACGGGGAACCTCCAGCCGCTCCGCACCCTATTTAAGCGGCGACAATGCGAGGAACGCAGCACCCAAGGAAAGCGCCATTTTGTTCTGTGACGCACCATTCCGCAGCCGCAGCCGCCGTTTCAATCCAAGCGGAGCCGCTGCAGCACGCGCTTGCGAATGGCCATTCGAAAAGCGAATCCACGCCTGCCTGCATGCGTGTATTCAGGCAGGATCTGATTAAGAGTGTATGCGCCGACAGCTTGCAAACTCTCAGTTTGCACTTTGCGTATGTCCAAATGCTGATCCCTTGGTGTCTAAAGCGTGGCATTTCTTTCGCTCGCTCAAACCAATGGTCGCTCACACTCATCCTTTCCGGGTCATAGTTTTAGCAAAGAATTCGACAGAAGTAGTTATTGCTGAAGAACTTTTTCTTTGTGAACGCAACCGGCTGAAGGAGTGTCCACAAACCTGTTCATTCCTAAAGAACACGCTCTGAAGCTGCTATTAAGATATGCATTAACGGACGGGCACTCATGCCTGGATGTGGAGTTAACCTAGCTGAACTGCAGGCTGCTTTACCCAACTTTCAGCAAAAGACTTCCCCAGGCCCAGATGGTGTCACATACAGCACACTTGCAACCTCGGCCCCACAAAACGCATAGTACTGCGAGACATATATAGTAAGAGTTGGAAAAATGCGTTAGTTCCGCCTTCGTGGAAGACCACACAGGTTGTTCCTATTCATAATCCTTGTAACACAGGAAATTTACTGTCATCATTTCAGCCAATAAGTCTAATCCACTGCATTAGCAAAGTGATGGAAAAAATGGTGGAGCAGCGACTGTAGTGGTGGACAGAAGTGAGTCAAGGGTTCCCTAAACAATTATCTTGTTTCCGCCCACGTCGCAGTGCTTTAGACTAAGTTGTAGATCTTGTCTGTCATGCGGGACATGAGAGAACACGTATACGGATGATAATGCCAGCTTTTTTAGACATCAGATGGGCCTTTGAGACGGTTAGTTAGCCGCGTACATGTTCTGTATCGGCTATACATTCTAGGGGTAAAAAGACAGCTACTTCGGTGGATGTCAGATTTTCTGACGCGTCGACATATGCTCATGAGGACAAGTAGAAGCAACAGACCACCTCGAGAACTAAAAGCGGGAGTGCCTCGAGGAATGTATTACGCCCTCTACTGTTTAATGTAGTAATGCAGAAACTCGGCACGCTTTTGCCACCGTCAGTGCACATTTGAATGTGTGCAGATGATATATGCCTCTGGTCAACAGGTTCCGCTTACAGCGATGTACAGGAGCCGCTTCAAGAACGCATAGATAAGACTGTGTAATATCTGACAGGATGCAGCATGAACATTTCGGGAGAGAAATGCGCGGTGCTACTTTTCACAAGGAGGCGTCAAGACGCCTTTAGCCTGCTGATGGACCAGACTGCTGTGCCCGTTGTGCGGAGCCATCGTTTCATTGTTATAACCTTGTACCGAATGCTAACTTGTGGAGCTCACATATCCCGCATTGAAGAGCGCGTTAGCAGCACGTTAAATATTCTGCGATGTATTACAGGAACCAAATGGGTTGGCAGAAGAGAATCACTTCACAAGATTCATACCGCTCTGGTACAACAAACAAACGGATATGCATTACCAGTTATGCAAAGTTTATCTCAGACAAGTGAAGAGAGGACGAAAAACATTATAGCCCGCAGTCTCCGTATTTCTCTCGGTTTAGCACACTGCATCCTGAGTAGCCTGGCAATTGCTGAAGTAAAAGAACCATCCATTGAAATTCTTCGTGTTTAACAAGTATTCTATCGCTTTCTTCGCTTATAGCACAGACATTATGTGCATTCACTTAGTGACAATCTTAATAAAAGGAATGGACGAACTGGGGACGGCCTGCGAAATTATGAGCCAGCAATTCAACGACAACAGTATTTCTTGTACCCAGATATCAATTATCCTGCTTGACAGCTTTTATCGCCTTGAGTAACACTGAACATCAAAGAGATAGAAAAAAAATCCGCTCTGCACAACCTCGAAACCAAATTGCTTACGCCTCAGCAAACGCGCAGATACCAAGAACAGCAGACATTTGTGTTCATGGATGGTTCTGTAGCTCAGGAATCTTCGACTGCGGCTTTAAGTCTTGCTGCTTCTAAAATACGCAGAAGTCTCCGACTCTTTCGGAAGCCCTCAAGAAAGGTAGTCGTGAATACATCAACAAATACCGCCTGATTTGTATTCTTTAATTTTTGGCTAAAGTAATCGAAAAGATTTTGCACAAACGGCTAATATCGTATCTAAAAAAGTTCGACTTATTCTCTACTCATCTGTTTGGCGTACGTCCGGGTGTCTGAATTGAATTGGCACTTATACGTTCCACGGACATCGAAGTAGCTATTAATGATGGTTCACTATTTGGTGCAGTTTTTATGGATCTTACTAAAGCTTTCGACCCTCTTAATCGCACCATTCTTTTCCATAAAATTTTCATAAAGATTTACTTATAAAACAGGTGGCGAGTTGTCCAGATCAACGGTAGCGTTTCCAGTCTTAAGATTGCCAACCAAGGAGTGCCTCAAGGATCTACTCTAGGCCGCCTGCTTTTTCTAAGATTAATCAATAACTTCCCCCTAACACTGAACCATTGTGACTGTGTGTTGTATGCGGACGATACAACCAATTACTCATCTCACAAAAGGATCCCCGTACTGCTAGAAAAGCTAACCATTATCTTAAAAAATGTGAGTGATTGGTGCACTAGTGTACGCGGCTGCTGGCGAATCTTTTGACTATTTTTTTCTTTTTCTTTATCCTTTTCTGTCCTCCTGCGTCAGTGTTCATCGTCAGTTTAAACGAGCTTCCTCCTCGTTTGACGACTGAAGCGAACGGTGATCTATTGCCCTGCGCGGGCCGTGTGGTCCCTTCCCTCGGTTCGCAAAACATTTTGTGCGAATGTCGGTGCGCCTGAGTGCGTGTGTATGTGGGTGCGTATTTCGTCGTTTGTGGCAATGTGCGTCGGCGCGGCTGTGAGTGGCGCTGCACATGTGACCTTGGAGGAACGAGCGAGAAAAGCGCGGGAAGACGAACTGATTGGACACAGTTCGACGAGATGCAGTAGAGCGCGGGAGACGACGTGAGTGCGGGTGGAGCCACGAAAGCGAGCGGGTGCGATGAACAGTGCGGATTGCGGACTGTGCGATGTGCGAGAGCGATTCAGAGCGATTCAGAATAACGAGAGCGATTCAGAATAACGAGAGCGATTCAGAATAACACGGTGGCACCATGTTATTCAGCCAGTGGCCCCTAGGAACTCCGTGGATGTTCGTGGTTGGCTGCGTTGTTTTCTGATCCTATTTAGTTTTGCAAGGCCACGCCTTTCTCATTCGTCGTCGTTTTCAGGTGGCGTCCTCCCGGTCCGCGAGCGTCTTCTCACGTCGTCTTCTTTTCCTTTGCGTCACTTCTTTTGTTTTTTCAAGCGCACTTTTTGAACCGCGCACATCACACATCACAAGGAGTAAAAACTTCAAGTTCGGAAAAATCAGCAGAAATGTATGCTAAAGCCTGAAAATTGCGATTGCTTTGATTTCCGCTAAAGCGTGCTGATATGCTTGAAGTTTAAGCTACATTTCTTTATCGTTCTCTTAAGCGAATATAGGTCATCTGCTCCAAACTCCCCTGCCACCAGAAAGCACGATCCGCAATTAATCTCTACGTAATAATGCTTGTCACGCAAAAGTTGTCCACTGTTGTGTTTCGAAGAATCTGGTATATAAAGGTCAATTTGCTACTGCCTAATTTAAATATTACATTTATTTATGCTACCATTCGGCCAACCATCAGCGAAGAGCGACAAGCGATTTCAGTCGCTCTTTTAGCAGCAGTCAGGGGCTTTTTTTGGCAGGCGCCCGTAGAACTTTTCTACAGATTCTCAGCTACATCATAAATGAGAAGGGAAACGACCTACATTGTCTTCTGAATGTTTTGGGTTTACAGACACATGCGTATTTTTGTGAGCTCAGCAGCTGTGGCTTTTTGGTTTGATGCATGCTGCTGCGAGCGTCTGAACAATGCGGCTAACAGCCGGCCTTACTCTTTGTGTTTGCAAGCAGCAAGCGCGCGTTACTTTTTCAGCGGGTGACTCAGAGCACGGGGATCGTGCTGCGTAAACACGACGTACCAGCCTGTGTACATGCGGGAGCGTCCCTACGCACTCGTTAAGAAATTTAGATTCCGAAACATTTTGAAATGAAAAAATGTGCGTCCCCTGCGGTTAATATCGACACAAGTTTATAATGTTTTGTTTTGCATTTGTTAAGTTGCGCAGTATGTCTCTTATTAAGGGCAGGGAGTAGCATTGTGTGCTGTCCAGTCGCAGCATTAGTCCCTGCCATGAAAGATAGTCGTCCGTGTAATAGCAGCTGCCAAAAGCATTTAGCTAAGCCGGTAGAATACCGATGAGAGGAAGTAATAGCGCTTGTTCATGCCGCTCAACACCATGGGCGGCCAATGGTAACAGCACTAACAGAAACAGGATAAATGGGTAATTGGTGCCGTTTTTGCTGACCGAATTTCGGGCGCCAGGCACAGCGCGACGAACTAGATCATAGTAGGAGCTGCAAGAATGTTCCAGTGATTTCCAGGAGGGAGGTCTTCTAACTGCGTTGGCGCAGGCGACTCAGCTTATCCCGAGCGTTCGAGCAACTGACTGTGAAGGAGTGAGACATTGCTTCTGCCCAGATGCGTCAACGTTTTAAAGATGTGTTCCAAACATGCAGTGAATTGGTGAACGGCATCTGCTTGTCCGACATTATGGTAGACTTATCAGCCTGTATTTATTCGAGTGTTACATATGTCCACTGTTGTGTAGCAACATAATATTTGTATTTTTCAAATAGCTAGTGCATTGAACTTATGAGGCATTATTGTACAGTGTCGCTCTCTTTCTACAGAGGAAGTAACCTTCATTTTTGATCAACTCGACGGTTGTGCTATTTGATAAAGCTGCTTTCCCGCCGGACATGCCCTGAATTGCTTTCTTTACCTTATCAGCAGTGACGCATGGAACTTCGCATTCCTCACTCGCCTTTATTACGCTCATGGTGGGGCGACTCGTATTTGAGCTATACAGCTGAGAAAAGAGTTGGGCCGTAGGCCAGCTTACCCTTATCATTGATGCTACGAACGATATTGCCCTGCCTGCCCTTCAGTGTATGCCTTATGTCTTCATCGCACAAACCTACCTTTTAGTTTTGATGCTGACTCCTTTTATGACGACGGTATCCATTTATTGCACGTTATCGTTACAGGTGTTACTGGTTCTACTTTTGTAGATGAACTTAGACATATCATGGGGTTTCTTGAAAATAATAACATCCTAACTAATGTACAGCATGGTTTTCGCCAAGGTTTTAGTACAACAACCCAGCTTGTAGAATTTTCTCACGACATTTCGCATGCTCTAGACTCTGGTTACCAAATTGATGCAATTTTCATTGACTTTTCAAAAGCATTCGACACTGTTACACATTCTAAACTTCTGCACAAACTTTACGCTGTTCTTAACAATTATTCCTTAGTTGACTGCATTGCTAGCTTCTTAAACAACCGCTCTGTTTGTCGCGGGCGTCAGATGGAATCAGCTCGCGCAGGAGAGGCAAGGATAGCGAGGAGCGACCTTCGTCCTGCAGCTGACATAACATAGGCTGGTGATGATGCTGGTGATTATGAATGCTCAAATAACTCCTGTATTTTATGGTGTGCCTTGTCCAGTCGACACACTACTTTTTCACCTCCATGTACTGTTTGAGTGTTATTGAGTTATGCACCAATAGCAGTCTTTCAACATGCTGTTCTTTTAAACTATTCGAAGTCACGTCCGGCAAGCTTGATAGACTGCCACCTCGAACACAGATGACACCCGGGCTACACAGAAAGCCCGTGCAGAGAAGCCGATGGCGCCACATTTAACTTCATTATCCTACCGAGCACTCTGCCGACAGGATTCAATTCTTTTGTGCTCGCGCATTTAAGTTTTCTTTTACATGGTTCTAACATTTGTTGCGCAAATTCGGCAAGCGATACATGGGGCGCACACTTTAGCGCCCAGAGATGCGTCCGGGCGCGGTATGCAATCATCTGACAGGCCTTCGACGAAATCATGCGCAAGAGACCGAATTACGTCCTCTGAATACATTTACATCTGGCAACACACCCTGGCACCATTCGTGCAAGAAGGACCATTTCCCAAAGGCCTTCTCTTGGCTTCAGAAAGAGGGCGAGTTTATGCACCGAACCAGTTGCGCCCAAGATTTTATGAAAAATGAATGAGTGGCCACCGATAAGCTCAGGCCGGAACATAGCTTGGAATTTTTGAGGCCTTATGAAGCGAAATTTGAGCGGAAGGATGGGTTCTAACGCAGAGACTGCTGCACGACTTGGTAAACTGTTAAAGAGCAGTAGGGCTGCATTCGAATGCTGTCTGACTACACCAATTCTTTCTACGATTTGCTGTCTTAAAGGATACAGTCTATGATTGAACGGCGAACTGGCGCGGTTTAGAGAGTAAGTATACGTAATTCAAAGAAGCACTTTTATATTCTTTCATTCTGAACGGCGAGCCAGCGCTTTTGCTTAGTGAGTAGGTGTATGTAGTTCAAAGAAACACTTTTATGTTCTTTCATTCTGAAAAGGTGAACTGGCGCGGTTGTTTAGTGAGCAAGTGCAATTCAAAGAAGCATGTTTATGTTCTATCATTTGTATATTTCTAGTGGCGATGGAAGGAAGCTGTATGGGCATCACAATATCATTTCTTTTAACCATATCCGGCAGGATCTAATGTTTCCATCAGTGGCTCCGTGTAATCGTATACTTTAGAAATCGTGCCCCTTTTCTGGTCTTATCGCAACTTTGTCGTCACGTACAGGTGTTATGCAATGAATGTTGATATAGGTTTTTTTTTCGTTGCGTCTATCCTGCAGTGTGCACTTGTAAGAGTCAACAGGTAGTCATTTTACTAGCGGTTCCAAAATGTAGCCTGCGTTGCCGGGACCCCAAAGTCGTAGTGTACCGTTGCGATGCCTTGACGTTTCAGCAGCATCATGTAATCGTACACTTAAGAAATCCTGCCCATTTCCCTTTCTCAGCGGCACTATGCTGTCACGCAGGAGTGTTATGCATGAAACCTTGAAATAGCTTTCTTTTTTTTTCTTTGCGCCTCTCCTGCAGTGTGCACTTCTAAGGGTCAACAGATAATCACTATACTAAAGGTTCGAAAATGTAGACTGCGTTGCCGGCTCTCAAGAGGCGTAGCGTATCATTGTGATGCGTTGAGGTTTCACCAGTTTCATGCTAAGGAAGGGCAGTGAGCCGTCCAGGTGCTAAATAGAGAGGAGGTGCAAAAACGTCAAGTTTGGAAAAAACAGCAGAAACATGTGCTAATGTCTAAAATTTACGATCGGTTTGATTTCTGCAAAACGTACAGATACGTTCGAAGTTGAAGCTACATTTTTTGCCCTTCTCTTAAGGCAATCTTTTACTTCCCAGGTCATTCTCTCCAAAATCCCTTGCCTCCATGAAGCACGAACTGCAATTAATCTCAATATAATATGGCCTGCCGCGCAAAAGTTGTGCACTGCTGCCTCTCGGAGAATCTGGTAGATAAAGTTTAGTTTGCTACTGGCTAATTTAAAGGTTAGAGCATTGCTTGAATGTCAAACACTGGGTATACCACGACGATTCCCACAAAATGGAGAAATGCCATTAAAAATGAACAGAATATTGACATTCGAGAATTCTTGACAAACCTCCTTACCCATGAGTTTATTGTAACACATTTTTTTTTCATTCAATGTAGTTGCTTGGGTCCAAATGAGCACCAATATTGTGCACTCCTACACTAGAGCCCTCTCTGTCGGGTTTTTCTCTTCAAGCAGCCGTCGGCTTCAAGCAGTCGACGGCTGTTCACGCCGTTGTTACTGTGAATTGTGATTGGCCTTGTCTTGCTGGGCACACGTTCGCCCAGTAAACAGTGTGCCCGACATCACCTTGAGTCCTGCGTGCTTCGTCTCAAGTGCTGCGTGTGTCACAACCACGTGACACTATTAGCGCTTGCCTAAACGTTCTTTGGCCATGTTCCTGGGGAAGCAGCGAGCCAGTGGGGCCCATAGCATTACAATTTCCTTTTCCCTAACATGCTGCCTGATATTCCTTGGTTCAACAGGGAGATACTGGAATTGGCATAACAGTAATATGGAGTGTTCTGGGACCGTGTGTCTCTTTCAAATGAGGTTAACCTTGCTCCGACGCAAGCGGCAACTATTTCAAGTCGTGGCAATATCAGAATGTTAAGGGGCAGACTGCTGCATTCGCCAGAA
Organism: Hyalomma asiaticum; assembly: GCA_013339685.2. Classification (NCBI taxonomy): domain Eukaryota; kingdom Metazoa; phylum Arthropoda; class Arachnida; order Ixodida; family Ixodidae; genus Hyalomma; species Hyalomma asiaticum. The sequence goes on along the minus strand of CM023487.1, from coordinate 73,812,197 downwards.
GTTGCTGGACAGAAAGTTTACCATATGCCACTTCAACTCTCATATAGGTCGTAGGACTTGGGCTCGAATCACTGAATAAATTTAGTTGGTTTTCGGGTGCCATGAACTTCGAGATAAGGCTTCAGTGTTCGCCGGCTCGCGGAAAAATCTTTTAGTTGTCTCGTTTTTGCAATAACTTTGCACGATTATTCGTTCAGTGGCTTAGGATACCTTCAGTCCAGATCCGTTGAAAACAGTACTTTGGCTCGCATTGTGAATGGCACCAAGAAACCCAATGAGTCGAACGAGATGTGCTTTGCAGCACGACTCGCTCGGTGTTCTCTCTGATATCCTAAATTAATATGGCGTCTAAGTTAATGTTAATGTTATCGCCTTTGGTATCCCATTACAACTAGAGTGTTTTATTCAACTTGGACCTAAATGCAGCAGTTTATTTATTTCACTTTAGAACTCTTCGCTGCCAACTGCAGTTGAACGGCCGCTCATGCACCTTCATACCAGAAAGTTCGTTACCTTCTTCGTCTGCTGGTAGAAATCCAGTGCTTCTTCAGCGGTCGGAGCACTGAATATTAAACCTACCACGTACAAAACTTTTCTTGGGCTTTTAAGCTGGTTTTCAGTAAGGTGTTTCGACGTGGTTCGTGTCGTACAGCACAGTAGCAGCTAAAAATAATGGACTCGAAGTAGTTCCGAACGGTTCAGGATTCGATTCCTTCTATATTTAGAGGGAGCTTTTCCCCCGTAGGCTTCCCTTAGAACCAATTTAACCGAAGTGTATCCATGAGTTGGTCATTTAGAGAATTGACCTGCTCGGTGTGTGGAGGCGTCAAAGGCAATTGAGAGCTTTGTAGTCATAGAAGTTTCATGATCACTTCGTCGTTCACGACGAAGTGATCGTATAATAAACACTTCCTTCTGATCGTTTATCAATAACGTTCTGCACCGCATCTCTGTCTTCCTCGTATTTTCTTGTTGCTTTCCTTCTATGCTTCCTTCTTCCGCGAAAGCCTGCGAACGAGCGAGTACAATCTCGACAATGCTACCTTGTGCTCATCTGTAGGCACCTTGTGCTAATTTGAATGTAAGCGCTATTTCACAGCGACAATTTATGAAACTGGTTGTTTCTTTGGACTTCTTTCGTTAAGCTATCTTCTTCGGGGAACTAGGTTCCACAGTATCAATAGCGTCCCGCGGCAAAACTTGCTGTAATGGATTAGGTTTGTCCAAAACACTAAGGGAGTAGAAGGTCGGAAATAGTAATTTTATATGTGGCATCGTAGCTCACACGACGCTAGGATTACTTCGCACGATTCTCTCAGACCGCCTGGTAGCTGGCTTTAAGATTTTTTTGATTTCGAGGCAGCTGTGCTTGATGCGGTGAGCATTTATGATATTTAGATTACTTATAGGCCGTATGTCCATTTCTAGTGTACGGGACATGTGCGTACTTTGTCAAAATATGCATAATTACACGGTCAACATTTGACGACATCAGAGATAACGGGCGTCACCTGTAGCGTGATTCCATATGGCTTAAGTTAGAGGTGGAACGGCTGCTTTTTATTATGCTTATCCCGAAATGAAGCCTTACATTTTGTACTCGAGGAAAACTACGCTTGAGTGTCAACTTGTGCCGGTCGTAGACGCTGATAGAACTTGCCCTAAATTCATATTAAAGGTCCCTCAAATGTCGGGCATATTGAAAAAACGAGAAACGTGATTGCAGTAGTACGGCAAGCAAACGAAGATTATTTGAAAATGTCAAGTACGAGTCAGTGCGTCACTAGCTTCCCGCAAAACATGAGCAGCAGCATTGCTAGGTTGAAGGACTGAAATGAGAAAACACGATTTAAATGAGAGAATGGCAGTGTTTACCACAGTCTGAGAAATACAAGGAATCGCTTCGAGCAAATATACTTTTCCCAGGTCATTACCAACAAAAGAATGGAGAACTCAAGTTATCACCAGGGAAACCTTAGCACCGCGTCTGTCACATGCGTTGCGGGAATTCAGGGGCTGTTTACAAACAGCGGGGGGACTTGTGTATCTGTTCGGGGAAAACTTGCGAACAATGCATGTCACACGTTACCGTCAACACTACTTACTTCAACTGAATCGAGTTATGCCTGTTAAATGGCAAATGTACTTCCATCAAACATTTACCCTTCTCTTCGACACTCAGAGCCCTGGTGTCTACATTTGAACATCATCCCACCTAGTACGTCAAAACATTCTACATGCGCCTTACTCATGAAGTACAGTTTCTCGAATGCGAACGACCGGGAAAAATGGCAGACAAAGAAAACGTATAATAAATAAAAAATGCGACAGAACATACGCATTGTGGGAATTATTTTCACGCGAAGCACTAAGCGAGAAAGCAGCCTGTGCCGAATTGTATCGTATTAAGTAACGGGTATCGAGTGGCATCAACGTCTCTGTGCAAAATTAATAGTTGCGTACTCACGGTGGCCTTACATGGCTTGTCGGCGACAGCGGCACCAACCGTGGTGGTTGTCGACACGGCGGTGGACTGCGGTATCTGTGCGTGTCTGTGCATGGACTTCTGTTTTGTCCAAGATAAATGTACGCTTTGCCATGCGCTGACGCCGGAGACCCTCCGTATTCAAACCCAAAAGCATGCTTCTCATGACATAACGAAGAGTTCTCCTTTCCCCTGTCCTAGACGTTAGCTCGTTTGCGACAAAAAAATGTTACGAGATAAACATGTCTGCGACAGTCGCGCAATGCAATGGCTGCATATGTAAGAGTATTTCACTACTGTGACATAAATGCACATTTCAAATGTACCTTGTACGAATTTAACCGGATACGTCTAGGAGTACGCAGAGCCACACGTACTTTCAATAGTGCCATGAAAACAGTTTTCGTTTCTCTCCTAAACCGCGCCTGCGTTTTGTACCTCATCAGGGAAACAGAAGAGAGAAATGAAAATTACCGATGAAATATTGCGGATGATGCATAACGCCGTCTTTCGGATAAAAGGGCAACTACGGCGATTTATCAATATCCATGGTTGTTAATGACATTTTCAATAGGTATTCTGCTCGATACTGTAATAATATATGCCAAACCAGGCCGTAGCAAGTCATTTAGTTTTCCTGGAAACAAACTTTTAAAAAAAAATTTGCGGATTCCTGTGCGAGCCATGCTCTGCTTTTGACGTCGCCACCTTCGACGGTGCCAACCCGAGCATGCGGGCCTTCAAAAACAAGACGGCGGCACTCCAGTGCCAAAACTGTTGTTGTCAAGTTAAAAAAAACTGCATAACTCAATAGATCGTCGGATGATCTCGTCATTGTCATTTATCCGGCACCAGCTCCATACTTCTGAAGGTGGGAAGGCTGTGACGTCATGGCATACTCTGCAGGTAGCGTCAACTCCTTTCGGTTTCGGATTGAAAGCGTATTTGGGTCGGTTGTTTAATATTATTGGTTCGTTTCTGAGCACATTCAACCACCCTGGCTGCAGAAGCACTATCAGTACCATTGGAGAATATCGATATGAGACCACTTACAAAAAAAAGCCGCCAGAGTGGCCCGGTAACCACAACAAATTGCAATTCGGATTCACTACAATATCTTGTCTCGGATATATCTCGTGACGTCGGACAACCCCTAGCCGAACGCTTAGACGCCGTAGTCAAATATCCTGCTCCAACCTCAAGCATCAGCTGACACATAGTCGGGTGCTGGCCACTTTAATGAGGATTCCACCACGGAGGTGCCCGCCGATGCGAGTAAGATTGGCATAGGGGCAGTTTTGCTTCAGAGTGAAAAAATGGGCGTATCCTCGCCTTCACTTATGGTAGAGTAAACTCTCAGATCCCGCGCGACATTGCTCCGTTTTCACCATACATCAGCGTTGCTGATCTGCGCCAAACAACGTTTCACATTTAAAAGTGACTTTTCTTCATAATGTCTAGAATAAAATCAGGAAAGCTGTTCGTTAAAGATGGACCTAGCTCTAGTTACCACGTCCGTTAGCCACAGAAATAAGCGCCTGGTGACGGGCGTAGTGACGTCTCTTTGCAACGTTCGCAAGGGCGAACGCTACAACAGTGGGCTATCAGCTGAGGAAGCAAGGATGGCAGTGTTAGCAAAATCATTGGTAGCATGGATATGATGAGAGATATAAAATGTTCGCTTGGCTTGGCTTGCGCAAATGCATTAGATATTACATTCCACCATATCATATCTACGGCTGCATTATGAAAGTCGGGACGCAAGGTGCAAGACGTGAATAAACCGATTGCGAAAGGAATGCGCGCCTGTCGTCACGCGGTTTCTCTGGTTTTACACTGAGTTTTGCAACTTCCTTTCTGGTAAAGTCACTTGAAATGAAGTCGGAGAAGTAAAGATGGAAACAAAAAAATTAGTGATCGTGGTTTATGCTACAGTTCCCTTCTTGGACACAAATATGTGCAAGAAAGCTTGATTCCGGCAATATTATTTCAAGGTGTAAAATTTTCCCCCTGAAACTGTGCTGGAGCAGACCTGCATATCAGCAGACTGTGAGCTTGCCACGTGTCATTAAATGCAGAGCGTGCTGATATGCGGGTTGCCATAAATGACTGCGTATAGAAACTAATCAAGAATCTTCAAATGAAGCGAATATAGATGTGTGCCGCCATGCGTGTTCACATGAGATGGATTCTCGCTTTTTCGAACGCGTCCATAGCACGTAAAAATTCTTGTTTCTCTATTAGGGAAACAAATCACGCTCAATAACATTATTGCTGCTGAAATACTTTGTTTAGAAATATCTGAAATACTAATTGTTATCTCAAATTTTACAGAGCGCTGAGTCCATGGGCTCTCTCACGCTCCTTGTTTCAACTGAGTTGGTTTTAATTGTTCTCCATAGGTCTCTGTTACCAAATTCTTACAACCATGTGCCCAGAGCCACTAGCGGACGTGAGTCGTCTGAACATGTGGCATAGAGGAATGCGTACAATTTATAACAGATAAATACTCTGGATTATTCACGTACATGACTGCTGTTTTTTCTTCTACCAAATATTATCTGGATTACCTAGGAATTTCATTTGATTTTTATTTATCTTCGCAATGCTCCTTGTTCTCGCAGGTCGTATGAAAGTGAGGTATGCCGGAACTTCTCAGATGTTCCAATGCAATTTTTGTACATAACTACGTGATTATGTTTGTTGTTATGTTGTTATGTGGGGTTTAACGTCCCAAAACCAGCTCTGATTATGAGAGACGCCTTAGTGGAGGGCTCCGGAAATTTTGACCACCTGGGGTTCTTTAACGTGCACTGACATCGCACAGCACACGGGCCTCAACATTTCGCCTCCATCGAAATGCAGCCGCCGCTGCCGGGATTCGATGCCGCGGCCCTCGCATCAGCAGCCGAGTGCCATAGCCACTAGACCACCGTGGCGGGGCAACGTGATTACGTTTGACGTTTTCATATGGAATGCCGTGTCCCATCACGGCGCACGTTAACACTGGGACCAATTTTATATAAAGTTTTGAAGAGCTTTGGGCTTCCTGGTGTATCCAAACGCAAAAAATTTCTCTACCTGTCGTTCTGTCTGTCTGTCTGTATGTGTGAATGTCTGAGAGCCACTCGATTTGATCTCGTGGCCGATGCTGATTCAACCTGGCGACTAAAACGAAGTCAAGCACGGGTGATAGTGTCATACACGCCAACATTACACACGTCAAAAGAAACGCGACGTCTACTTGAGGCAAAGTATATGTCACCACCATCATCATCATCATCAGCAGCAGCAGCAGCAGCAGCAGCAGCAGCAGCAGCAGCAGCAGCAGCAGCAGCAGCAGCAGCAGCCTATTCCAGCGATTCCCAATTTGCCCTTTCAGCGAGTTGGTTCCACTTTATGCCCGCCAACCTCAATTTCACCGCTCCATCCAACCTTTTGTCTGCGTCTGTTACGTTTCCCTTCTCTTGGTATCCATACGGTCACTCTTACTGTGCTTCTGCTATCTGTCCTCCGTATATTACGCCCTGCCCCGTCCACTTTTGCCTTTAATTGAGAAAAGAATATTCGCTACTCCACTCTGTTCTCTAGATATATATACATCACTGTGATTAACAGAGTCCATTTGATTAGGAATGACGTTGGGGTGACTTTCATGTTGTAAAATGAAAAATCAACCCATTAAATATTGTGTTAAGAGACACCACGCGTTAGAATCAAGCCGACGGCATTCGTGGCTCTGTAGCCGGCTTTTAGCCAACAGTAAAAGAGCGTCCCAATAGATCTCGCGGGAACCCTTTGGAAAATTGAACTCAGTTTAACAAAGCCTCTATTACATCTATTGTTAGAGTGAGAGCAGGGCGATGAACGTGAGGGGTGGGAGGGAGAGAGAGGAGTGCATTACGTATCAGGGGCCGCAGAAGTCTGCTGAATTTAGACGCCATTTGCAGCTCGGCAAGCAGTTCATGATGAACATGGTAAAACGCTGTCCCTTCGATCTCCAATCATCCCGGTCATGTACTAACTGCGAACATGCTATCGACACAAACTTCCTTGTGGGGATATCGAAGCAGATATGCGGCCATAGTGGTTTTGTTTTGTGCCATTCATTAATTAGGGCATTGCATTCACACACTATGGTGCAAAGTGTTTTACGGAAAGCTGGCAGTATATGTGCCGGATATTACACTTCCAGCGCAGAGGAAACTAAATCTGGTTCACTCATAATAAAACGATACGTATACGCGAGAAGGATGTCTGGGATGATCCGGCCCACTTTACCAGCTAGTTCGGTGCGTTTCAAGGGCGTGATAAGGGAGTGCCAGGCGTAATGTACGAGATAATGCACGTCAAGTAGCAATATTGTTTCTTCACGCTCGCTTTGCCCAGGCAAAATAAAATAAGCGTCTGGACTGCGCGCATCCCCGCAGAGCTAAGTGACGCACCGCCGCAGAAAAATGCTGCGCCTCCGTTTACAGCGAACAATGCAATGGCCTCCCGCACGGGCATGAGCTAGGAGCAGGAGCTGCACAACTAACCCCATTCTAGCCAGCTGACCACCGCGAGGTACTTCCCAACATCACATCTGTTTGTCTTGCGTCGCCAGCGCTGTAAATTGACTGATTTGAGTCAGCTATTTTATCTCCCTAACATTTGTGACAAGCACTTTGCGTACATGTCCGCTAAGAACACAGAGCCGCTGGGCATTCTGCAACGCGTGGTCGCTTCTCGTCTTGCGTCGAAGCAATCCGTGACGAGATTCCGTGTTTGTGCTTTCATAATAAGCAATTAAATCCGGCGGCTTAGTAAGGATCAATGTTCTTGGGAAGCATGAAACGACCGACAGAGAAAAGAAAGATGACACATTAGCGCTTAAGTTCAGCTGAGCATTCCTTCCAAAAGCGCACACATATATAACAGCGAAAGAACAAACAACACAGAAAACCAAGAAGCCCACGTGTGAAGGCAGTCATCTCTCATCAATGTATGTCTAACGCGCAATCTAGAAAGCCAAGTCCCTTCCACGTAAGTGTGATAGACGGTGCACTGACACAAGCAATGTGATCTATTTAGTCTCCGCGCCCTCGACAGGCAAACGTATTATCAAATCTCTGTCGCGATAATAAATCGCATATATTGTCAAAGTACGGCCGACAACCATCTGACCAGATTCAGGTAAGATTCAGATTCACAAACAGATTCAGGACAATAGTCAGGTGAGCATCAGCACAGTTATACATCTCATAGTCATATTCTTTTGCTCTACCTTTGATACATTTTCCATCTGCCCGACGTACGCGCGGCCGCAAAACAAGCGTAATTTATGCACCACAGACTGTGCACAGGGGACATAATCACTATCGTGGTTTATTTTACAAGCGTTTATACTTTGTGAATAGGACTCATTTTGCTGCGATGTCCTGTCTGTTTTTTCTGGAGCACTCACAAAGACCCTTATTGCAACCTTGTTGCCAATCTTATTAAGTATGCGCTACACCATGAATATGCACAAAAAGATCAGTCTCTTATACTGCCGTCACATTTCATCATTACGGGGATTATTCTCTTTTTTGAAGTCACTGGTGAGCAATTGGGCAGCAGGCGTAATGAGTCCTAGGGCTTAGCGTGCTGCCTGAAGCTTGTTTGCATTAGGGGAAAGCGACATTTTTTATAGAATTAAGAAGGCGTACACGAGCTACTAAACGTTCTACTGCTTTGGCGTGCAGAAAAGAGAATGGCAACGATGGGTTTCTGCTCTCCGGGTCATAAAACCAGTAGAAATATCCTTACAATGTACGGTGATATCAAGAAAAATTACTGTCTCCCGAATTCCGATAATTCGTACATGAAGGTTGCCCATCGTATCGTCAGCAACAGTCAGCCTAACGCTATGTATCCAACTCAAGCCCATACGGTTAATTTTCTGCAGTATTTGCTCTCATCTACAGCTCGAGATTGGAATCACCTGCGAAGTTCCCACTGTCATCAGTCCAACAGTATTCATCCAATCTATCTCATCATAATTTATCTTCTCGTTGTTCGCCTCCTTCGTTAGCTCATTTTTGTTTTGACATCGTTTGACCACTCTCTCATGTAATACCACATGTTGAGGCGCTAGAGGAAATAACGTAAATAAATAAATAACTTGGCATTTCTTGCGTTAGTCTTAAAAGCCAACCGACAGTTTAAAAAGCTTAAAGACCAATTCTGCGCGGCCTTCAAATATATTGACACCACATTTCAGGCAAGAAGGTTATAGTCCATATATACGAAGTTCTCAATGCCTTAGTTTCTAATTGTTTTTCATTTAGTCATTGATCTAAGTGTGGCATGAAAATACCACTACGTAATGATGGAATAGTAGAACGAATACAAATGCCTATCTGTTAGATGGAAATGTTGTTATATCAACTTACATACGTAGATGTTTGGTATGAAGCCGAAAAATTCAGAAAACCTTGCACTGACATTCCACAGTCGTTCTGAAATGCCAACACATCACGCACAAGAATGCACTGTTCGACAAAATCCAGAAGCATATCATGGAATAAAGAATTGTATATAACTTTCACATCAATTGCAAAAGCTTTAACTGTTGCCTTGAAATAAGACACCAAGAAATGGAACTGCCCGCTCGGGGTTCTTTTTATCAAACGGGTCATTTAACAACGCAATATTCAGCTTCTCTTGGAAAAGAACGGCAACACTCTTTTGCAAGGGTCCTTTTTCCAAAACACTCACTCGGAACGGCAAGCCGTCTTTGGACATTTTCGCACTAAACAACATGCTGAAGCCTAAATTGTCACGTTTCATTATTCGCTTGCCTAGGTCATAAGGCTGTGTAGAATTCGTCTTTAAGATCTTTTAAACTGCCTGTCAGCCATTAAGACCAACGCATGAAATGCCAGTTCGCGACACTCTCAAGCTTCTTGCCCTCACCTTACAGTTTCAGGATGACCATGTCGACTTGTTTTATGACCTCAAGAGAAAAAACAACCCGTATTGTAATTCACTTCTGCGCACATAGCAGCGTTATTGAGGTAGGTGCCATGCATAGACCTTCTTAATTGTTTTAAAATTTTGTGCTTTCACCAAATTAAACAAAAAGCTTCTGGCAGCAGGTATCACGGCTGCGGGCAGCCGGCAAATTTCCCGGTTGGATTAACGTGTACTCTTAATGTAATAAATATGTTGTTCTTTTTCTTATTTTTGGCTGCTGTGATATCGATTTTGTCTTGCAGTTTGTTTGCGCATGTCTTCATGTCTTCCAAGAAGTCTCAAGAAGTTTGAGGCTAAACCTATTTCATAGTAATGCCCTTGTTATGTGACAAGTGGCTTCACCCTGTCTCTCTTAGGGTCCACACCTGTGAAGAATTCCTGCCGCCTTTCTTTCTTGCCTTCGGTGCTCTGCAGAAATAGAAAGAGGTTGAGCAATACTCATTCCTTTGCTGTCGGAAAATCCGCATCTCTGCGCTTGGCCATCTGGTGCTTGTCCATCCGGTGCTTGTTGTAGATGCTCGGCATGGTTCAATGCTCTCTGATGTGCTTGAAGTCGTAAGGGCAACTGGCGTGCTTCTGTAAGTAACGGAATAGATTGTGCCTCACAAGGAAGGCCGAGGATAATTCGGAGGGCGACACGATGATCCCGTTCCAACTGAGAAATGAGACTGGGTATCACGTTTCAGACTGGCAGGGCATACATCACGCCAGAGACTGCAGATGTGGGCCACAGCTGGTCATAACTGTTGCCCCTAGCAGTCCAGGCACTCATAGCAGCGCACGAGCCCACACCAATCAGATATTTTGATCATCTTTACGAAGGTGACACCGCGAATCATTTTTAGGCATGGATTAAGCACACGTAAGCTCGGTCCAAGTAAAGTATGTTTCGTTTGTAGTCGCACTTAGTACACATGCAGTTCGTGGTTATTTGTTACTGAGAGTCATAAACCAGGAGCAGGTTTAGGTTAGAGGGCGCGACCATGTCAGTCTCTTAATTAAAATGAATGCGTAAGAGCGAATATTGCCTGCAAACTGCTTCGATGCCTCAGTGTGTAAGGGTAAATGGGCAAAAAAATGCGCGTTTTTGAGCGTGAGAGCAAACATCGAACATGGCTTTAGTAAAGAAAATGAAATACATTATAGGGTTTCTGAGTGTTGCACTTTCAATTGGTACATGGAACGCTTTAGAGCGGTATGTGTTGCACTTTAATTTCAGTTATTCCCTTCACATAGTATCCTCACAGCAGCGCCTTTTGTTACCGCGTATATATTGAAGTTATTCGTTTTGCAACAACGTTAGCACCGAAGAAATGGATGACTCCTTCCTTGGCGCTGTAGTGAACGTTAATCGCTTATCAATGCCTTGTTGATTTTTTCCTGATATTTGCAGGTGAGTGGAGAAATCCATGCATATGCAGAGCTACCTCACTCACCCGAACAAGGCACCATCAAGCTTCGTTGTTTTTTGTGTGCTTGGAGCTCACTATGGTGGGTATTGTAGTCAGGATTGCTCAGCGTTGTTCAGGGCAATTCCTGTCAAGTACACTGCTATTGCTGAGGGAACCTGCCGGCTGCTCGAAACGCTGATGAAGTTTGACTCCAGCGAGAGCCCTCCGAGTGTGCCTCCTGCAGCCACAGCAACCAATGCTGTGAGAATGAAAAATAAAAAATTGGCAGATCCCACGTGCAGTGGGAATCAAGGAAATGCGAACCACGCATCAGGAACGTAAAATGGATTTGCATTGTTGGTCGTTATACCGAGTTTGGTACACATGAAGTTAACGAAACGGCCTCAAGGGCACCATGACTGTGCCATGTTAACCATGCCGCTCTTACACGCGTGTCATGATTCTAATGTTATGACCTGTCATGTACGTTCGTCATGCAGTCGTGTTGTGCCATACCAATTTTAGTATACATCCCATTAAGAAAACGAGTGTCATGTAGACCATGCCGCTCATGACATGCTTTTCACGATTTTCATGTTATGACCTGTCATATATGTTCGTCATGCTGTCATGTTGTTCCATACCAGTTTTCCTATACATCCCACTTACGAAACGGCCAAGAGAGCACCACGACCGTGGCATGTAAATCATGTCGCTCACGACATTCATGTCATGATTTTCATGTTATGACCTGTCATTTACGTTCGTGATGCAGTCATGTTGTCGCATGCCAATTTTCGTATACATCCCGTTAACGAAACGCGTGGCATGCAAATCATATCGCTCATGACAAGCATATTACGATTTTCATATTGGGACCTGTCAGTCATCTCCGTCATGCAGTCATATTTTGGCATACCAATTTTCGTATACATCCCATTAACGAAACGGCCAGGATAGCACCAAGACCGTCGCATGTAAATCAT
>CM023487.1:73765298-73800236 GCA_013339685.2 Hyalomma asiaticum | reverse complement strand
GACGACGACCGGAGCTCTTCTTTCCGAGCGGAACACCGCTTCGCCTGCCTGCTGGCTTCCTCGCTTGAGCTCCCTCACGCGCCGTAGCCCGTGACGACTTTTATAACTGATGGCATTTTTCAAGTCATCGTGTGTTGCCAGACGCCGGTCGTTCTTCATAGAATGAGGACTAAGACGAGGGCGATGAAGATTAAAAGAAAGAAGAAGAAGAAAGTGATGACAACAAAGGCAGGCGGGAAGCGGATCGCGACGACAAAGCACAAGAGGGGGAAGAAAAGGCACACGGTGGAATACGAACAAGAGGTGGCAAGAATAGAATAATGTGATCCTGAGAGAAAAGAATACAACAACACGCTACAAATTCTAGCTTATGCTGCCAATGTTCTGCATGCTTCGCGCAGGCCTGTGAATTTCGCACATTGGACCTGGTAGCGGTTACGAATACGGGCTATAGCAACCCGGCGGACACCATAACAATTAGTTTCGGTCACTGCAGCAAGCCTGTAATAGCTTACTTCGTAAAATGACGCCATAGAGAATTTCAAAGCAGGTTAATAACGCAATGCTACATCACCCTGGCTATCACCATGCAAGCGCGCACTTTGTGTTCTCAGCCATGGCTCTAATGTGGCGCACTCTTGAAAAAAAGGCTACTCATAAAGGTAGTAAAGGGAGCAGCTACTATCTTTTTAAAAGCGTTACCAAATTCTATGCAGGTTTACTGCCTTACAAGGATGCGAGATTTCGCGAATGCTCTCTATGCAAACTTCTTGCAAGGCGACTTCATTGAACTCACGAGAACACATTTCGGGCTGCATGGACAAAACAGACCCACATAGCAAGGAAAAGAACCTTTAGATTCCTCTACATTCCTTTGTATTTCTGTTCTTTCTATGCTGCCCTAAAATGTGTTCTCATCCTGTCGTCAGAAGAAAGTGTGTCATCTGTAGTAAACGCTACTACGTGCGTACGTGAACTGCAGGTAAATCCACTATACGTCGACTGCCAGTAATACATTATGTTGTAATTATAATAGGTTTATGCAGACTTTAGAAAAGATATAATTGATTTTTTACGTTGGAATAACAGCACGCGTACAACGTCGTGGAAGAGCTATACGGAAACAATAAAGCATAAGATTCTCGATTAAAAACAATCATTGCTTCTCTGAATCCATTTGCGCTCACTGGTACATTTCCAACCTTAAGTGTAGCTGTGAATTGCCTTGACTGATTTAACCAGCTATGATTATGAGATGCGCCGTAGCGGAGGGCTTCAGAAATTTTTACCACCTGGGGTTTTTTTATCGTGCACGGACATAGCACAGTACATGGGCCTCAGGATTTCGCCGCCATCTAAATGCAGCCGCCGCGGCCGCGATTCGATCCCGCGACCCTCGGATCAGCAGCCGAGCACCATAGCCACTAGAGCATTCTGGCGTGGCGTAAATTGCCTTAACGTTGCTGCTAAAATATGTGTCGCGTGGAAGCTTTGATCATCTTTGTGCAGTAGTGCGTGCTGTCGCTTCCGGTCCGAACAAGTTTGCACCTCTATCGAAATATCTGTATGTACACAGTATTCATTGTGTAATCACATAATGAAATTAGTGAACTTTAATTAGTGTATCATTATGCATTCAGTCAGTGGCAAGCATTATCACGGGCTGTATCTTATCACTTTATATTTTTGAGCAGAAAATCATTGTGAGCAGACGAACGGTGGTCGTCCCCACCAGGGCACGACCACTTTCCCTCTGCTCACAACAATTCATTCATTCATTCTTATTCTTTTGTAATAGAATCGCCTTGATATGGCAATGTACACCGCTCATATAAAGTGAATCACCATAACCACAGCAAAGATAATCATTGTAGTAACTTTGTTAACTTTCGTTACTCTCGTAACCTATACGAAGTATGTACGCATTGTAAATGACATGGTGGTGATGATACTACTTTTTCGTTTACCAGCTGCAGTTAACAGTTATCTAGTAAGTGTTCTGACATACACTTTCTCCCTTAATAAGTAGCACTACATTTATCAATGGTGTACAGTTACATAGGGGTAGGGAGGTCTTCTGCGCTCTCAGGTAGCGGAACTGTGGGTATCTGACATTCCTGTAAATGCGCATCAATACTTCTCTGTGGTGCTGCATTGTTCCGTAAGAAAATGGACTATCCCTCTATAAGGAACAGTGCATGACCACGAGATGCGCCATGTTAGTCCATGCACGTTCTTTATTTTCCTTACTCTGCCTGTTTCTGGCTGTGAGCGTTACGACTGAACTTGAAACTCAAAATAAATGCTGTACAGCTGAGTTAGCGAATGCATTCGGTGCGCATTGAACGGTCGCGTGCGCTCTGCAAAACAGGAAACGGCACGCCAGCATATGTTTTTCACCTTCAATGTATTCGGGCTCTGCGAGCGCTCACATCATGCGCAATGAATAATGGGAACTTAGTCATTTTATTCGGCACTCTTTCTACCTCTCTCTCTTACACGGCGCGTATTTTATAGGCGCATGTGTCAGAAGTTTCAGCTAACCACGCACTTTCCTGCATCCGCCCACCATCAGTTCTAATGTCATGCCTTGCAAGCTGCTGGAGCTGCGTCAGAGCAGCTCGTTATTGTATTTGTAGAAACCACAGGTGTTTACAAAAAAAGGCTGCGACAGCAACTAACCTGCACTCTTATCATACTAACCCTACGCCGATGTGACGCCATTCCCACCACGTGGAAATCACAATTCAAGGAACACCTCAAAATTATCAAAGAGCAAGTTGTATCAAAATATGTAGGAGGCAATAGTTAATATGATGCAAATTCTCTGAAATCACTGAGGACGCACACGGTTTGCGATTTCTTCTCGTCTTAACTCCTTAGTTACCGAGAGGAATCGACTGTTTTCAGTGTGCTTGAGTTAGGAATTTTTTCGTGCGATGGCTGCTCCGTTTGCATAGACATGTAATATATAAAATGTAAGAATAAACAATGTGCTTTTAAAAAGCGTTCATTTTCGTGCTATAAGTAAAGAACTTCCTTTTCAAAACTAGAAAAGAATAAACATCAACATTTTTCAAAGATAATTCGACAAGGAATATTACCTTGTCGAAAATTGGTAAGCCGATACAACAATGTATGACGACCATGGGTCGCACGTTCTAAGAACATAAAAATTGTGACATGCATGTCATGAGTGGCATGATTTACTTGCCACGCGGTTCGCTAATGGGATGTATACCAAAATTACTATAGCTTAACACGACTGCATGACAAACGTAAATGACAGGTCATAACATACGAATCATGACATGCCTGTCATGAGCGGCATGGTTTACATGCCACAATCTTGGCCTTCTTGCGGCCGTTTCGTTAACTTTTGTATGTACCAAAATCAGTATAGCGAGACAACAATGCAGATCCATTTTACGTTCCTGATGCGTGCTTCGCGTTTCCTTGATTCCCACTGCAAGTGGGATCTGCCTTTTTTTTTTTGAGCAGTGGTGATGCGGTCATTAAGTCGTTTCAGTGAGAGTTCAGCTTCGATGTGTACCTAATTCGCATTTGTTACTCAATTTCACTATACACTTGACTATTCAACTGTCTAGCACGTATCTTTTGTAAATGAAGAAGCACTCGTTCTAAGATCGCAAAAGAAGTGAATGGCATTTTTTTATTTCCGACAATACGTTGCCCTCATGCATCTTCGTTCAACCCAGGAAGTTGGGGTATGACGTCACTGAGTAACGTTATTCCCTGCGTGCCCAGTGCGCAATAAGTATGTATGCGATACACCGAATAACTTAACAAAACCAACAAACTTAAGACTAGGAAAGCGTAAGGGTGGAACCCTTCTGTGGGACCGAACCCCCGACATTCGAGGGTTAGGGCAGGTTTGCCTTTTCATCCACTTTAATTCATTTCTACTTACCCCAAAATTACAATACCACAATTGGGAGCTTCAAAAGCTTCCCCCATGCTTTTCTAGGCTTCAATGTTTGTTGGTTTCGCTAAGTTGCTTTTAACAGGTAAATCCTTCCCTTTCGTAATATACTGATTAAAGATTTCTTAATATCTATGTACGCCACATGTTGTGCATCCTACAGCTTCGAGACGTTAATAAATATTGTGGTGTTAAGGTTCTGGTCGGAAACTTACATGCTCTCGACGTGGGTTCACCTGCATTAGAGCGACTGTGTGGCGACAATTTGCGAATTATCCCGATGGCTTTTCATCACACCGCTTGCAGGCAGAGGTTCGCGACAGCACCTCGCCACCAAAAGAACTCACAAAGTGCTGTAACAGCGTACGAACAAACCAACGCACCACTAATCCGAATCCACCACATTTCCGAAATGCCATATGAGGAACCACCTCCCTCTACCTGCTGGCGCGCCGACATAAACTCACCGCCCTTCTGGGCATCCTAGCCGACTATTCTGTCGTCGGTGGCCAGTAGTCCTCCGCCATGTTAAAGAAGGTAAGGACAGATTGGCGGTGACCCGACGTGCGAACAGCTGAGTTCGCAATTTACACGTGCGTCATTTCATGGTCACTGCCATGCATTTTCACTCGCGTGCGGTTGAATATCTGATTGCATGCATTGTTTGACGGCAGGAGTCGATCTTTATTCAAACCACCACTGCGAGTAGATGCGTTATGTCCTGAACCGAGGCACGGCCTCCGTCGAGTTGAGCACGTTGCGGATTGAATCAACAATGACATACGCGGGTGGAATAAAAGAATGGAAAACTACCTAAAATAAGGAAAACACTGCAGGTTTCGCGGCTGCGACTTTAATTATGTGTGGTCACTCGACAGACGTGAACAGAAGGTGGGAGGAGTGGCGGGGGGGGGGGGGCGGGGAGGCGGGATTGGGGCCGTATGTGCAACATGTGGCTCAACGTGGGATGTGAAGAAGACAAATATGGAAAAATAGTAGGGCTAGTTTACCCATCCAGACTGCTCGCGCAGCACTAACAGTTTAGAGCGACCAGCAATATGCAGCGCCATGCATTCGAAGACGGCGATGTGCTCCACCTAATGGTAGAGCGTCCGCTTCCGATGCGGTAGGTACCGGGTTCAAATCCCAGTGCCGGCCGGACACCCACCGGTTTAAAAACGGGTAGAGGAGTACACACCTGGCGCTCGGTTACGTGTACTTATCTCGAAAGGTGGCCCCATAAGGACGTGGCAGGTCCCCTGGGCACACCTTACCCACCACGGCCTTGGTGAAATAGTTGAGCGCCCGCCTTGCTGTGGTAGGCAGAGAGGCATCCGCCACTGCCGCCGGGTACCTACCGGTAAAATAGGGACAAGCGCACTTCCGCCTGGTGCTCGGCTGTTGGAAGGTACTGTACGCTTGGGAGGTCACCCACCCTTGTGGAAATGGGCGGCATGGGACCGCCCGACCTTAAATTAAGGTCACTCCTTTTTTTTTATTTCCAATGTCTTTTAATACAGTGTATTCATTGCGTGTAATATTTACTATTATGTAGCATCATTATCTTTTCTAGGTGCAGTTAGTGCAGCCAATCCGCACCTAGTATCTCCGGTAATAAACGTGAGGTGCGGTTGACAGCGAGAAGCGAGTCGACTACACTGCTTGCTTATGTCAAAGCGGCTACTTAGGACGGAGCTTGCGCGATGGGCTGCAGAGGAGCAAGTCCAAAGTAAATTTCGGCACGTTTCGTCTTTCTTACTCTCCCTTGCCTATCCTTCGACCTCCGGGTCCTAGGATAGAGCAGGCACAATTGCATTATCGAGAATTTCGTGGGATATGTTTGGAGCAAAAGCGCTTCCTTCTGCTTTTGCGCGTGGACAAAGAGTTGTGGAGCTTGAGAGCAAGTGCTCCCCTGTCTATCAGCTTTTTGCGAGTAGGGCACAATTCAGGAGGATGTGATCGTGGGTCAGTTGATGCGGTGCAAGTGGCGTATTGCAGCGTAGGAGCACACAGAGAACTAGAGGAAACGGAGTGAGGATGGAATAGGCGCTGACTCATTATTAACGTTTGGTGTTTTACGCTCCAAAGCGAAGATTTGGTTGTGAGATAGGCGTTATGGAGGACTCCGCAAATTTTAACCATCAAGAATTTCATGAATGCAGGTGCTTCTGCGTTTACGACATCGCGAATGCTAGTTCTTCAAGCGATGGGATCATTACCACCTATTGCGACGCCATGTGGTAAAGAAAAGCAGGCGATTAGCAGCCGTACTTTAAGTCAAGTCGAAAATTTCCTAGTGCTTGCGGCACACTAGTACTTGGTTCACATGTTCACAGAAGCCTCCACGACTGACAGGCACTGTTCTGAGACCATGTTTACTTCTTTATTATCATCATCATTTATTAACCCTTAAGGGCCCCGAACATGGCATTGCACTGAACAGGGCTAATATTTCATGTACTTTCGATGATAACCTGAGCATGCTTGGTTCAAGTTGCATATAATGCTGAAGACGGGCACCTCATACTGCAGTTAGTGATTGCAGTTTTCGAATCGGTGCATAAACCCCGGTGCATATACCCCGATCTCTCAAGATGAAGGCCTCACGAACTTCCTGCACGGTTTGTGGACGTAGGTGGATGGCTTGCGTACATAAGTGAGCTTGATGACATATTCATTCAGATCTCATATATGTTTCTCGAAGAAAAGAGACTGTTTTGCGTGTGGGCCATCAGCACGTTCTCGACAGCGCAGTACATGACGAGGCAACAATGTATGAAGACCATGGGTCAGACGTTCTAAGAACATGAAAATCGTGACATGCATGGCATGAGGGGCATGAATTACATGCCACGCGTTTCGTTTGTAGGATGTATACCAAAATTGCTATGACACAACAGTATGCTTGACGAAGGTAAATGACAGGTCCTAACATTAGAATCATGACATCCGTGTAATGAGCGGCATTGTCTACATGCCACAATCTTGGCCCTCTTGCGGCCGTTTCGTTAACTTCATATGTACCAAAATCAGTATAGCGAGAAAACAATGCAGATCCATTTTACGTTCCTGATGCGTGCTTCGCATTTCCTTGATTCCCACTGCACGTGGGATCTGCCTTTTCTTTAGCAGTGGCGACGCGGTCATTAAGTCGCTCCAGTGAGAGTTCAGCTTCGATGAGTAGCTAATTTGCATTTGTTACTCAAATTCGCCACACATTTCGCTATTCAACTATCTAATACATATCTTGCAATACTCACCACAACCACAAGGTGATATCATGCAGTAGTGGTCATTGCAGTTGGGAGCGAGGCTTTTTTTTTCAGTTTACGACGAACACGCTTTACGGTTGTAACAGATATTTTCATAATAAGTCTCATTGGCAGCAGTGGCATTTCACGAGCTACAACTTAAGTAGAGTTCCCTGTTCATGCAGTTATCCTGACCGCCCATTCTTCGCCCATCCCGGCTGCTTCATCGGTGGTTATCTTCGTGGTGTTGCATCGTCGCATTGCCCTTGGAAGGTGCTGGATCATCCACACGTGGTGAAGCTGCGACTGCGCGGTCACATCGTGGCCTGCTGCTAGCATTGGACGATTTCGCCGCTGGAGGTCTCTGCCCTGAGAGCAAGCCCTATAAATTTGCCGGCACCAGCACCTGCTCTTCATTGGCAGCAGTGGCATTTCACGAGCTACAACTTAAGTAGAGTTCCCTGTTCATGCAGGTATTCTTTCAAGCTCTTTTCTGTAATAGTTTCTATTTTGACCACTGTCGCTGCTGCCAACAACTGCGTTCTCTTTACATTCTATTTTCCTGTGTCTGCAGTTGTTTTTGTGATCAAGAGTATTTACCATGCCAACTAATGCTGAACTCTCAAAAAAAATTGAAGAACTCGAGGCTAAAATTAACAACTTGGCTAAAGACACATCTGAGAAGATCTTCGGCAGGTTCTTACTCAAGATGAAAGAATCGGGTATAGATGTTGCAGAATTGAAAAAAGAAGTTGTATCCCTACAATCGAGTGCAGAGCACTTGAATGAACTTGTCGAGGACCTACGTAACCGAAATGTCACATTGGTAAATGAGAATAAGCAACTGAAAACCCAGAATGACTCTCTCAGCCGCAAGGTTGAAGAACTCGAACAATACTCACGCATGAGCAATGTGGAGATCAAGGGCGTTCCCTGCTCCCAGGGGGAAGACTGCAGTGTAATCGTGAAAACGATAGGGGAGAAAGCTGGCTGTCCCATATCGCCTGGTGATCTCGACATTGTGCATCGCGTGCCCATACGTTCTAATGATAAAAAAAACATTATTGCACGCTTCTGCTCTCGGACTAAGAAATCTGACTTCATGAGTAAAGCACGTAAGGCGAAGCTCTGTGTTAGTGACCTTGGTATCACTGGCGCTTCTAACGCCCCCGTCTTTATCAATGACCATTTGACCCCAAGCAACAAGGTCCTCTTTTCCAAAGCCTTAACACTAAAAGAGATAAGAATTGGATGTTTCTCTGGACTGACGACTGTCAAATTAAAGCTAGAAAGACTACTAATAGCCGAGTTCTGCGCATTCGCGATGACTCTGATTTGTCCAAAATAGACTAAGCCTAGCACAATATGTTCATTCATCATTTTTTATCGCATCATCATGGATGCTCTTATAGAACCAGATCATGTTAACTCGTTCATAAGTGGATATAATTCTATCATTCATTTTAATGCTAGGAGCTTGCGTAAACACTTCGATGAAATCGATAATCTCCTTTCTTCCTATAGTAAATCTTTTTCAATTATTGCCATAACGGAAACATGGTTATCAGTTGATGATGGAAATCTCTATTGCTTCCCTAATTACAACTCGGAATACTGTAATAGACCAACTAGTAGTCATGGTGGTGCGGCCATTTATATATCTCCTGATCTTTCTTATAGGAGAAGACATGATTTGCTCTTGCCTGTAACTAATTGTGAATCAGTTTGGATTGAAATCACGAATTGCTCTCCATCTTGCGATCAGAGAGATTTCATATTTGGCTGCATTTACCGATCTCCCTCATCCTCAGTCGAAGATTTTTTTCTAATCTTGACAAAATCCTACATACCATTTCTCTTGAGAATAAAACTGCCATTTTAATGGGTGACATCAACATTAACTTACTCAATTACACTTCACCTGTTGTTGTTAATTACACCAGTCTACTGCAAAGCTATGGTTTCGAATCCTTAATTGATGTTCCTACTCGGCAAGTTCCCAGTGGTGCTGGGACGCTGATAGATCATGCTTTCTCCATCTCGCTAACATCTCCGCAGGTGAAAGTTCTCGACATTGACATTACTGATCATTATCCATTGCTCCTACGCTTCAAACGTCAATCTCATCCTTGTACTCTTCCACATTCCAAATATGTTCTAGATAAAGAGAGTTTCACAACTGCCATAGCTGACGTAGACTGGACCGAGGTTAAATCTTGCAATGATCCCCAGAAAGCGTTTTCTAAATTTTTTTCTTTAATTACATCGCATATCCAAAAATTCACTTGCAAAAAGAAATGTAAAAAAATCTTAGCATTTTCCCATAACCCATGGATGTCTCATAAGCTATTAGCAGCCTTACGCAAGCGCGATAACCTCTACAAAAAAACCAAAAGCCAGCCGTTCAATACTAAGTTAATTGCCCGCTACAAAAAATTACGTAACGCTGTAAGCCAACAATTAAAAGCTGCAAAACGCTCATTTCTCGAAGAAAAAATATCGCAAGCAGGTAATAATGCTAAACTAAAATGGGACATTGTAATATGCTTTCTAAACAGGAATTCTCGACACCAAGTATCCAGAATTGTAATCGACAACATTGAATTTAACTCGCCTATCGACATAGCTGACGCTTTCTGTTCCTACTTTTTTAGCGTTGACGCACCCTCTCCCACACAAATCACAACACTTAGACGTCTCCCTCACTCTTTTTTCCTTTTTCCCACCACTCCTGAAGAAATACATTATGTCATAAAACACCTCAAATCCACCGGTGCAGGAATTGATGAAGTCCTGCCTGCTCATATCAAATTAATTTCGCGCCTAATTTCCGATGTTTTGTGTTTCATTACGAATTTGATATTCAAGGCCGCAATGTCTGCATTTCGACGGAGGCAAAATGTTGAGGCCTGCACACTGTGTGATGTGAGTGTACGTTAAAAAAACCCGTGGTTAAAAGACCCAAGGGGTCGAAATTTTCGAAGCCCCCCACTACGGCATCTCTCATAATGATAGAGGTTTTTCGGACCTAAAGCCCCAGAAATTAATCAATGTTACAAAAGTTAGGCGTGCCTCTGTTATGACACACAAACATTGACCAGCAAAGCTGCGGAGGCTTGCTTACCAACGTGCCTTCTACGTCTTGGGAGCTGACGGAAACCTTTTGAGCAATCATGTCTCATTTTCTTGTTCTCTCGTCCAAAGCAAGTTTTCTTCGTTTCCCTCCGTGCCTATTTTTTATCTCTCTTTGTGTGATCTTTCCTTCTCCTGCTATCTCCCTCTCAGGCTTTCGCTTTGTGTCGCCCATAACAAGTTGTCTTACATTCGGAGAGCAAACTCAAAATGGCTCCTAGGATAATGGAGGAACGGCGGATACCACTGACACGAGAAACGAGCGCAACCTACATGGTGGGGCCCTTCCCGCAAAACGTACATCCACAGCATAACGAGAGTAGATGTAAAGCCCGTGCACGAGCCATCTGGAAGAGAGTTAGGAATGACATAGACTAATGACATAGAATGACTAATCACACAGAATGACATAGAGGCGCAGTACGGGAACAGTAGAACATTCGCGTTGTCGGTGATAGACGGGCGGGGAGTGCTTCGCTCATCAGCCTCGGTAAGGGCGGCCACCCCTGGCATAGCCGAGAAAATCGCGGTTGCGCTGGCCTTGTGTGACCCAGAGCGTTTCTACGTTTACACCGATTCGCGAGACGCAATTAGGGCATTCGAAATGGGCAACCTCGCTCGAGAGGCGGCCTCCATTCTAGAGAAGAGGGCTTGCCCCGGTTCTCATTATATTACGTGGTTCTCCGCTCACATAGGGACGGACGTTTTTGAGGGCTTCCCAAACCTCAATGAGCTGGATCACGACCGTGCGCGAGAAGTCACGTGCCGCGGCGGTCTGGCGGCTTCGGAGGGGCAGGAAGGGGCTCAGCAGAACGACCGACTTCTCGCATTCAATGAAATTACTAAACATTACCAACTTGGCCTGAGAGTCTACCCTCTTCCTCATCCGAAGCTCAGCAGAGGTCAATCAGTTACTCTTCGAATGTTGGAGACGGGTTGTTTCCCGTCCCGGGGCTTCCTCGGCAAGTTATACTCGGACGTGGACCCTGGCTGTCCCGACTGCAGTGAAACTTTTTGTTCTATGGCTCACATGCTCTGGCGATGCCTAACGACGTTCTCTTGAGCGAAGCTGAATGGGAGGAGGCCATCACAAGCACGGTACTCCGAAAGCAATCCCCGGCTATTCAGAGGGCCCACGAAAGCGCGGAGCGTCACGGCGTTCTTTCCTCCACGTGACTGCGGCCAGCGGTTACAACGGCCTCCCGCTCGGGAGTCCTTACGTAGCTCCTCAGGATTCCTTAAAGTTCATTGTCTGTCTGTCCGTCTGTCTGTTAGCATTACCTTGTGGAAGTTTGTATGACAAACAGAGCGGATATGACGGTCGCCTTCCGTTGGTGTGTACCCGAGCTCGAAACCTAGCTCGACAAGATCGTTTATTTGCTTTTTCCATTTTATTAGCACAAAGGTGTTCCAACCTGGCCTACTTCCGTCACAGAAGCGTATATTTCGAAAAGAAGTACAAGCAAACAAGCAAATACTACATATTAAATGTACGGGTATCTTAGGTGTTAAAGCCCACAATTTCATTGGATGCTCCGGCAGGTCCTGGGCGCTCCACCTTTACACCACGGGGAGCTTTCTTTCGTTAATGGCAATGTGTACTATATAAACACAAAAGTGTCACTTGTCACCCACCACCGTCTATGAAGCTGGTTTTATTTAATTATGAACTTTCAGAGCTTCGTGGTTTCCAAAGATTAATAGTGCACTATATAGTTTTGAATATTCAGAGGAAGTAAGCGCACATATTAGGTTCAGCAAGATTAGTAGATGAGGCTTGTGTGACTAACACTTCGACACTTGTCGTGAGGACGGAGCTCCTGTGACTAAGAAAGTGACAAAATTGAAAAAGTGGAGTGTTACCTTCTCTCCCACCCTCTTCGTACCGTACCTGTACGTGAGTTCATCTATTTCGGGTACTCGACTCACTTCTTCAGGATGTTAATTAAAAATAAATTACATATACTCCGGCGATAAATAAACCATCTGTTACCAAAGTTATTGCTAATAATCACAGCCACACTCCACTGTAGCGCCGGCATTCAAGATCATGACGTCAAGTTAATATTTGGGCGTGGGCGATTCAACCTTAGGGGCGGCGCGAGGGGTTTACAGCGTGGTTTTGGGACGTCAAGCCTCAGAAATTAATCAATGATATGACCAAATTACAGCTCCCTATGGTAACATTAGTAGTGAGTATACATTTGTGCAGAATATACAACATGCTTCCCATAAAGCATAACATCGTAAAACGAAATTACAAGTCTTGAAAATGGTACGTTTCTTTTTACTCTAAATGAAGCCAAGGAAAGCATAGAGCAAATTGTAGGTTTCTACTGTGTAGAGAATAGGAGCATGACAAAGATTTAAAAAAGGGAAATGTATCTAACTTGGTCCTTCACTGAAAACAGTGCAAATGTGAGCCGATGCTGGGCAGAAGTGGAGATAAACTGGAGCGCGTCAAGTGCTTGAGGTCTTTCTTATTGGTAAGAAAGGTGGCACATTTTGCAGCGAATGTTCTGTGGCCCTACGAAGGAACGAAATTGCGTTTTTACAACCATTTTTATAACCACAAGGAAAGACAGCAAAGCAGATACTAGCCTTTTCAAAAATTATGTCCAGTGGTTTCGTTTTTTGGCTTTCCAAGGCACTAATAGCGCCCGTTGTGTGTTTTTGTTGGTGTTTGTTATTTGCCTGGTGCTTTTAACTTTTATTGGATTAGCATTTAGCTTTTGTTGATTTTATGCTTCGTTTTTTGTTGTTTTTGACGCTGCTTTTGCTACGATTAAATTGACTGTGCTTTTGCTACGTATTCCATGACTGTGCTTTTACTATGACCTGCGAACACTGCGGTTAAGATTGTGCGCACTGGGGTTATATAACTGACGTACTCTTAGATTATTGAAAGTACGGTTGCCGGTTGCAATTTCTATTAGTTTTTGTGCCGTGATGGTTGGTTGTGATGAAGGCGATAGCACGAAGGCCATGTTAATTTGTGCCCTGTATAAATTAGAGCTTTTCTCTGCCGAATAAACAATTGGTAGTCCAGCCTCTCTTCTGTCTTCATTTTCCTGTGTGCGTCCGTTTTGCTTGTTTTTTTTCCAAATAGCAATGAACCAACTAGCCCAGCAGCGTGTCTTACTAAAATGAATAATGTTGTGGTTAATTACATAGAGGCTTCGAACCCCAAACTTTTGAGCCAGGTTCATGGCAATGCTAAGAGAAATTCAATAATTCAGTATCAAATAAACTAGAATTGGATAAAAGGTTTCATGCAATCTGCTGGCAATAAGAGAATGAAATTCCTTATGTAAAATGATTCGCTTGCATCAAGGCAGGACGGCATGTGGTGAATCATGTCGCAATGAGAGGTGCAAAAGAACGACTATGTTATGAATTCATCTAGTGAAAGTGCAGTGCTTGTGGTGTACATGTGCATTGTGCATGATGCCGAGCATAGAAAAAGTAATAAATGAAATATAGTAAAACGATTTGCCTAAATGCTTTCACCACTTACTACAAACTTTCCTCTACGGAACGAAACAGTTTGTGACCTTTGAGCCCAACAAAAGTCTTACATGAGTTATCATCACAGCAAGGCTTGCACATTAGCATGGTGCTCAACATACCTTGGGACCCCCCCCCCCCCCCCTAAAATGTTTTAATAATGACTCAGAAATGCAAACACAGGTAAATTTTATTTTTCGATTCTCACATCATGCGGTTGCTGTGGCTGCAGGAGGCACACTCGGACGGCTCTCGATGGAGTCAAACTCCATCAGCGTTTCGAGCAGCCGACAGGTTCCCTCAGCACTTGAAGTCTACTTGACAGCCCTGAAGAACGCTGAGCTGGATGGTGCTGACGGAACGACGCTGGATGGTGCCTTGTTCGGGTGAGTGAGGCAGCTCTGCATATGCGTGGATTTCTCCACTCACCTGCAAATATCAGGGAAAAAAATGAACAAGGCATTGATAAGCGATTAACCTTCACTACAGCGCCGAGGAAGGCGTCATCCATTTCTTCGGTGCTAACCATGTGCAAAACGAATAGCTTCAATATATACGCGGTAACAAAAGACGCTGCTGTGAGGATACAATGTGAAGGGAAATAACTGACATCAAAGTGCAACACAGTACCGCTCTAAAGCGTTCCATGTACCAAGTGAAAGTGCAACACTCAGAAACCTGTAATGTATTTCATTTTTTTTATTAAAGTCATGTTCGATGTTTGCTCTTCCGCTCAAAAACGCGCATTTTTTGCCCATTAACCCTTGCTCACTGAGCCATCGAAGCAGTTTTCAGGCATATTCGCTTTTACGCATTCATTTTTAATTAAGAGACTGACATGGTCGCGCCCTCTAACCTAAAACCTGCTCCTGGTTTAAAACTCTCTGTAACAAATAATCACGAACTGCATGTGTACGAAGAGCGAATGCAGACGAAACATACTTTACTTGGACCGAGCTTACGTGTGTTTAATCCATGCCCAAAAATGATTTGCGGGGTCACCTTCGTAAAGATGATCAAAGTATCTGATTGGTGTGGGCTCGTGCGCTGCTATGAGTGCCTGGACTGCTAGGGGCAACAGTTATGACCAGCTACGCCACACATCTGCACTCTCTGGCGTGATGTATGCCGTGCCAGTCTGAAACGTGCCACCCAGTCTGATTTCTTAGTCGGAACGGGATCATCGTGTCGCCCTCCGAGTTATCCTTGGTCTTCCTTGTGAGGCACAATCTATTCCGTTACTTAGAGAAGCACCCCAGTTGCCCTAACGACTTCAAGTACATTAGAGAGTATTGAACCATGCCGAGCAGCTACAAGTAGAACCAGGTTGCGAAGTTCTCATCAAAAAGTGTGTGGAAACATATGTACCCGTAAAAACAAAAAAGAAAAATGTTGAACTCCCGTGGATAACGAGAGAAATACTGCATTTAAAGCGTCGACTGGCAAGGCTAAGGCGCGCAAGTCGTAATGGCAATGCTCTGCGGAGAGCTGATTTTAATGTAGTTAAGGAAGAGCTTCGCAGAAAAGCAATTGCTGCTAAGAACTTTCTTTTTCACCGTAACTTTACCAAATATGGTTAAAAATAATCCCCGAAAATTTTGGAGCTCAATTTCGCCACATCAATCTAACACTAATACATTCGTCCTTAACGAAACTCCCACTAGCGAGCCGCAGGTCATTGCCAACGCATTTAATGAATATTTCACGTCTGTATTTACTCTAGATAATCATGAAATTCCTTATTGCAGTGCGTATTATGCCTCGCTTGTTTCTATTGATGATTTGTCTGTGTCTATGGAAGGTGTTTTAAGATTGATTTTAAAAGTTGATCTAAAAAGTCGTCTAGCCCAGACAATGTGAACAACATTTTTCTCCATCGTTATTCTTTATGGACAAGCCAATACCTGTCAGTCATTTTCCAAAAATCCTTGCAAACCTCAACTGTACCTTCATCTTGGAAAAATGCGCAAGTACTTCCTCTACACAAATCAGGTAGTAAGCAATCTGTGTTAAATTACAGGCTTATATCATTAACCTCTCACTCATGCAAGCTACTAGAACATATTGTCTTTAAACACATTGTCAGTTTTCTTGAATCTAATCACATCCTTTTCAATGCACAACATCGTTTCCGGCGTGGATTCAGTACCATCACTCAACTGACAGAATTCACTCATGACATATCTTTAGCTCTCGACTCAGGTCTTCAGGTGGACGCACTATTCATAGACTTTTCCAAAGCCTTTGACACTGTCATCCATTCAAAGCTACTACATAAGCTCAATCTTTTACTAAATAACCCTCTGCTTGTTGATTGGATTACTAGTTTTCTTTCAAATCGTCACCAATACGTATCTTTCAACACTTCCCATTCGTCTGAAACACACGTATCTTCCGCAGTGCCCCAGGGATCCGTGTTAGGGCCCTTACTTTTTTTACTATATATTAACGACCTACCAGACGTACTTTCCACTAAAATTCGTCTTTACGCCGATGATTGCGTTCTCTATCACGTACTCACTTCACCTGATGATCATCATACACTCAATGCTTCATTCTTAGACTTTTGCACGTGGTGTCATAATTGGCAGATGAACATTAATTTTAAAAAGACAGCAGCCATGTGTTTTAGCAGGCAGAAAACCCCATCAGCATTTAATTATTCGTTCAACAAATACGTAGTGCAGCGGGTCCCACAATATAAGTACCTCGGCCTCCTTTTCACCACAAACTTATCATGGTCTCATCACACCGACATAACTTGCAAGAAAGCCCTGAAAAAACTCGGTTATCTTAACCGTTCATTACCTTTAGCTCCAAAGGAAACAAAACTCCTAACATACAATACTCTCGTAAGACCGATCCTTGAATACGGCGCCACTGTATGGCACCCCTATAAAACTGGTGACATAAAACGCATTGAATCCATTCAGAAAAAAGCCATTCGCTTCATCTACAGACGCTATGATTGTAATTTTTCGCCATCATCCCATCTAACGCAGCTTGGTTTAAGTTCTCTTTCTAAAGGACGCGACATCGAGTCTCTGAAACTTTTCCACTGTTTTTTCAATTCGCCGCAGTATTCATCACACAACAACTACATAACACCTGCAAAAACGACATCCACCAGAAACAGCCATGCACTCAACGTATCCTTGTTTCATCATCGCACAGACTTCTTCAAATACACTTTCTTTCCCCGATGTACTGAAATGTGGAATACAATACCAGGTCACATTCGTTCGTTACCGAAAGATGAATTTTTGAAGGCACTAAAAGATGTTATACCCTAATCGTTGCTGCTTGCTTTATAATGTTTATATAATTTTGTTTAAGGTATTTTTATATCTCTCTGACCTCTCATTGTTCCTGTTTATCTCACCTGTTTTTCGGTTTTTTTCTCTTTCTTAAACTGCCCTGTACCCACTCCTGCGATAGCCCTCTAACTGGGCTGCAGTATGTGAAGATAAATAATAAATAAATAAATAAAGTGGTCTTTCAACGCCCTCATTCCTGCATGGGGAAAATGGCAGCGTTATTCAGTGGCATTTCTGGCACTTCATCTGCACCTAAGGAATCGCGCAAGAATTGTGCATTTCCCATTTACCTCTCAATTCCACGAATACACGGGAAGTCTAGGCAGCCAGTTCCTGCACTAGTCCAATTGACCCAGTGTCACGGATGTGACGAATTCGGCGACTATGCGAAGGTCTTTACCGACGCGCCTGTGCGCCGTGACATCAGAAGAGCATCTGCGGTTTTTCTGCTCGTCCAGTGATGTCTGACGGGTGTATAGAATACCACATCCAACCTCATGAACAACTACAGATGGTGTTTAAGAACTACAGAAGGTGTTGGATGTTGCTCTGAAGTACGTACAGGAAGAATTAAGCGCATCAAAGGTCGTGATCCTCACTGACTCCTGTGCTGCCCTCACTAGACTGTTGAGAAGCCATGCCAATACACAAGCTTTGAGCAGCATACTGGAACCGGCAGGAAAGATTACTGGACGCGGCGTGTCCCTCATGGCACAATGGATTCCCTCGCACGTGGGTATTGCTGAAAACGATGAGGCTGATTGGCTCGCCTCTAGTTGCGCCTACAACGACTATGACTGTCCTGTCTTTTCATGTAAGATTGACAACGCTCGTCTGCTGATAATCCAACACCTACTACGGCAGCACACAGACGAGCGTGTTGCCAGCGGATCGTTTCCCCCCCCCCCCCCCCGTGTTCGTGGTCGTGGCTTGTCTCGTCGCGCGAGAGCATTGCTCTGTAAGTTTAGGGTTGGTTGTGTTGTTGTGCACAAACGCTTGCACCGTCAAGGCCGCGTGGACAGTCCATCATGCCCACCAAGTGGTTACATAGACACACTTTGAACCACAGGTTTATTCGTCTGCGTATATATAAGTGTGAGACATAGCAGTCCAATGATATGCAAATTTATTGGTCGACGTTTCGGTCAGAAGCTGACCTTTATAAGACAGTATTTCTGTTTCTCCTGTTCTTTTCTATAGGCATGGAAGAAAGGGCGGAAACTGTTTACTAAGTGAGTGGGGTGGGAGACGGGATGGAGCAAAGAGGCGCCGGCGTATTTTCTGTGATTGAGCGTACAGTATCAATTTTTGCGAACATGAAGTTTTTACTCCTCCTCACAATTTAGCACCTCGACGACTCACGGCCCTTCCTTACCATGAAGCTGCTGAAACGTCAAGGCAACGCAACGGTACACTACGACATTGGGGTCCCGGCAATGGAGGCTACACTTCGGAACCGCTAGTACAATGAATACCTGTTGACTCCTATAAGTGCACACTGCAGGAATGACGCAACGAAAAATAAGCTATATCAAAGTTGATTCCATAACACTTGTGCGTGACGACAAAGTGGCGATAAGGCAAGAAAACGGGCACAATTTCTAAAGTATACGATTATACGGAGGCACTGATAAAAACATTAGAGCCTGCTGGATGTGGTTAAAAGAAATGATATTATGATGCCCATTCAACTTCCATCGCCTTTAGAAATAGACGAATGAAAGAACATAAAAGTGCTTCTTGAATTACGCTTATTCACTAAACAACCGCGACATTTCGCCGTTCATAATGAAAGAACATGAAAGTCCTTCTTTGAATTACACTTACTCACTAAACAACCTCGCCAGTTCACCGTTCATTATGAAAGAACATGAAAGGGCTTCTTTGAATTTCGGACACGTACTCGCTAAACTACCGCGCCAGTTCGCCGTTCAATCATCTCCTGCATCCTTCAATACAGCAATTCGTAGAAAGAAGTAACGTAGTCATACAGCAGTCGAATGCAACCCTACTCGTCTTTAATGGTTGTCCTTGTAGGGCAGCAGTCCCTGCCTTAGAAGCCACCCTCCTGCTCAAATTTCTCTTCATCAGGCCTCAAAAATTCCAAGCTGTATTGCGGACTGGGCTTCACGGTGGCCACACATACATTGCTGATATAATCTTGGACGCACCTGGTTGAGTGCACCAACGAGCCCTCTTGCTGAAGCCAAGAGTATGCCGTGGGGGAATGGACCGAGCACGTAAGGTAGCAGTGTATATTGTCAGATGTACATGTATCCATCGGACGTCATTCGGTCAGTTGCCCATGACTTGGTCCAAGGCCTGGTAGATGATTCCACGCCGAGCCCAGACGCATGTCCCGGCGCTGAATGATAAGCCCCATGTATCGGTTAGGAGCGTGTTAGGCGCACGCAAAGCAAAACTTAAATGCGCGAGCACAAAATAATTGAACCCTGTCGGTAGATATCTCGGTAGAATAATGAAGTTAAATAAATGCATCACCTTCGGATTCCTTGCACGGACTTTACGTGTAGCCTGGGTGTCGTCTGTATTCTAGGTGACAGCCTGTGAAACATTTAACGGACATCACTTCAAACAGTTTATAAGAGGAGCATGTTGACAGGCTGGTAATGGTGCGTAAATAAATAACTGTCAAGTAGTAGACGGAGACGAAACATTAGTGTGTTGACTGGACAAGGCATCATCACCATCATAAGCCTCTATTATGTCCGCTAAAGAACGAAGGCCGCTCCCAAGCCTCGCCATCCTTATCTGTCCTGCGCGAGCTGAATCCGTCTGACACCCGCGAACTCCCTAATTTCGTCCTCCCAGCTTACCCTCTGACACATAAGGCTGCGCTTATCCTCTCTTGCCATCTGTTCCGTCGTTCTAACTGTACATCTGTTATCTAGCTTTCGCATAATATGGCCTGGCCATGTACATTTTTAGGACTAAAGGGTTTTATGCCGGAGCCCGTCAAGAGATCAGTGACGCACTTCCAGTGTAACGGATGTCGACATTTTAAAATATGAACTTGCATCCACACTGTAACAGTTATATTTTTCATTATGTCGGCGACCTCCACCTGTTCTCTAACAGAGGTTGAAAGTAGATCGACTTCCTAGCTATAAACTGGAAATTTTTTTACGGACATTGTACAAATCGCGCAATAAAACCGACTTAATCAAGAATATACCACGCAATTAATTTTGGCAACTTACTGACAGCTTTCGACCCGCCAGATTTTCTGGAGGGTGTAGCACGACATGTAATATGATTCTGCATCGGTGAAGACAACCGCGCGCCATTTGTAGGGGCAACATGGCATGGACGTGTATGTAAACTCATGATGAGCCGTTCTCTGGAATCTTTTAAACAAAGTAATTGGGCGCGCAACCCTGCCGTGAATGCCGGTTGATCGAGCCTTAGTCTTCTTGTTGGGAGGCTTTCGTTTGCAATACCGAAATCACCCCTGACATTCTTCGCAAAAAAAGGTACTGATGGGGGCATAATGATTAGGTCTTCCTCGTGTGCTGCCACGAGCATGACCACGTGGAGCATCTTTGATCCGACCTTCTTCAAGGTACTCCTTTAAACGCTGCTCACTGTTTTCATTGGATATCCTGTCGCATTAAAAATAGCTCTAAGGGACCTAGATGAACAGATCATTTAAAAATGGCAGATCCCACGCGCAGTGTGAATCAAGCAAATGCAAAGCACTCATCAGGATCGTAAACTGGATCTGCATTGTTGTCTCGCCGATTTTGGTAAATATGAACTTATCAAAAGAGCCAGGAGATCACCAAGACCATGGCATGTAAACCATGCCGCTCATGACATGCTTATCATGAGTTTCGTGTTAGGACGTTGTCATTTATGTTCGTTATGTGGTAATGTTGTGCCATGCCAATTTTCATATACATTCCATGAACGAAACGGCCAGGAGAGCACGATGTTAGTGTTATGTAAATCATACCGCTCATGACATGCATGTGATGATTTTCATGTTATGAAGTCATCTATATTCGCCGTGCATTCATGTTGTTGCATACCAATTTCCGTATACATCCCATTAACGAAATGGCGTGGAGAGCACCAAGACCGTGCCATGTAAGTCATGCTCCTCATGTAATGCATGTCATGATTTTCATATTATGACCTACCATTTATGTTCTTCGTGCAATCATGTTGTGGCGTACAGGTTTTCGTATACATCCCATTAACGAAATGGCCACGATGGCACTAAGACCGTGGAATGTAAATCACGTTGCTCATGACATGCATGTCATAATTTTCATGTTATGACCTGTCATTTATGTTCGTCATGCAGTCTTGTTGTGTCATACCAATATTCGTATAATTCCCATTAACGAAACGGCCAGGAGACCACACAGTCACGGGCCGCTAGATAGATAGATAGATAGATAGATAGATAGATAGATAGATAGATAGATAGATAGATAGATAGATAGATAGATAGATAGATAGATAGATAAGCTTAATATCGCCGAAGTTCGCTAAGAAATACTTCACATTTAAAGCGATGGAGAACATTAAATTTGGCTGGAACAGACGTATCGACAAGTTGACTACCTTTGGTGAGGATGGCAGCTGTGCTCGGCGCTCTTGCCTGGGGAGTCGTGGATCCATTGCCAGAAAGAAGGTTACATTTCAAGCCAGTCGTATTTCGGAATCATCATTTCATGCATCCATTGTCCTTGACTTGGCAATTTACTGCGACGCAGGTGAATTCAAGTAATTGTTTATGCTAAATTATGTGTGTGTAACAAGCTAAGGTCCAGGCATATGAAAACAGCTGCTTGGCACAAGCGACACCAATCATAAAAAAAAGTGACTAGGATATCAATCACTTCTTTTTGGGAAATTTACCGGCCGACGTCGCTTTGTGGCCGCGATTATACACGCCACTTCCTCCCTTTTGGCGCCCGCATCCAATGTGCCTCGAACCTAGCAGCTACAAACAGGTGTCGCTCGTGCAGCCGTCAGCCGCATGCTGCCCGGCTTCAAGCCAGTGTGATTCGCGCCGTACTATTTCTCTAACGAATAGTAGCTCAGTCGCAGCTACCGTGCGGATGACTATTCAAGAGGACAAGGTTGCCTTATAGTGTTCTCGTTCACTTTTGGCAGCGCAGTAAGGTCCACTGATCTTTCGTGCCTGGATCAATCGCCCAAGATGTGTTCTGTATTGCCCTTGGTCACGTCGACTTTGTGCAATCATCAGAGTTAATGATGTCAAGCAAATGAACTCACACTTTTTGATTAGGGAGTAAGTTATTCTTCATATCAGTTAATGGTGAAATGTCTCTTCGAGAAATCTACTGAATTCGCTAAGTGAACCAGTGCGCGCTAAAATATAAGCAGCGATCAGGGTGTGTTCTAAAGGGCCTGGGAAGTTAATTGCTCGACATGAACTTCGCAGAACATCGCCCTGGTGGACAAATCGTCGACCCGCAAGAGCGCGGCCGTACCTCGAAGAGGCTTACATACAACGAAACGGCCGCTTCTGAGCGCCCCATGAATACCGCAGGAGTATACATGAGCAAATTACTGATTCATTTCGGGGTATTGCGTCTAAAAATGTCGACGGCATCGAACAGTAGACTGGCCCCAAAGTTTTGCCTCCATCAAAATGCAGTCACCGCGGACGGATTACATCCACGATCTTCGGATCAGCATCCGAGTGCCATGACCACCGTGGCCACCGTAGTAAGGCATCTGAAAGCATCACTGATACACCGTTGCACGCTTGCATGTGAAGCGTAACTGCATCATCTGTTCAATGAAAACGATCTGCTTATTCGTCGTGTGCAATGAGCGCGAATGCAGACAATCTGGCCATTGTCGTAATGCTAGCCCACCTTCGAGAATCTCCTATCGAATTGCCAAACCATCAGAACAAGGTTTCCAACTGCAACATTGCATGTTGCTCATACCAATAGGCCTTCATGCCCTTACCGCTTAATTCTAATCATTCATTATAAAAAATATCAGCTATAACAATGTTCAACAATCCGCACTGCCACGAAGTGGGGCTCAAATGTGTTTCTTCAGCCGCTTATGATGTTGATGAAATAGCGACCGACACCATCCCTTCTGAAAAATTCCGTATATACGGAAAGAGCATTTCCGTATATACGCTATTATGGTAATACGGATATCCGTACATACGGATTCCGCATCACTTCCATATATACGCTCCGTATCACATGCGTATATGCGCATTCCGCATTACTTCCGTACACTGCTCTCCATATCACTTCCGTTCATCCATACTCCGTACTACCTCCATAAAATTTCCGTATATACACGCTAAACCAAAATGCACGAAAATGGGGTATGCTGTTCGTCCTTTCGGACTAAGTGGGCTGCTACAGATTTTGAACCTATTTTGGAGTAACTGCGAGATTAACAGCAGCGGTTCGAGTTTTTAGTCCCCTGCTGTTCCCACTCGATGGTCTAAAAGTTGCCCTCGGTAATAGAGCATTCCAGGCAAAAGAACTGTTGAACCACTTCCGACCAACCGAAAAAAAGTAAAATGGAGGCTTCCCATTGCGATCAGATTTTCACTGGATTTATCAGCATTTATATCAGACATACAAACTTTATCAGCATTTAATATCGCATATAGAGATCTTCCATGAATTCAAAGGAACATAAATACGTACACACGCAAACATACACGCAAGCATATCAAAGTAATGCACCATATAGACCACTGACCTCACGCAACCGTACACCGACGGTCAGGTATCTATACCCACATATATTACCTAACATGGGGTGCCGGTGGTAAGCTCCTGTTCAGCGCAATTACAAAATAAATATTCACAGAACAGCCGTGCGGTTAGCGTTGGCTCTTAGATAATGCCGCACCACACAGAGCTGTTAAACAAAACTCGCCATATAGTGAGCGCTTTTTTAATTGCAGTTTCTGCATCATTCTGTATCTCCGTATCCGTATCTCCTTATCCGTATCTCCGTATCCGAACCTCCACATCCGTACATCTCCGTATCCATATCTCCGTATCCGTATGTCCGTATCCGTATCATTCGCGCAAATTGTTCTAATTCCATATAGCTGCTTGCATTTGCTCGTGAGGCCTCCGCATCGTCCTTCCATACTTTTTCCGTATGTGTGTCATCAACATATGCGCTTCCGCATCATCTATTATTTGTCCGTTCCTATTCCGTTCGTCATATGTCGTGCCTTCCGTAGCTCCTTATCGCCCATATGGTATATCCATAAAGGAACGGAAGCAGTTCATTCCATAAATGCATTCTTATGGCGAAATGGAATTCCTTATGTTCCATACGCCTTCTTTCGCATGCTCCGTATCAGTTCCGTAGGCTTCCGTATATGTCCGCATGTGTTCCGTGATATTTCCGTAAATTTTGTACGGAGAAGGTAAGGAATCCGTATGTTTTCCGTAAAGCTGCATATGGATTTTTTCAGAGGGGATCGTCAAGAGAAATTGAAGCTGCTCATTACGCGCTTATGTTTTGGCATGACAGACAAACGTCTCACTTTGTGTTTTGCACAAGTCGTTTAAAGCAGTGGCGCAAATTAGCTTAGATCACGCTACAAAAAATTATATTAATAAAACGGCCGGTTTGTAAGCATTAAGGTAAACTTTACGTGCACAAATAATGAGCGCTTAGCGAAAAAAAAACGCTCTAAACTTTCAGCAACCAATACGACTACATAATTACGAGGCACACCATACAGGAGTGTTGTGTAATCATTCGTACCGCCAGAGCTTCATCTTCACATCAACGTAACCACGGTGGGCGTTCTACATTTCTCCATTTTTCCAATTTTTCCTGCCTTTGGGAATGAAGTCTGTGCGATGTTGCTTAGCAGCGCACCATCATAAACGAAGTTCTTTTATTAAGTAAGTACTACTGGTGACACAATACTTAAGCTGCACATTACCTGAATATTTGTTGGTGTGACACGTTAAGTTATTGTGTGCACGTATTTTCAGGAAGGCCAAGAACTAGCGTGTGTCCTAGCATACAAAGACACACTCTATGCGTAAAGAGATTACTACAGCTATGCCATATTCACTTTTGGGACGTAGTATTTGAATGGAGGTTGATATTTTTTATATAATATAGAATGATTTCTTACTTTCTTAAGTGTCATCGCCTAACATTCGGTTGTCTTACTGAACTAGTCACGATTATTTCAGCGTTTTTCTTCTCTGCCGTTTCCTGTACAGAACACCAGCTTGGGATAACATTCGCAAACTTTCTAATAAGAAACCTCTGGAAAGCTTTCGAATTTGCCACAGGCAGTTTTCAAACAGCCGAGGTAAAATAGAACTACCGTATTGACATAAAGTGTATCACCACAAGCATTGCTAGGTTCATCGCCGAAGCAGAACTTCGAGTCGGAGGAAACGAGATTAGACAAGATATAAATAAGGTATCGCCGACTAGTAAAAATTTAATTAAACAACGCGAACAGAGGAGAATAACAAACTCAAGAGATAAGGTAGAATTACCCGAGATGTCTGAGCTCATCGACAAAAGTAGAGCGAGTAACACCCGTAGCGATAACGTGCTATAAACAGACACAGTCGTCATAAGAGGAGACAGCATCAAAACAACTTAAAGGCTGCTATGTACGACGAAGACATAAGGTATGCACTGAAAGACAGGGCCACGTCGTTAGTAACTTCAATGATATAGGCACACTGCTCCCGGCGCACTTCTTTTTTCGACTCCGTAGCTCGAATACGAGTCGCCCCACCATGAGCGTAATAAAGGCTGCTTAAGAAAGCGATGTTCCATGCGTCAGTGCTGACAAGGTTAAGGAAACAATTCAGAGCATGTCCGGCGGGAAAGCAGCTTGTGAAAACAGCAAAACCATCGATGTTATCAAAAATGGAGGTTACGTCCTCTGTAGAAAGGCAGATACTTTATACCATATATCCTCAGAAATTCAATGTAGAAGTTTTGATTGATTTGATTGATTGATTTGTTGTGTTTAACGTCCTAAAACCAGCTCTGATTAAGAGAGACGCCGTAGTGGAGGGCTCCGGAAATTTCGACCACCTGGGGTTCTTTAACTTGCACTGACATCGCACAGCACACGGGCCTCAACTTTTCGCCTCCAACGAAATGCAGCCGCCGCGGCCGGGATTCGATCCCGCGACCTTCGAATCAGCAGCCGAGCGCCATAACCACTAGACCACCGTGGCGGGGCACATATAAGTTTTGGAAAGATACAAATATTACATTATTACTCGAGACTGGAGATGTACAAGACTAAGAAATATGGCCAATCAGTCTCCCCTCAGCACTATGCAAACATTTAAAAGAGTCAAATGCTGGGATAGTTGGTGTAACACTCATATTCATCGTATTTAGCACAAAGGTAACACAGACAGCCAAGAAGAACGACATACAACACACGCGCTACTAACAACTACTTCACTGAATGGTCAAACACAGCTCTGTTGCAACCGCAGATCTGCGCGGCGTACCACAACAAGGAAACTTGAATAAAGGGGAGCAGAAGTTATCATACCAGGCGCGATAGGAATTTTATTTCAGCATTGTAGAATACGATAGAGTTATCACTAAGACATTTATGTCTTGCTTTTCCGATAAGGAATGCCTCCAACGTTTCATGGGCTATTTTATGCTTACTTCTGCCTAGTATTCTCACGCCAGAGAATCGTGGTTCAGAACTTGTGCAAGTAATGCGATTAACGACAAGATTCGTCCTCTCCTTATTACCTAAGTCATCTACGTGCTCCCTCAGTCGGTCGTTAGCGCAACGCGCCGTCTGGCCAAAGTACATTTTGCCGCAGGATAGGGGAAGCTTGTAGGCGTGTTACCTTTGTGTTAAATAGAAATAGAATGTTACCTTTGTGTTAAATAGAATGAAGACTATGCAAGCCGTTCAGAGAGGTTATCTGCTGTATTTGAATTTAATAATTCAAGAGAGCAAGCAGGATTAAGAAAAGCATACTCCACAGTAGACCACCTTCATGTTGTCAGTCAAGTAATCAAGAAATCCGCTGAGTACAACAAGCCCCTCTATATGGCTTGAACAGACTATGATAATGCATTTGGCACAGTAGAGATACCAGCAGTTCTCAAGGCACCGAGCCGTCAAAGAATATGCGATAGCTACGTAAATAATATAGACTAAATCTGTAAGTATTCTGCAACTACCCTACGCATTCATTCCAAAAGAATAGCAGAATAATTGCCAATACATGGAGGTGTCAGGAAATAAGATGCTGCTCTCCAATTCATTAAATGTTTTGAGCAAATCTTCAAAACGGTGAGGCATCTGGGCAGAGGAAATGTCGCCACTCCTGCACAGTCACTTGCTCGAACACTTGGGATAAGCTGCATCGCATGTGGCAACGCAGTTTCAAGACCTCCCTCCTGTAAACTGCTGCGAATATTCTTGCAGCTCCAACTGTGATCTCGTTTCGTCGCGTTTTTCTTTGGGGTACAGAAAATCGTTCAATGAAAAGGGCACAAATTATCGTCTGTCCTCTTTCCGTTAGCGCTGTTAACATTGGCCGCCCATGGCGTTCAGCGGTATGAACAAGCGCTATTAGTTTCTCTCACCTGTATTGTGCCGCCTGAGCTAAATTAACCTGGCAGAGTATATTACACGGACGACTATCGTGGCCTTCGCTCTGTTAGCTCCGGACGACGAATGAGGGCATCATATTTCATGGCAGCGACTAATGCTGCCGCTAGACAGCGCACAATGCTACTCCCTGTCCTTAATAGGAGTCATTATGCGCAACTTGAAAATGCAGAAGCATCTTGTTAAATATTGTCGATATGCCCCGATATAACCCCAGGTGGTCGAAATTTCCGCAGCCCTCCACTACGGCGTCTCTCATAATCAGAACTAGTTTTGGGACCTAAAACCCCACAAAACAACAACTATAGTCGACATTAACACAAGGAGACGCACGTTTTGTGATTTCAAGATGCCTCGGAATCTATATTTCTTAAAGAGTGCGCAGGGACGCACCCGCATGTGCACAGGCTACTACGTCGTGTTTACGCGGAACCATCCCCGTGCTCTGCGTGACCCGCTGAAAAAGTGACGCGCTTGCTGCTTGCAAATACAAAAGTAACGCCTGCTCTTATCCGCATTGTTCAGACACTCGCAAGCAGCATGCGTCAAACCGAAAGCCCACAGCTACTGAGCAATAAAAATGCGCATGCGTCGGTAAACCAAAACATTCAGAACACAATATGGGTTGTTTCTCTTCCCATTTGTCTGTAGCTGAGAATCTGTAGCCAAGGTCTATGTCCTCCTTCAAGGAAAAGCCTCTGATTGCTGGTAACAGAGCGACTCAATTCGCTGGTCGCTCTTCGATGATGATTGGCCGAACGCCAGCGCAAAAAAAATGGTGAAATGTGCGATGGCTACAGTTTTTTTTTTTTGTATTGCAATATATACTTGCCCTGACGGCGTAGTTTATGGTGTTATTGCATTATATAACTGGTGCAGGTCTTATTTTTGCATGAACTGAAGCAGTTCTTTGTGATATCTGTTGTCCTGCATTCAAATTTCATATGTCGCAGCACTGTAGTGGAGAACTTCTACTTATAGAACACAAGCGGGCTCCAGATGTGGTCCTGTGCATGTTTATATGAGATGGCGTGCATCTGCGCCCGTTACAGTAACAGAGCAATACGGACACCTGTCATCCAGTGGTCTCTTTCGTCAGTGACACGCAGATATTATTGCCAGTGTAAAGGCCTACCCGGCCCGAAGTCATCACCTCAGCACAACTTCCTCCACCCTAGTAAGGCGAAGGGGGAGGGAGCAGAGATACGCTGGAATAAGAGCACGTGTTTCCTGCCGGATAAAACCCTTACGGGAGGGAAGGGACTTTAGCGGTTGACGTTGGACAAGAATTGATGGGCCATGCGAATTAGGAGGGCAGTGTGGCTGCTTGGTGGCAGCAATGTTGTGTGGTTTTGCAGCATGTAATTGCACCCAATACACCCTCACGCCCGTAACTGCTGCACGTTTGATGGTGTGCATGTCTTCGAAGGTCTCCATTGTATTGCGTACCATTTTAAAGGAGTACTGACAAGAATCTTTGACATTCTCGTATTATTGCTGTAAATGAAAGCCCTGGTGTGGAGAACCCCAAAAAGAGCATCATGGTGCCTCGCAAGGCAACGAATATATCTTTAATACGGCTTCCTTAAAAGCCCATTTTCGGTTTCGATTTCGAGGGGGCGGTTACCTAGTGACGTATCAACATAGTCGGACGTACGTTTGAGTCACGTAGGGACAGCAATTCGTGATGGAGTCGCTGCAACTCTGTCGTCTGTGGTCACGTGGGGCACGCAAATAACGACAATTTCACGGTCGTCCAGTGACTCTGACAGCGATTTCGGCGATTTTTAATTGACTGTGCTCATACGTCATCTTAGTGTCCATTGCGCTGGGGCTGGCGTGCAGTGCTGGGCGACGAAAACTTTAAAACCAAACTAAAATATTTTGTACCTGCTTCCTGGCTTCCGTGTGCGGATGACGTTAACAATACATGGCTAGGAAACGAAAAATGTACATTTTGGACCACCGCAAAATCGTGTCAGTACTCCTTTAAGTTATTGTGTAGAGGCTAGATAGTTGGTGAATATGGCTAGTCGGCAAAAGCTTATAGAGATATCCTTTCACGCCTTTATGTATGACTTGAAGTAAGAAGATCCATTAGCAGAGCACTGACTTTTTTGATATATAATGGAGGTTACCATAGATGGAACGATCCGTAGCACTGCCGGAGTACCTTGTTCTGCTTTCGCGTAGAAAAGCAACATATGTATATATTCGGTGCAACGACAAGCTGATTTCCAATCTATTGGATTGTTCGCATCAATAATATCTCTTTATCTTAACCACGTTGAATTGTTGGTTGTGCTGTGTGTGAATTTTCAGGGAGGCAATAGTTCCTTCGCATTTGCAATGAGAGAGCCACTCTTGTCCATTATATTTTTTTCGTATTTCTTTCCAATACAGTTTCGCGTCAGCAACTGCAACGATGAAATTAACATGCGATTTGGTTCCTGTTGTCGTGGTTTCCACGATCATTTCCTTTGCTGAAGTCGATCACGGGAAATTGCCGTATTTGTACATCACGTGAAACAACCTCCAAGAAACGCCAGAACACATTTCTCAGCAGAGTTTGATAAACGTGCCACTCAGCCTTTGAGGTTTTTAAGAACATGTGTACCAAATATTATTTACAGCACGCCGCCTACCACCAGCAGGAATCCTCTAAAAGCGTGACAAATGTCACAGTCGACAAATGGCTTCTCTCTTGGCACTATGCACCCAGCAGCAAACGCTCTGTCGCGACATCGCCACGTCAAAATGACGTACAACAGACGCGCGCTAGCAGTGTGCGAATAGGGGACGGCAGCGGCGATGTCGAATGCAGCGCATTCCTTGTAATACAGCATTGAACTACCGGCCCTGATTTTCTCATCCTGAGAGACATGAAGGCAGGACTCTGCAATAAAGGAGTTAAATATTTCTTAGTTTGCGCAAAGTTTCCTTAAAGGAGAAGTGGTTGGGTAGTATAATACGAACACAGCTTTGACATTAAGGGCCACTCGCAACGCTGTCAGCCTTCAGTCAAAATGGCGAGCGACAACAATAACAGAACTGCATTCGCTATGCTAGGTGGTTATATCCTGATGTTCTTGCCCTGCAAGGAGACAGCAATGCGCGCACTAAATTCGGCGGCCGAGAATCATGGCTGCGAAACATGTGCACGCATCCCGAGCTCAGCCACTGTTGCCCTACTGCGTTACATTGCTATATTTCAAAGGCTGGATTGGTCATTTCGGATTGGTCATTTTAGGAAAAGCGAGATTCCAATGCAACGTAGGTCACAGAAACATGGAACACTGCTCTGGGATGTCGTCGTCAACCTATTTAAGCCAAACGCCTCGAAAATCTTCACAGACAAAAGCGATCCAGCGAGATGAAGGGAACGAATGCCTATTACCGGCTTTAAGGACGAGACCTTATCTGTTTGCCATTCTAAGCTCGGTGATCGATCCCGACCTTCCTAAAGTAGGTCGATATTTTTTCTTGAAGGATTGGTGAAAGATTTAATCTGGCAGGAAATTTCTCCGGCAGCCAGCGGCTGCTGTCTGCCGCAGCAAACGACTGGACAATAGAGCGAAAGATTGGTTGTTATGGCTACATTCGGGTTACGTGGAGGCAACGTCGGCATCTTGGTCACTTCGAGTTTTTCTGTACGTGCTGCTCTATATTGCGAGATATAATTCTGCGCGTCACTTGTGGTGAGACACGTTGCGCTCGCTCCCGTTTATTTGTGGTCAATTAATGTGGGCGAAAATAGCAATAAATCTTACGCCCACGAATAAATTTAACTGTCAAAGCCCAGACAACTTGGGACAAGATTGCACACTTTATATGTGCGTGGAGCAATACTGTGCCCGCGTTGCTGAAAATGACGAGAGAAATGCGTTAGACAAAAAAGAAGACCCTTCAATTCGAGGGAAATCAGATCCTCGCACTGCTGGCATACAGGCATACGATCCACTTCTCATGTCAAGGGTCCCTCGTGAAGGGAGCAACTTCTCCCCTGGAAGTTGCATTTGGACTGGACAAGATTCCCAACACTTGAGGAAGTTGCGACAATGTGCCCCGCTCGAAACAAACTTATGTAAGCCGTTAACCTTGCAAATCAACCTGATGGGCCGCTGTAGATGCGTACCGCTAGGAAGCCTTATGGCGCATGATCTCATTTTTGCGCCTCGGCCAACGTGAGCTTTCGTCATTTTGGCTAGCTTCCACATTTGGCGGGGTTGCAGTCCATCTTCGAGAAATAATACGCCGCGTATCTTCATTTCTGTCCGTTGAGTTTCATGATTAGATGATCGCAGTTCTTGAAGATGTTTTCGCCCATTGTTTTCAAAGCTATTCTAGGTTGACCTGGCTCTGCTTCCAGATTTGACTTCATTGTTCTAACATCATCGAAGGCAGCTCAGATAATTTTGGACTTGCGACAGATATTAGCCGTTTTCTTGCGATCGAATGCGATGGCCTGAACGCTACAGGGTTTCTAACTTCGCTGTAAACGTCGGTTAATGTCCTGGACTTAGCACAACCTAAAATTCTGTCAGATGCGTGACCAGTAGGCCTTTCATGAGGCTGTTCTGTCGTACGGTTTTTCTCAAGGCTAGCTTGATAGATCTCTCAAGGCGCTCACAGACTCCTCCCCGCCACGGGGCTCACTCCACTTGCAGTGAATCTCCTTGCTTGTGAGGGCATTGACTACTAATTGAGAACGTGTGCTGTTACAAAGCGGGAGCAGCTCCTTTTAACGCTCTTTGAAGGTAAGAACGTTGTCGGAGCATAAGATTATCTCCTTCGTGAAGAAAAGCGACCAAAAGCGTGAAAAAAGCTTGGTGCAGACATGTCTTCACCCAGATCCACTTGAGCAGCCCTCATTACTGCGCAAGTGAAGAGTACGACGTACATTTTCCTTGGCGATCCTGTGGGCTTGATAAACAGGCGTCCGGGAAGTCAATGCCTACAGACTTGAAATGGTTCAGGATCGTTTACTCTGTCCGGTTGTAAAGAAGGGTTTGTCGCTGAAACGGTGGTCCTTGGTGACGACAACGCATTATTCATTCATTGAACACTTTCTTGACCAGAAGACGTCCTTCCAAGATCCAGAACCCTTAAGTTGGGTCGACAAATTGCTCTCGCAGACCAGTGTGCAGGAGCTTGCGATGGCCTTCTGAAAACAGGAGCCGGGAGCAAACATTGTTCTTTTCAGAAGAATGATAGGATGTTGCTCAGAATAGGGCTTTTGAATATAGGGCCCTGTCTGGCGCATAATTCCTCTGTCTTCTACGAAAATGTCGATGTTACGCAGAGGTCAAATT
Organism: Hyalomma asiaticum; assembly: GCA_013339685.2. Classification (NCBI taxonomy): domain Eukaryota; kingdom Metazoa; phylum Arthropoda; class Arachnida; order Ixodida; family Ixodidae; genus Hyalomma; species Hyalomma asiaticum. The sequence continues at coordinate 73,767,132 of CM023487.1, read as the reverse complement.
TCAAAAGGACGTTCGCCTCTCTGAACTGCCTTTACATCTTTCGGAAAAGCTCTATCTTGTACTTAGCGCAACCAGTAATGCTCAGAGTGATAGCTTTCGTAGGGTGTAAGCAAACGTGTTGCGCTATTTTCTGCTTCAGTTTTCTGATGAATCTTAGAATCTAGGCAGTGCTTGTGTGCTAAGAGGTGTTGGAGCTGTATTTACCCGCAAGGATAATCCATTGATGCGCTATCATTGAATCGGTCCATAGGTATACCTTGCTGAAATAGTCAGGAATGAAACGCTGGACATGTGAGCATAATGCTATGCGGTTATAGAAGCAAGGAGTTCCAAACTGGCAAGGCAGAGTTCCTTGATTGGTCTTATGGATCCTTGTTAAGATATATGGTAGAATAAGAGGCGCTTTTACTATCGAATGTGCGAAAGTACGCGACTGAGCCTTAAGCCGACGGGAATGCATCCGCGAAGACGTGAAGCGTGCCGTATGTAATCTCCGGCATGAAACAGAGCTCGGAGAAGCGGGGTACTTCAGTGTCCTAGAAAGGAGGGAGTCTGTCGCACTACCGCCTCCATTCATCCAACAGTATCGTTGGCAGAATGACTTTCGCTCGATGTTCAGTTTCCAGAGCACTGAAAAGAGATTTTTGCTCTGATAGCAAAGGTAGCTAAATATTGGAGTAGCTCGCAGAGTTCATCGATTGGTGTCAGTTCGGGTTTTCACAGAGTTGTGTACCGATCCAGGGAAAAACCATAGGTTATAGACATACGGATGCCACATTAATCCAAGTACTTTGAAAACAGTAAGTGTTTCGCTAATGGCGAGTTATTCACATCCTTGCTTCAAACGCAACTGCGGGTGAACTAGTTCTTCGTTTGATGCCCACCTGTGTGACCTCATGGCAGCAGCATCAAATATTTTCGTTGTGTCTCATCAAACTTTGATAGCTTTTGATAGCCTCATCAACACTGTCAGGTCCAGTGCCTTCAACATATATGCAGCTTTCACCTTAATGACGGCGACTTGCTATGCAGCGGACATCTTGTCTAGGTGGTAGCAGGTAGATAAATGCTGCGAGTAGAAACGGGCTTGAGCCTATGCCGGAGGGTACGCGTTTCATTCGTAAAGGGATGACCTTCGGCAGTGATTCCGTAGGTGCCACCGACTTGACATACCAAAGGTGCCGTAAAGTACTTTGGTATGCTTTACAAGAATACTTTCCTATTTCTTCTACGAGAGCAATGCGAGGACGACGTCAACGTAGTCGAAATCTCACCAAATCTACCAAAATACACTCTAAAGACTGACATTAAGAAAAATATGCCTGTTCGCATGAGATGCATCGAAGACAACACGAGTATTTGTAGTCTTATATTTTCATGATGACTTGCTGCGGCGTCACCTGGCTCTGTGTCAAACAAAAGAAGGTCTGCTACTGGTACTACAATCCTTGAGGCAGCGAAATGGAATACCAGTGAGAGAAAGCTGTTGCGGCGTTACCCATCACTTTTCACGATAGTCCAATGTCCAGCTTACAGAAATATGAGGCCGTACGAGATCGGCTATCGTCACAATGGCGCCGCTAGACCTGGATAGACACGTTGTCAGTCTTGAACCATTTTAAGTGAGCTGATGAACTGGGGCACCATACGATCTTACTATATTCGTTTATTTTGCATGGACTTTCACTTTCATTCACTGTGTTCAGCGTGTCGACAATATTTCTTCGGTTGGGCACATCGGCTCGAGAACGGTCTTTTCTTGCATGGCTACCACATTCCGTTACGTCTGTTAAAATGAAGCGTAGGACGCCTTATCATACAGAATTTCTAATCC